>CM064575.1:36838236-37040313 GCA_032716605.1 Paralithodes platypus
GCGAAGACCGTCCACCGAAGGTGCACCGCGGACGGCAGCCCCCGGGGCACCGTAGCGCCGGACAAAACCCATGCGAGACCGACCCATGGCACGACACGCGACGGGGTCAAGCGCGACTTGGGAACATCGAAGGGGAACCCTAACCGTGCGATGTTGCGAACGACGGTGAGGGCGTCGCCAATGCACAGTCCTAGGGCGTCGGAAACTACCAACCAATCGGCCAAGGAAAACAAGATCTGGAGCCCGCTCCTGAGGAGAGGACCCAGAGCCTGCCCCACCAGTGCGGAGAAGATCTGCGGCGCGATGCGGAGACCGAAGGGAAGGCCGTCGAACAGGAACACACGATCGTAAGTCCGAACGGCCAAGAAGCGCTGGAAGCGAGGATGGAGAGGAACGAGCCAAGACGCATCCTGGAGGGCCAGCGACACTACCCACGACAGAGGGCACAGGGCCAGGCGTACCAGGGGTACCGGCAGCATCCGAAACCGGGTGTGCACGATGTGCCTGTTGAGGGCCGACAGAACCACCACCGGTCGCATCGAGTCGCAGTTCGTCGACGGTACCAGAAAGACACGGGAGAGGAAAACCGGGTGACCGGCGGTCAACTCCCTCGACGCCACCCAGCTCGGGCATGGAAGGGAACACGTGGGCCACCTCTGAAGAGATGGGCCGGCGTTGGTGACAAGAGCGGAGTGGGGGTCTGGACGTCCACCTCCAGGTGAGACCCCTCCGCGCAACCCCCGCCCCCAACGTCCCCCTACAGGCCCCCCCAGGCCCCAGGGAGCACCACCCTCCCGAATGAGGGGGGGACCCGGGGCGCCCAGGCGAAAGGAGAAACAAGAGGGAGCACAGAGGGGAACTACACATTGTGTTGACGAGAGGTACCCCCAAGTCCGACCCAGAGCCGAGCGGGCATGTACCCGCGCCCCCGGGCGCCCCCCCTCACCACCCCTGCCCCCCCCCAAAGGGCGGGGCCCACCCAACCCCGGCGGCGCGGGCCCCCTCGAAGGGCGGCCGGAAGCGAAGGCCGGCCAGCCCCACAGAGGGGATGAAAGGGGCAAGAACAGAAGCGAGGCGGAACCGACGCACAGGCCCCACCGTCCCAGTCCTGCTGCCGTGCAAGGCGGCAGCACTTGCAGCACCGCACCCCGAAGAGGACCGGCAGAAGGACGGGACTGAGAAGACCCCCGCCGCGGCAGCGAGGTCGGTGCGTGACGTAAGCAGGGGCCGTAACGACACAGCGCGGCGGCGCGTGTCGGACGCAGGAGCCGCCGACAGAGGAAGGTAGCATGCCCAAGCATCCTGCTTAAAAAACCCCGACGTATATAGCGCAGAGTACAACAAACCCTGACGAATAACCAAGGGGGCCGGCAGAACGAAGACCGTACCGTCGTGCGGTGCCGAGTTGCCGCGCACAAAACCGCCTTCAGCTCGGGAACCAAAGACACCGCGGACCGCGAAGGGTGGACAAAAACGCGGTCCAAACCCTCACGAAGATCGCCTGGCGCAGACGCCTCGAAAGCCGCAGGTGGTGAACAGACGTCTGGAGGGAACCTAAAGACAAGACAATAAGTCCGTCCACCCTCCGTCGCAAGGGAAAAACCTTTGGCGGACAGAGGGCTGATCCGGGAGAGAAGACGGGTAGGGTAGACAAAAGACAAGAAGGGCGCGCGCTCATCCAGGACCAGAACGCGCCGTCAACCCGCCGACAGACACAAGAGGAGGCAAATCAGGGACGACTCCGGGGGGGACGGAAGGAGAGCCGTCGACGGATCGGTGTGTGAAGTCGAAGGCCTCAGCAAACCAGGCCTCCAATGGGAGAGGGTGACCGAGCATGATGGCTAAGCCAGGCGTACCGGCGTCGCACAAACCTGTCCCATAGGAGGACAGACCCGTCAACACAGCCAGGGACTGAACAGCCGGAAGGATGTCAGGGCGGCTGAAGTCTGACCAGAGCGTAGGCCTGCAGAAGGGGAGGGGGACCGTAGCAGGGGTAGGTAGGGTGAGCTGAGGGTGGGGCACCGCCAAGAAGGGCGAGAAGAGGGAGTCTTCCATCGACTCCAAGCGCCCGTCGAAGCGTGACACAACCCAGCCCTGCATAGCCGACAATTGATCCGAGAGAGGCTACCCCCCCCCCCCCTCCCAGATTGGTCGGGCCGCAGGGGCGAGCTGAGGGGGAGCGAGACCCACGACACGAACCAGCAGCGTCGCGGCCCAAGGAAGGCGAGCGACGCCGGTTGTGTCGCCGTTGAGGGACTCGTCCCCGATCACGAACGGCCGAGGGGGAAACAGCACCATTCCCCTCGTCCAGCGACACATCAGCTCCTGAGAAAGGGGACCCCGAAACCTCGCGAAACCCCACCGAGGCAAGAGGAGGGGTACCCCCCTGGCGAGACGGTAAGTGAAGGTCAGGAAGAGAAGAATGAGGAGGAGCAGGACGACGGGAGTGGGAAGGCTGGCCGGGTGAAAGGAGGCCAGGAGCCGCGGGGGGAAAACAGAGCAAGGATCCCGGGGCTGAGATAACAGGGCGGCCCGACACCGAGGCGGAGGAGGGAGGGACCACCACCGTGGGACGAGACCGTGAAGGAAGAATAGGCACTGAAGCAGGTGAAGTAGGAGAAGCAACGACATCCAGGCGGACCCTCCTGGACAGTGTAGGAGGAGGGAGCAGAGGGCCAGCTACAGCATGAACAACCGCGCGCGGAGAGGACAACGTAAGAGGAAGTCGTCTGGGCTGGGGAAGCGGGCGGAAGGGAGTAGAGCCCTTATCCGTAGAGGCCAGGGGAGGGCGCACAGGGGCAGAGCCGCTAACCCCGGCCTCAGGGCGAGAACCATGACGAGGGCGATGGGCGTCGTCAAGGCGATCAGGAGGACGACGAGGCGAGCGAGAGCGTGGACGGAGCCGGGGAACCCCCCGACGATGGGACGACCGGCTGCGGGACCCAGGGGAGAGGGCCCGAGCAGGGAGAGGGCCAGGTAAAGGGCCGTCAGTCGGGTCAGGGATACCCAGGGCGACGCGGATCCGGTGGGCAACAAAGGCCGGGGAACGGTGGCCCACAGTCCTAATGTGGCGGGAGACCATCGTCCACACCGACGGAAGGGAAGCAGGAGGCCACAGCCGCCGCCGAGGAACCAGGGCCATGGAGCAGCACAACCACCAGGGCCAGACACGTGCCACACAGAGCAGGGAGGTAGGCCGTAGAGGACACACAGAGCGAGTGGCGCAAGCAGGACTTGTGGCTCACCAAGCACGGGGAGCGACAACCAAGGCGAAAGCAAGGCAGCCTACCTGCACTAGAAGAACACACACCATAATCAGCACGTCGAAGGAGTAAGTGGAGAGAATGTCCAAGAAGAACCAGGGAAGGAGCATGGGGAAACAGGAACACACATGCAAACAGGTAACCGTACTCACCCTAAACTGGGAGCACAGAGGTAGGTGAGGAGGGCGGCCGAGGCGGAAGAGCACTAGCAGAACCTGCAAAGACGGAGAAAGTGTTAACCACCACTCAACATCTTACATGCAGGGCCTATAACACCAGTAAAGTGCATACACCAATATAGTATCAGGCAACAAGATGACATAACAAAAGTCAATAGTGAAAGCCAACTATTACCGCAAATTTGCGGGCCAATGGAGGCATAACCGTACCGACACCACCCTCCTGCAATTTCGCGGGACCCCCCAACGATCTCCGCAAATTTGCGGGGAACCGAAATGTCCCAGAGGACCGAATCGAGCACCCCGCAAATTTGCGGGACCGGCCGAGACGGTCCGGCGCCGAAAAAGCGAGAGGAGCGTCTAGGGAATACCAAAAGAGACCCAGAAAAAAGCGTCATCTCCTTATGAACTCCAAGCGACGATGGCCATCAAGCTGAGCAGTGTCTTCCTTGATAATATCCTGACTCAACCGGTCAAGGGAGAGGCAAGGAAGACACACCAGGGGAGAGGAGGCACATCCCCTAGGAACCACCCAACCCACAGAGATAGAGCAAAGCCCATGAGGAGAAGTGGCAGGAAGGGTGGTTTGGCACAAACAGGGGCCCCCGTAGGGTACCCCAGGATTGGGCAAAAGGGTATGAAAGGATGGAGGTGAAAACAGTAAGGGAACACAAAAAACCGTAAATGAAACTGGGGAGAAAAAGGGTGGCCTAGCCGTGAGGAGAGAATGTGTCAGGGGCGAAAAAACCCTGTGGTGTGAGGGAGGGGCCCCCGTGGGGTACCCCAGGATATCACGAACCACCAAGCGCCCAGGCCCTTGAGACACAATGAAGGCTCGAAAGGGGGGACTCGGGAATAACGCTAATAATGCGGCCGACACAAACCCTACAAACAGCACCGCCACCACGAAATCTCAGATCGTGAACCAACTGTACGTACACCTAGGCTATGAAAATATGAAAACTCATAGGGGCATAGCAATTCCTGAATGAGAAACAAGCTAGGCTAAAATAAGCTAAAAGCTAAACTATGCCCAGACTAACAGGAAAAAAGAATATGAAAAGAGAAAGGAATGAAAAACACACACGAGGAACGCCAGGCGCCCCCGTACCTTCGGTAGCTATTTCCACACGCGTCTCCATTAAACACACCTAGGAGCCCATTTACGTGTGCCCTAGATCACGTAACATCTGTCTAACAAAAAGAAGGCCAGATAAGCCGAAACGAACCTAAACAGGGTGAATTAAAGGAGCACAACAAAAGCGACTTCATTCAATGGAGCGCGTGAAAAAATGATGACAAGAGAGGGTCGCTCATGCGCACGTTCGACAGGGATCTGCACATGACGGAACACGGGATGGGCCTTAAGCGGTAACTAAGGTAAACCCCTTTTTCTTCTCTTCTATGCTTTTTTCACCTTCGGTGGTAGTTTTGGTTAATGTACAACGTCTCCTAGAGCAAGATAAGGAGTAGACTCTAGACGTTTTCTTTTTAACCGCGGTTGGAATGACGACATAGCAGTCAAAATAGACAAGTCGTCATTGCAATTAGGTTAATAGCCTTGACGTTGGATTTGCCAAGACTACTAACAAATTAACCTGTTACAGCATTAAAACAAGTGGAAACAGCGTTTGGCTGGTCAAAATCGGCAACAGAGGCCGGGAGTTGTTGTTGTTGTTGTTGTTCCCTAAGCTGCCTGGCCGAACAGCCCCGAGTCCCTGAGGAAGGCCATGGCCACGATCGGGCTTTCCCACAGAGCTCTCATTGAGTGTAGGTTGTGTTGTTGGCGTAAGTGGTTGTGTGAAATGCAGTCTTCTATGATGTGTTTAATGTTATGGGGTGCTGTGTTACATCCCGGGCAGGCGTCGACAACGGAGTCATCCAGTCTCTTCTGATAGCTCAGGAGAGCTGGATGGTGTCCGCATCTCAGCCTGGCCAGGTGGACTCTGTCCTCGCGAGGGAGGGAGGATTCGGAAGGATGGATTTCGGGAGGTCGTGCATGCAGCTGCGTGTTGTCTGTGAGTGAGTGGATGGATTGGCGAGAGATATGAGTATGGATGTGCTTCTGGAAGTTGGTTCGGGGTGGGCAGGGAGGGAGAGAGGACAATAACTGTGTGTGATACCGTGTGCTGGGTGTTGTTTTGATATTTCTTGGTGTCTGTGGGTGTGTTGCCATGTAGTTTAGTGGGTGGTCTTGGTTCGTGGAGGCTACTGCCAGGAATTGAGTGCCTCTCATGTCCAGATGGTCTTTGACTTTGAGGATTTTGGTTTCTTGATGTAGATGATCTGTGGGTGCAGTAGCTGTGCAGCCTGTAATGATCTTCAGGGCTTTGTTTTGGATAGTCTGTAAGGTCTTATGATGTGTTTCAGCTAGGTTAGAAGCCCAGGCTGGGCTTGCGTATTCCATTACTGATCTTATGTATTGTTTATATACTGTGGTGGTAGTTTCTTTGTTGTGTCCAAATTTTGTGTGAGCAAGTGACCTGAGGGCGTTAAGTCTGGGTGTCAGTTTCTTTTTAATGTTTGTGGTGTGCTGTTTGAATGTCATATGAGTATCATATGTTACTCCTAGGATTTTGGGTGTGTGTGTATGTGTTAGGGGTGTGTTGTTTATGGTGAGTTGAGGGATGTATTCGTGTTCACCTGTCCAGCTTGTGAGCAGGGTTGCGGTGGATTTGGCTGGGACTAGATTAAGTCTGTTTGTAGTGCACCAGCCATGTAGTGTGTTGAGATAGGGTTGAAGGAGATCTGTTGCTCTTTTTGGGTCATGGTGTGTGCATGTGAGTGTTATGTCATCTGCATAGGAGGCTAAGTTTATTTGGGGCGTATTGGGTGTAGTTATATCGTGCATGTACAGATTGAAGAGTGCGGGCGATAGGACGGATCCCTGTGGGACTCCGTTTGGAAAGTTTCTGATTTTAGATGACTGACCGGCAAAAGATACGGGAGTTGCCGGGAGTTGTAATCATCGAGTGTGAGCTAGCCTCCCGCTCCTCCACTCCTCCCCACGTCTGGAGAGAGACTGTCGATCGATACTCTCTCTCTCTCTCTTGCACTCGCTTGGTAACACATATGAGCACAGCCTGCTAGCAACTCGCTATTGTTAGCACAAAAATATACCTAAGAATAAGGGAATAAGAGGGAGAATAGGTGATAATTGAAGGGGGGGGGGAGGAGGGGATGTGGAGGAGTGATATTTGCCATGGCCAAGGGGCAATAAAAAAAAATGAAAAAAATAACAAAATTATACTGGGCTGATTTAAATGTTTTTTTTTTAGGCCTTGGATTATATAAGGCTTCCCACAGCCCACCGGTAGGCCTTATATCAGTCTCCCCGCACTTGCCGGGTTAAGGAAGCCTTTCTGGCGATCTAAGAGTAGATAATGAGAAGAGAAATGCTTAAGAAATTTGAAAGCAAGAATAGATAAAATGTAAAACTTGCAAAATAAACAAACCAAAACTTCGACAAACACAGTAAAAAGACAAAAGAACTTATCAATATCACTATGTGGAAACAACACTTTAGCAAAATAATAATTTTACATAAAAGAACACAATCTACCAAATAGGGTGTACATTACTACATTCGAGCAAGTTAATCTGTTTCCCAAGCAAACTAATCGCACATATAACAACGCACTATCGTCACGTTCAAAGAATTAGTCAATTTGGAAAGTCTGGGACGTTCTGGTAAATTTTACTAAATTTTGTATGAATAAAGAAACTACAAATAATATTTAAATTTTGTATTAAACTAAATTTGCAATTTGATAAAAACTTTAAAAAAGAGATACAAGAGATGAGAGCAATTGGACGATAGTTGGAGGGTTGAGAGCGGTCACCCTTCTTTGGGACAGGTTGAATGAGAGAAATATTTCCAGCAAGAAGGAAAGACGTTAGAGGAGAGACAGAGGCAAAAGAGTTGCCTAGGAAGGGAGTCAGCACAGAAGCACAGTTTTTTAGTACAACAGGAGGAACACTGTCCGAACCGTACGCCTTATTAGTATTAAGCCCAGAGAGGGTAGAAAGTACATCTTTAGAAGATATTAGCATATTAGGCATAAGTAGGAGAGAGGGAGGAATAGCACCAGAATCATCCAAGGTGGAGTTTCTAGCAAAAGTTTGAGTGAAGAGTTCAGCTTTGTCAGAGGAAGAAGTGATGGTTGTGCCATCAGAGTGGAAAAGGGGAGGGAAAGACGAGGAAGAAAAAGTGTTGAAGAGGTTTTTGGTTAGATGCCAGAAAGCTTGGGAAGAGCGAGTTGGATAGTTCAGTACTGGTACATTTAATATTGATGAGAGAGTGTTTGGCTAGTCGAAGAACAGATTTGGCTTGATTCTGGGCAGAAACATCGGAAGAATGAGATTCTTGAGTTTGAAGGCGTCGGTACCGTTTGAATGCTTCCTCCTTGTTGCGGACAGCAGTAGAACAAGCGTGAGTAAACCAAGATTTGAGTAAACCAAGATTTTTTTGCATTAGACTGAGAGAAAGAAAATGGAATGTATGCTTCCATGCCCGAAAGGATTACCTCCGTAATGCATTCAGCACTCTCCGAGGGTCCCTGACCACGGAAGCAAAAGTTATTCCATGGGAAATCAAAGAAGTACTGCCGAAGAGCCTCCCAGTCGGCAGCGCCAAAGTGCCACAAGCGCCGCCGGTTGACCATACCGGAGAGATACGACAGGTGACAGATACTAGTTTATGGTCGGAGGAGCCCATACGAGAGAAAAGATTTACAGTAGGCTATAGGCTAAGCAGAAGGGTTAGAGGTTAGAAATAAGTCAAGAATGTTGGGCCAATCTCCAAAGCGATCCGCGACACGGATGGATTGCTGGACTAAAGCTAGTACGGTATCACACGAAGCATTTATGGTCAACATTTGATGATCAACATTTCTGGAATATTTTGCACTGGTAACTAGACTGTTGCTAGATGAATTTAGGTGACCAAAATATTCTAAATGTTGACCTCATAAGCTGCCAGACCAGTGTTGAGGATAAATGTTGAGTGAAAAAGCGCTTGTGGTACCGCCTTTATGCTCTAGGTCGTTTAGGATAGAAAAGATGTAGGTTTGTTCACCAGGTTGGTCAGTGGAAACAGAGATGTGGTGAACGTTGAAATCTCCTAAGATGGAGAATTTTGCGAAAGGAGAGATGGATAGCCTACAATGTGTTCCACTTTAGAAGTTAGATAGTCAAAGAATTTTGGATGGTCAGTAGAATTAGGGAAGAGATAAACAGCGCAGAAATATTTAGTTTGAGAGTGACAAGAAAGCTTTAGCCAGAGAGTTGAGAATTCAGAAGTCTAAGTTGGGAACACGAGAGAAAACAAGATTGTTGCGTACATAGACGCAACATCCACCTTTGGCTTGAAACTGAGGATAGAGGTAGTAGGAGGATACAAAGAAAGGTTTGCTGTCAGTAGACCCAAACAGCTGCATTTCTGTTCGTCTGGTGCCTACAGCCTACTACTAACAATTCTGGAGGTGTAATTTCCATTCACAACCTCCAGGGGCTATCTGCGCCACAAAGTGATGGGCGGTGGGGTCGCCACATCCCTACGCCAAAAGTGAAGCGTGGACGTTGCTAGAGGGACATAAGTCGAGAGTAAGAGCAGTCAAATGAGTTATCTAAGAGGAGCTTGTGGAGTCAAGTGGATGGACACATTGACGAACCAGCAAGTACGTGAGAGGTGTGGTGTTGAGATGGATGTTATGGAGAATGTTAGGAGAATGTATTGAGGTGGTATGGGCACATGGAGCGAATGGAGAGCATGCGGATGGCAAAGAGGGTGTATGATAATGAGGATAAACCCAGCCTGCCCTCCAAAACACCTTCTCCTCCTATCAATACATTATACTACAAACATCTTACACACTATATATACACTACCTTTCCAACAAAAACAAATTAAATTATAACATTACACCCAGACTCGGAGTTCCTAGGGAGAGAGACCATAAATTGATTTGTCCCCTGGTCTGGACTCCCTTAAAGTGCCCTGGACCTCTACCTATCCTGGACCTCTACCTTCTACTCTATCTATCCATTTCTGTAAAATGTAAAATTCGCAGCACTTCCTCTAACTTCCTGTCTGTGGAACTCCATCTCTCTTCTACCAAACCTGACTTACTTTTTCCTCACCGAAACTCAGTTGTCTAAGGCAACAGACAGCAAGCCCTTCCTTATATCCTCCTAGTGTACTATCTCTATCCACTCACTGCACGTCTGCCTGCTGAGACCGGAACCTCTCCAGGTGGCCAGGGGCTGGCGGAATGCTGGAGGGACCTTGGTGATCCCTGATCTCTGGATCTTCTCCTGGGTGACCTAGATGTGTGTGAATATGTGTTTTGTTTTTATGTGTTCATTGTTTTCTGTTGTGTTATGTTGTCCCTGTTCGGGCTCTGTCTCGAGTCGGCCACCCCCAGGCGGGAAAAAAACCAGAAAAAGGGAATGGACCTGAGTACAGTACAGTATCTCTATCCATAATTCAAAGCCAAAGGTGGATGTTGCGTGTACGTACACAACAATCTTACGTGCCCTCGTGTTCCCAACTTTGACTCTTTTGAATTCTCAACAATCTGCCTTAAGCTATCTTGTCACTCTCTCACTAAATATATCTGTGCTGTTTATCTCTCCCCAAATTCAACTGACTATCCAAAATTCTTTGACTATCTTACTTCTAAAGTGTAACACATTCTATCCATTTCTCCCTTCTCCGAAATCTCCATTTTAGGAAATTTCAATGTTCACCACCACCAGTGGCTCTCCTCTAATTTCACTGACCAACCTGGTGAACAAGCTTATATCTTTTCTATCGTAAATTACCTAGAGCAGGTAGTTCAGCGCCCCACCCGTATTCTGGACCGCCTTGGAGATCGGCCCAACATCTATCTATCTATCTATTGCCTGACGCCGTGATCCCCGAAGGGGTGGCCACGAACGAACCGCCCCCATGCACCTCTGTCCCCAGTCAGTCGACGCCCCTCCCCCCAACCAGCACCGCCTTCGTTCATGTAGTTCCTCACTCCATCCTTCCACCTCATATTCGGTCTACCTCTCCCCCTCTGTCCCTCCACCTCGCTCTCGTACACCCTCTTAGTCATTCTCTCGCTTTTCATACGTTCCATATGGCCGAACCATCTCAAGTTGTTCCTTTTCACACTTTCCAGCACATCTACCTCCACACCACACCTCCTTCTTACTTCCTCATTAGTCTGTCTATCCCTCCATGTAACTCCGCACGCACTCCTTAAGTAATTCATTTCCACTGCTCTCACTCTTGGTCTGAGTCTCTCAACCAACGTCCATGCTTCGCTTCCGTAAGTCAGTGTCGGGATTACCACACTGTCATGCAAGGACTTCTTCACTTCCATACTGACCACCCTATTTCTTGTTACTGCTTTTAGCGTTCCTACAACCCTCTTCCCCTGTTGTACCCTCTCCCACACCTCTTCATCCATAGTCCCATCTTTACTCAACACACTGCCCAGATACTTAAAAGAGTTGACGATCTCCATAGCCTGACCGTTCAGCTTCACCTCACACTCTGTGACTTCACCCCTTTCGAAGACCATAACCTTGCTCTTCCCCGTATTTACCTTCAAATTCCGTTTTTCGCACACTGTTCCAAACTCATTTACCAGACCCTGCAACTCCCATTCATTATCACTCATCAGAACTGTATCATCCGCAAACAGCAGTATAGGTAGCTTCCACTCAATTCCCTCCCTTTTCAGCGATGCACCAACATCCACTGCTCTTGATAGTATTTCTTTCATAACTCCATCCATATATACAGTAAACAACCACGGGGACATCACACACCCCTGTTTCAAACCAACATTCAGGTCAAAGAACTCGCTCTGCTCACTCTCCACACGTACTGCCGCCTTTGCACCCTCATACATGCTCTTCACTGCTTTCAGCAACTTGCCCTCTACTCCGTATATTCTAAGTACTTTCCACAAACCTTCTCTATCCACTCTGTCATAGGCCTTCTCCAAGTCCATAAAGGCAACATACACCTTTTGTTTCTTCTCCAGATACTTCTCCACAACACAATTCAGGGTAAAAATCTGATCTACACATCCTCTTCCCTTCCTAAAACCTCCCTGCTCGTCGCCTATCCATTTCTCCGTTCTCACTCTCACTCTCTCAATCACTACCCTACTGTATACCTTCCCTACTACGCTTAGAAGACATATTCCTCGGTGGTTACCACACACTCCTCTTTCCCCTTTGCCCTTATATAGGGGGACTATTATGCCAGTCTTCCAGTCATCGGGTGCACTCCCCTTCTCCCATGCTAGTTTGCACATTTTCCATACCCATTCTATCACTATCTCACCACCATACCTCAACATTTCCCCACACACTCCATCTGTTCCTGGTGCTTTCCCCAACTTCACTCTTTTCATGGCTTCCCACACTTCTGACCTCCTGATCCCCACCTCCTCCTCCACTACTTCTCTTCTTCTCCCTCCCATACCATATCCAGCTATGTTTGCTGGCTCTTCATTCCTTTCATTTAGCAACTCACTGAAGTACTCCCTCCATCTTTCGACTCTCTCTTGCTTCTCGGCTAGCATTCTCCCATTCTTATCTTTCACACCCTTACTGTTTCCCTTGCTACCTTCCCTAACTTTCTTGACTTCTTTCCAGAACAGTTTCTTACTCTCCCTCCATTTTACACTCAGATTCCTTCCAAATTCCTCATCTACTCTTCTCTTACTTTCCTTCACTACTCTCTTCACCACCCTCTTACTCTCCACGTACCTCGCTCGTTTCTGTCTCTCGGAATCTTCATTCCCTCTACTACCCAACCACTCTCTATATGCTTTCTTCTTTTCTTCCACAGCTATTCTTACCTCTTCTGTCCACCATGCTGTACCTTTCACTCCCCTCCCTCTTCTCCTCACTCCACACACCTCCTCACATGCTGCACAGATCTCATCCTTAAACACCTTGCTCATCTCCTCCACTTCCTCCATAACTTCCAGGTCGAACCCACCTAGTCGTCTTTCCACTGCTCTCCTGTACTCCTCCCTGACTTCCTCCTCCTGCAACCTCTCCACCCTCCTCACCATTCCACCCTCCTCTCGCCTCCCTCCCGCTCTCCTCACCCACTTCTTTTGTATCCTAACCTTAGCTACCACTACATAATGATCAGACAGACCCCCTCCAATACCCCTATACACCCTAGCATCCATCACAGATTTCTTCATTCGTTCATCCACACATACATAATCAATCAATGACTTTCGTTCCACCACTGTCTTATCCTTCATCGTCAACATCCGTTTCCACGTGTACCTGTGGATCATTCTGTGTCGGAAGAAGGTGTTGGCTATCCACAGCCTCCTCCCCACACATACGTCCACAAGTGCACTACCATTCCCATTCACCTCTGATGGTACCCCCCACCCTCCCACCACTCCCTCAACTTTCCTATCACCCACCTTACCATTCATATCCCCAATCAGAAATATTCTTTCGTTCTTGTCAAACTTCTCCAGGCACGACTCCACATTCATCCAGAACTCCTCTTTCTTTCTTTCAAGTATATCCTCTGTCGGGGCATACACGCATACAATCACCCACGGCCCAACATCCTTCGACTTATTTCTAACCTTTAGTCCTTCTGCTTATACTGTAAATCTTCTCTCTCCACTGGGCTCCTCTGATCATAACCTTATCTCTGTCACCAGTCCTGTCTCTCCAGTACGGCCTTCTGATGCCCCCCCCACCCCCCACCCCCCAGCCATCGGCGCTTGTGGCACTTTGGTGCTGCCGACTGGGATGCTCTACAGCAGTACTTCTTTGATTTCCCATTGAATAATTTTTGTTTTCCGTGGCCGGGCACCCTCAGAGGGTGCCGAGCGCATTACTGAGGTACGGTAATCCTTTCGGGCATGGAAGCATATATCCCATTTTCTTTCTCTCAGACTAACTCACAAAAATCTTGGTTTAATTAAGCTTGTTCTACTGCTGTTCGCAATAAGGAGGAAGCATTCAAACAGTAGCCTACCGGTACTGTCGCCATCAAACTCAAGAATACAGTACTGTACTTTATATGTCTCTGCCCGGAATCAAGGCAAATCTGTCCTTCGACTCGCAGTACTTTAAAAGTAGACAGAATGGATAATAAACACCATCTGAGGAGGAACACTTTATTGACAACGTTTCGCAGATAGCTTTTTCAGGTCACTGAAGAAGCTATCTGTGAAACGTTGTCAATAAAATGTTCCTCCTAAGATAGCGTTTTTTTTTATCCATATCATAATATTTTCTAAGAATGTACTTTGTGCCCTCCTTGGGCTTAATACTAAGAAGGCGTACGGACTGGATGGTGTTCCTCCTGTTATACTAAAAAACTTATTTTCCATGCCGACTCCCTGCCTAGGCAAACTCTTTCGTCTCCATCTTTCCTTCTTGCTGAAAGTTTGCTCTTATTCAACCTGTCCAAAAGATGCGTGACCATACTCAACCCTCCAACTATCATCTAATTGCTCTCAATTCTTGCATCTCTAAAGTTTTTTAAACTATTCTCAACTCAAAGTTTCTTAAGCATTTATCTTAGGATAATCTACTTTCAGAACACCAGCACGGTTTCCTTAACTCGAGAAATGCGAAGCTATGACAATTCAAAGTGCCCACGGTGCGAAGGTACAGTATTGGCTTCAATTATGACAAAATCGTCATATTTACCATTAAAATGTAAAACTTGCAAACAAATTAAGTCAAACCAAAACTGGGACAAAGACAATATAAAGTCAAAACAACATATCAAAATCGCTATGTGGACACAACGCTTACTAAAATAAAATTTATGAAATGAAAGAACACAATCCACCACATAGGGTGTACATTACTACATGAGCAAGTTAATCTGGTTCCCAAGCAAACTAATTGCACATAACATATGCAGTATAACATTATTACTTCTCCATATGCGCCTATTTTACTTTTATTATGAACATATGAAAATTAAAGAGCAGTAAAAGAAGTGGTAACAGCAATTGGCTGGTGAAAAGCTTATATAATAGCAGCGCAATCGTAATCTGATGCGGACCGTCCAGAGACGTACATCCATCCTATCCATCGGTGCTATCGAGACGGCTAGATGTCTGAGACTGGCTATAGAGGGTCGGAGAAAGACTCCCCCATCTCTCCCAGCCATCCTCGCGCGAAAATATTCGATAAATATCGGGAATAGGAAAAATACTCAATAATTGAGGAGGGGGGAGAAGGGGGGAGGGGGTAACATGTAGAGGAGTGATACTATAGGAGGAATGGAGGGGAATTATATAACCTAATCACATATTGCTTTGTTTTGAGTGCCAGTGGGGTGCTTAGAAAGTGTTTTATGCGTTGGCTCAATAGAGGACGCTTGCCTTCCACCAGTAAAACCTCTCGAGAGGATGCTCGCCGTTTTTGGGTTAGGGGCCACTCTACTGGTGATCTTTTTGCCTAGCCTATCTTACTAACTCTTGGTCATCCTCCTTTCGGGTCTTCTGTGAGACTTTTTCTATTGCGCTAGACATATCGAAAGCGTTCGATAGAGTCTGGCCCAAGTCTTCACTTTTCAAACTACCCTCCTTCAGTTTCTATCCATCTATCTGTGCCTTTGTCTCTAATTTCCTTTCAGATCGCTCCATGGCTTCAGTTGTGGACGGCCATCGTTCCCTTCCTCAACCAATCAACTCCAGTTCTGTCCTGTTTCCAATTCTTTTTTTAATATTTATTAACCGTTACTGTACCGGCGACGTACGTCACTCGCCAGTACCAGCAGCGGACCATGTACGTCAGTAATATGCCGTCCTTGTAGCTGCCAGTATCGAGCGGTACCTGGCACCATGACTTATACGCATTGCTCTGAGACCTTGACAACACTTCTCAGCTTATATGCAAGCTCCCACAGGGTGTTCTCTCTCGACTCTGAGGCCATTTTGGCCACATTGCCTGGTATTGGAGGGTACATTTATGAGAATACGTTCTGGTACAGTGGGGGTTAATAATCTCCTCAACCGTACCGGTACCGTACCTCTAGTCCTATCCACTTCTATGCTGATGTCTTTACCTTTCAATATTCAACTAATTTTTCACATCAACCCAGCACGCAATCTCTACAAAACTCACATAAAAAGGTCATAGAGTGCCTATCTTCCGACCTATCAAATTATTTCTGATTGGGGCAGAGAAAATCTTGTTACTTTCAACACCTCCAAGACCCAGTTTCTCCATCTATCTCTCCATTGCAATCTTCCACAAGACTATCAATTATTCTTCAACAATACACAAATCAAACCTTCATCTTCTCTCAATATTCTAAGTGTATCTTTCTCATCCGACCTTTCTTGGAAAGATCATATTACCACTCTTGCTAAAACAGCTTCCCAAAAGTTAGGTGTGCTCAACCGTCTCTGTGGGTTCTCACCCCTGCACAGCTTCTTGCTATGTATCAAGGCAAAGTGTGCCGCTGTATTGAGTATTGTTGGCATGTGTGGGGAGGCTCCACCCATACCGCACTTCTCGGAATAGTAGAATCCAAAGCATTCCACCTTATCAACTCGCTTCCTCTTAATAGTTGCATACAATCTCTTTCTACATGCTGCAATGTTGCATCTCTTTCACTCTACTATCGCTTTTACAACAATCTTCAGAGCTCTATCAGTGTACACCCCCTCCCTTGCGGCGAGTGCGAGGCACCCGCCTGTCAGAGCAGTCCCACTCCTATTCTGTCCAGCTCTCCAAACCAAGAATTGGCAAATTTTCTGTCTTTCTTCTACTCAGCAAGTGAACTCTGGAACTCTCTCCCTCAATCAGTCTTTACTCCATCATATGACTTGAAATGCTTTAAACTTTGGGTGTCCAGACATTTTGACGCAAAGTTCCTTGAATTTGTCTCTTGTCAATCTTTTGGCTTTGGGGAAGACACTTGTACAGGCAACCTGCCTTTTGTCTCCTTCAGACATAGAAAAAATAATGAGAGTGAGGTGGAAGGGGTAGACCAAGAATGAAGTGGAGAGATGTATGGGGGAGTGGGGGATGGGCTGGGAGGGACACATTTTCTTGGGGGACAGGGCGGCCTGGAAGAGATTTGCTCGTGATCACCCTGTCAGGGATTAGGGTGTCTGGCAATAGACAGATAGGTCATATTGGTAAAAGCATAATGATACATTAAATAAACTAAATAGGGCATTGCAGTGTAAACATATGGCGAATCATTAACCCCTTCTGTACCGGCGACGTCTTTTTAATGTATTGTGGCTACTACTAATCGATTTTATTTAGCTTAGGAAGGATCTCTGGCTATTAACAGGCTTCAAAGTATCTCACTTAACCCTTTTTACTACCATAGATCACTACACAATATCATCTAGGCCTAAATATAGATATAATAAAACTGAAAGAACGTAGCCGGTACAGAAGGGGTTAAGAAGTAAAGCTACTTACACATATAGTCATCATCTTGGGAAATCCTGTGAAGCCTTTTGGTGCGTTTACGTTTGGGGTACCTCCTGTCATCACCCCTCATTCCTGAACTATCATCACTTATCAACTCGGATAGCTTCTCCAACATCTCACTATCTGTCTGTTCTAACACCTCAACTTTCAAAACATCTGGATTTATTTCAATTTCAAGATATTCCCCCATATCACTTGAAATTTTGCATCTTTTCTCATTGCCTCTCAATCCCATATTGTCATTTATCTCCAACATTTGGCTGGCGCATGACATTTCTTCATGTTTCTCACTGTCCCTCACACCCAAAAGGTCATCAGTCTCTCCAATCTCTGATAACACAGGTACAATTTCTGCTTTAATGCTAAGATCTGCTGAGGTACATGTAAATACTGGACTGTTTTCATGTATCTTTGTGCTTGGAAGGGTTGAGGTATTATCAAAACTTGGACTGGCTTCATCTTCTATAGCAACCCAATCTTCCATGGGTTTGTATGTGTTGTTTGGTACCTGTTTATCAGTACTGCTTGATACCTGTGTGCCTGTGCTACTTGGTGTAGGCTTGTTTGTGTTGTTTGGTACCTGTTTGTCAGTGCTGCTTGATGGGTGTGTGTTTGTGCTATTTGGTGTATCATTGTCTGCGGTGTTTGGTACCTGTTTGTCAGTGTGGCTTGATGTCTGTGTGCCTGTGCTCCTTGGTATCTGTTTGTCTGTGTTACTCGCCGTCTGTTCATCACTGTTGTTTGGTTCCTTCTGGAGGCGGCTGGTGAGAACATCAGCGAGCCAAGAATGCTGGATCTCAGGCAGTGAGGAAATTTGCTGACAGTCAGTCGTCATCTGATTTATAAGAGCATTATTGTTATCATCATTTACAAATGATGAATCACAGCTGCTCAATAAGACACAGTCATCATTAACAGCAACTTCTTCTAATGCAGGTGAACACTGTGTTGCATTTTCCTCTTTAATTCCGCGGTGGAAGTCTTCTTGAGCATTGCAAGTGTCTTTGGCTACAGACACCACATATATTGATTCATATTTCTGTGTTGCTTGGTCATGATCCTCTTCATTCTGGGGCATATGATTTAAAGTACTTGAGGCTATAGGTGATAATGTTTCTCTTGGCTCACTATTGCAATCGGTCTGATCAGAGATACCAGAGTCCATAAGTGAGGTACTAGGGTCTGTAGATTGTAGTAAAGACATGTCTGTTGGTTCACTATTGTTATCTGTTTGACCGGATAAACTTAAATCTGTAAATGAGGTACTAAGGTCTGTAGGTGGTGGTAGAGCGTCTCTTGCCTTAACGTTGTTAGTAACAACAGGTGAACACATAAATGTATGGACATCTTCACTCCCATTTTTCACATCTACTGTTTGTTGTCCTTCCACTGCCGTCTTTGTCTGGGTTAGGTCAATATCCTGGGATGACAGACAATTTTGTTTAGGTTTCATTGACTGGCAGACTTCTATCATCTGGGTGACTAGCATATCAAAATCTTGGGATGACTGACTGTTTAGTACAGGTTTTATTAACTGGCCAATATCAGCTATCTGGGCAGCTGTTAAGGCACCATGCTGAGGTGACTGATGCTGTAGTTGAGGTTTTGTTGACTGGCAGAGTTCTGTTGTTGTTGTTGGTGTGATGGTTGGGTCTGTATCCTGGAGTGTTGACTGGGAGTTTGGTTCCGGCTTTATAGACTGGCAGAGTTCTGTTGTTGTTGTTGGTGTGATGGTTGTGTCTGTATCCTGGAGTGTTGACTGGGAGTTTGGTTCAGGCTTTATAGACTGGCAGAGTTCTGTTGACACTGTGACTATTGAAGTAACATCCTGTGGTGGTGATTGACTGTTTAGATCACGTTTTCTTGAGTGTACGAGTCCCGCTGTCTGGGTGACTGCTGAGGTAACATCCTGAGGTGGTGACTGGCAGAGGTCTGTTGTGACTGATGAGGCTTTATCCTGGAGTACTGTCTGAGAGTTTAGCTCGGCTGATATTGACTGGCAGAGTTCGGTTGGCACAATCTGGAAGAAATTATAGAGCCAACTTAATATTATTGCATTCTACAAAAATATCCATTAAATTATTCAACCAAAACTATATCAAGATACTAAATAGCTTTACACATATGATTGCTATATGAGTGTACATTCTCTGACAAAACTACCAACCTGAACAGTGTACTTGGAAGTTGGTTGAAGTGTGGCAGTTCTCCAGTGGTTGACAGTTGGACTCTGGTCTACACTGAGTGGTTCACTACTGCTGCTACTACTGTTAACAACTGTGGCAGGTTCACTGTCTGGCAGACCTTGTTGTGTATACATCTTGGCTCCTCTAACACCCCTGTATAAAATATAACAAACATTGGTCACCAAATGTATTATATATATATATATACCGTATATATTTGATACGTCACACCATTATGACATCTTTGATGGTAGATATGTAAAGTACAATGCTGATACAATGTTAACCCTTGTCTGGCGGGGGTGGACTTAAGTCGGTCTAGAGAACCATGGACTATGTGGCGGGGACCGACTTCAGGCGGTGTGCAATTCTGAACAATATTTGGCTCTAAGAGAGAGACGAGCGGGGGGAGGAGCGTAGGCCGACTCTGACCGTTCGGCACGGCTCTCGCGCCAGCACTGGGCCCACCTCCACACACACCCACACTCACTGCCTCGCTACACAGGGAATTATGTAAGGAAATTACCGTATTTTAGGGATTTTTCCTTCGTCTTGCACGATCGTTGCAAGAGAACGCGGGGTCATAGAAGGATGGTTCAGGAGCGCGTTCAGTCTACCCAAACACGCAAACGGGATAGCTCTACTGAACATGATCGCCTCTGATTCGACGAATCACGTTTGTGATTGTTTGCAATCAGACGGCGATCACGCGAACACTCCCTGGAGATGACTAGCGAAGCTATCATAAAAGTAGGCCTACATCTCTCTTCTACATTATATTATCATAATTAAGCTTAATTAGCCTACCTCCATGTTATTTATGTGTCGCAATCTCAATTATAAGGTGGCACACCTATAAAAATCATAGTTATCGTGACCATTTTGCTATATATAACATAAAACAAGCAGCTTGGAGCGGAAGTCTCACAGCTACTTCGTCAGGCCTTCAAGCAGGTAAGCGTAGCCTAGTTGGTAACGACTTCGCTTTTAAATCCGTAAGCCTACTCGCAAGGGTTCGAGGCTCGATGAGCTAATGTGTTTTTTTTTTTTTGCAGTTATTATTTAATTTGTATCGTTATATATTGGTAATGTTACTATGCCAATGATGTATTGTAATGGGTTATAACTTGCTGTACAGGTTTTTGAGCGTTTGTCTATATTATTGATTGATTATTATGTTTTTTATGCGGTTTGTATTTCATTGTTATAGTTATATATCGGTAATGTTACAGTTGTTACTGTGCCAATTGAATGATAGCCTATATTTTAACGGGTTATAGCCTAGCTTGATGTACAGGTTTGTATTTCATTGTTATAGTTATATATCGGTAATGTTACAGTTGTTACTGTGCCAATTGAATGATAGCCTATATTTTAACGGGTTATAGCCTAGCTTGATGTACAGGTTTGTATTTCATTGTTATAGTTATATATCGGTAATGTTACAGTTGTTACTGTGCCAACTGAATGATAGCCTATATTTTAACGGGTTATAGCCTAGCTTGATGTACAGGTTTGTATTTCATTGTTATAGTTATATATCGGTAATGTTACAGTTGTTACTGTGCCAACTGAATGATAGCCTATATTTTAACGGGTTATAGCCTAGCTTGATGTACAGGTTTGTATTTCATTGTTATAGTTATATATTGGTAATGTTACAGTTGTTACTGTGCCAATTGAATGATAGCCTATATTTTAACGGGTTATAGCCTAGCTTGATGTACAGGTTTGTATTTCATTGTTATAGTTATATATCGGTAATGTTACAGTTGTTACTGTGCCAACTGAATGATAGCCTATATTTTAACGGGTTATCGCCTAGCTTGATGTACAGGTTTGTCGGCGCTTGTCTATTATTGATCGATTACTCTATTTACATTTCTTAAAAACAATTTCTGAGGCATAATTGCATCGAAGTATGATAGGTCAGTTAAGCTATGTTTAGTAAGGTAGCCTATCCACGCTATAGTTAAAATTTCAAAGGTAATCTAATGGTTAAAAAATAATATTTATGAACCTTCCACAAATATAAGCTTGCAAATAGCCTATATACACATAGATCGTCAGGAAAAGAAAGTATGCCTATACATAGGCTACATCGCCAGGAAGAGATAATATATATAGGCTACTATTTAATTCAGCCTGGCTACATCGCCAGGGAAAGAACAATATATATAAACTATAGAATTTAGCCTATTCATACTCCTACATCGCCAGGAAAAGAACATCTACTTTTTATTTCCCCAATAGACTAACGGAGAATTGTTTGAAAATTACACGGGGAATAAAGAGCTACCTTTGCCAGATAAGAACCGTAATAACTTTGTCAACATTTCCTAATAAGATTATAAGATATAATAGCCTGATGGTAGCCTAGCCTACCGTCTGTCTTGAGTTTGAACAAGGCTGCTGACTGTAGCTGACAGTGTGACTACCTTAGCCAATAGTCTATATTGATGGATAATAATATCCAATAATAAAATGTATTGATTGAAATTAATAGACCGAAAAAGCATATGTTACAGGCCTAAAACCTTCGCAGACATCGCCAACAAGATTTGAATTTCGTGCTCATAGCCACTGACCAATCAGCGACGAGAATCAATGTTTGCCTATCAATGTCGTTCAGTCTGCGCGATCATAAAGAGGATTGCCCAAACAGAAACAGGATTGCCTGATAGGGTAGACTGAACGCGCTCCTGGTGTCATTGGAAAGCTCAATTATCGCCCTTTCAGGGATACACAATTCTATTACGCTCTGGCTCTTGTTTATGCATGAAAAAGAGCACGGAAACAAGGTCGTTTAGGGTAAAACCACCCGCTTGGCGGGTAGTAGAAGTTACTGATGGGCCCGCTCGTAAGGCGTTAATATTACAGTATCATCATTATTTTCTCCAAAGCCTTGCTTCCACCTGGGAAACCCAAACTTAACCCGGCAAAGGCTAGACTATGGTAATTGAAACGTCCCGCCATGCAGAGGTATTTTGATTCATTCCCTACGAAAATCGTAATTTTACCATAAATATCGTTATTACTTATTCATATGCGCCTATTTTACGTTTAATATGAAGATATTAACATTTAAGAGTAATAAAACAAGTGGGAATAGTATTTGGGGGGTAAAAAGCTTTGCGCAGTGGCGGTATCGTAACCAATGAGGTTTAATCCTCCTGGCCCGGGCAGGCTCTCAAAATGACAGTGTGGGCTACCCGGGCGATCTGGCCGAAAAACGTCTAGGCTTAGGCTACCGTATTTTTGTTTAGTTTAACTGCTAGAAATTTCCCACGCATCTATAAATGTAGTGTGGTTTCCAATCTGTAGACTGGCGTTGAGTAGAGCTCTCTATGTCAACTGGTTCAGTTGTGATGACGATTTCAGTGGAGAGCACTTGCAGGCGATGTTGTCAATATGACGATCTTTTCACTACTGAAACAACGACATACAGACGTACAATAACAAACGAGTCTTCTCCTTCTTGTTTTCGGAGGTGCGGTGACGTAACGATCGGCTTTGTTTACATGCGTCGGACGCACGGCGTTCAGACCAAGCTGAATAGGCTTTCAAGCTTACAGATTTTAAAATGACACCCGGGCTCCTGCCCTTAGTTCGTGGTGTCATTTTAAAATGACAACCGAGCCAGGAGGGTTAAAGGTCCTGTCATCTGCGTATAAGTACGGTATTGGTTAAAGTCTTGCTAAAACGCACCTCTGTAGCTTACTGTGACTAGTTACGGTAAGTAAGTCCTACCCCGCCTTCTCGAGGTAGCCTCGTTATTACACCGTCCTTATTTTAATCCTCCCTTTTAAATTTCTAACATTTTTATTTTTGCTTGACGGTGGAACTAAAGGGGAGGGCGGGTGTGCTATTTTCTTCAGCAGCACACTTTGTTTTTAATTTTAAATCCTCTTTTAATTTCCACTATAAAAATTATCCCCCTTGTAACTTTATTTCTGTTGTCCCCTGTATATTTTTGTTCTCCCTATCTTCTTAATATTTTCATTTTTACTGTGTTGTATGTTTTTTTACTGATGTTAGTATCAGTTTTTAATTTTTCTTTAGTATACTTTTGACAATCCGGTGCCCTGTTTGGAGGCATTATGTCCAGGCCCCAAGTCCTCCTGGGAAATAACTGTGCTCGGTATGCTGCCGGCCAGGACCCCCTCGGGGGTGGAGGAACAAAGCAGAAAAGTGGTGGAGACGTCGTTCGGGTGAAGGAAAGTGTGCTCCGTGTCTGTGCCTTCAATGCCAATGGCATAAATGATTTTTAGCAAGAGAGAGTGTCTGATGCGAGAGCTTAAAGATGGATGTGTGGATGTGTGTGGGGTAGGTTAGACGCACCTGTTGGGTTCTGGAGTGTGGGATGGTGAGAGTGAGCATGATTTGTGGGGTGGGGAAGGATGGGTTGTCTGGTCTGGATTGGATGCAGGATATAAACGTAAGAAAAAGGAAGGGGTAGCAGTAATTTTGTCAGAAAGGTTGAGGAAGTGTGTGAAAAACTATGGATGCGTGGACTCAAGAATTGTATGGTGTGAGTGCAAGATTGGGATAGATAGGTATACTTTTATGTGTGTCTATGCACCAGTCAACCAAGAAACTGGGAAAGGTGCGGAAGAAAATAGAAAATTTTGGAATAAAGTCAATAAATGTATAAGAGAAAGGAAAGAGTGTACACAAGTAATATTAGTAGGCGACATGAATGGTAGAGTTGGAAACGAGGAGATAGAAGGTATAGTGGGTAAATGGGGTGTGGAGGGTAGGAATATGAATGGTGACTTCCTTTTAGAAGTATGTGCGGAGAGAGAGATGTTTCTGGCTAACACATTTTTTGAACATCGTCACATTCATAGATATACATGGCACAGAGGTGAAGGTGAGCAGGAACAGAAATCTCTAATTGACTACGCCATGATGGACTCCGGACTAAAAGGAAGAATTTTAGATTCAAAAGCTGTAAGAGGTATGCTGACGGGATCAGACCACTATACAATGCTGACAAAAGTGAGGATAAGGAAAGAGTGGAAATATGAGAGGAAAGAGAGAAAACTGACAGTAGAGAGAATAAATGTGAGAAAATTAAATGAAGAATGTAATGCAACAAAATACAAGGACATCCTGAAAGAGACTATAAAGGACATGGATGTTATGATAGATCTGGGAAATACTGTAGACGAAGTATGGAAAGGTACAAGAGACTCCATGATTAAAGCAGCTGAGAAAGTATGTGGGAAGAAAACCTTTAAAATGTGGAAGAAGAAAGGTAATGCATGGTTTAGTAAAGAGATAGAAGAAATAGTGAAAACTAAAAAAAAGTTCAGAAAGAGTATGCTGCAAAAGAATATACCTAGAGAAACTAGAGATGCGAGGAAAGAATATAACAATTTGAAACAAAGAGTGAAGAGGGCGATACAAGACGCTAAAAGGAAGACAGATGAGGCATATGGGAGAAAGATTAGTGAACAGTTTCTGAATGACAGGAAAGCATACTACAGAGCTGTGAAAGAAGCCAGAGGGAAGAAGACTGAGTGTGTCTCAGGTGGTAAGATGAGGGACATGAATGGGGAAGTGGTAGAGGGTGATGGTGTGGTGAAAGTATGGAAAGATCATTTTAGTAGCTTAGCTGTAAAGAGTAGGGGGAAGGCAAAGATCTCATCCATAGGAATGGAGAGAGGTAGAATAAACAGGGTAGTTGAAAGCCAGATAAGCAGAGAAGAAGTAAAAGAAGCAATCAATAGACTTAAAATGGGCAAAGCTGCTGGAGTAGATAACATCCCAGGTGAAATGCTGAGATATGGAGGAGAAGAAGCTGTTGACATAATGCATAGGTTATGTAAATTAGCATGGGAAAAGGAAAGTGTACCAGAGGACTGGAGGAAAGCAGTGATAGTACCCTTGTACAAAGGGAAGGGTAGTAAAGAAGAGTGTAAGAATTATAGGGGAATTAGCTTGCTTAGCATACCTGGAAAGGTACACGCAAGAGTAGTAACACAGAGGCTACAGAAGATAACGGATGACAAAATAGGCGAGGAACAGGGAGGTTTCAGAAAGGGCAGGGGCTGCGTTGACCAGATAGCCTCAATGCGATTGTTGGTAGAGAAGTATCTGGCCAAAAACAGAAAACTCTATGCAGCATTCATGGATTTGGAAAAAGCCTACGACAAAGTAGACTGGGAGGGCCTGTGGGATGTGTTAACAGTATATGGTGTGGGAGGAAAGTTGCTAATGGCAGTAAAATCTTTTTATAGGAATGCAATGGCAAATGTGAAGGTAGGGGATAAGTTAAGTGAAAGTTTTGAGGTCAATGTAGGTGTAAGACAGGGATGTGTCATGTCAGCTTGGTTGTTCAATATATACATGGATGGAGTGATTAGGGAATGTAGGGCTGTATCAATGGGTGTGGGAGCTAGACTGGAATCAGAGGGAAGAACATGGAAGATTTTAACATGCCTATATGCGGACGATGCAGTCCTGTTGGCGGAAAATGCTGAAGAACTTCAGAGAGTGGTCACTGACTTTGACAGGGTATGTGAAAAGAGAAAGTTAAAGGTCAATGTAGGGAAATGTAAGGTAATGGTGTTTGAGAGAAGAATGCATGAAACCATAAATTTTAAGGAAAAATATATAATCAAGAAAGAACACAAGAAAAGTTGTAAAGTAAAATTGAAAAATGAAGTACTAGAAGAGGTTGAAAGTTTCAAGTATTTGGGAGCTGTACTATGCAAATATGGTAAAATGGAGAGTGAGATAAAAGAGAGAAAAATGCAAGAGAGAAAAGTGATTGGAGAACTTGATAGTATTCTCAAAGGAAGAATGGTTAGCCAGGAAGTCAAAAAGTCACTGAGAAACAGTGTGCTGCTCCCAACACTCTCGTATGGAAGCGAGACATGGACGGCAAGTGACGAGGACCTCTTCAAACTGAGAGCTGTGGAGATGAGCTTTTTCAGAATGGCAGCTGGCATGAATAGGCTAGATGGGCCAAGTAATAGGGAAGTGTACGAGTCCTTTGGAATGGAAGAGCAGGCTTTGGGCATTGATTGTGGTGTGGTTGAGTGGATAAAGAGAAGTACTTTGAGGTGGTATGGTCATGTTCAGAGAATGGATGAAGACAGAATGCCAAGAAAGATATATGGGAGTCAGGTGAGTGGAACCGCTAGTAGTGGAAGACCAACTATGGTATGGGAAAAGAAAGTGGAAAAATATATTGAAGAAAAACTTCCACGTAGTGGAAGGGGCATTGTGGCACGGGCAAAGGAGGCATGTCTTGACAAAGTAGCTTGGAGACGTTTCTGTCATGGCCATCCTTTAGTGGGGGTTTCCCAGGGGGAAGCAAGGCGTCGGAGATGATGATGATGATGATGAAAAAGACGTATAATTGCCGACCGGTCTATTCATGAGGGGGGAGCCGCCGCGAGTTCTCAAGCGACACTGACAGTTTTAAGTAGAAGTCTCTGTTGCAAGGATCTCTAAATGCCTCGCTTATGCTATAGAGACCGCAGGAAGAAAATTTGCGCCGACAATTACCGTACCCGATAAAAGGGGGAATAATAAGAAAAATAGGTGAACATTGAGGAGGGGGGAAAAGGAGGGGAAGGGGGGTTGGGACACATTATGTAGGAATGGTAGCAAGTAGGAGGGGAAGAGGGGTTGGGACACATATGTAGGAATGGTAGAAAGTAATGGAGGGGAATTATCTCACCTATTCACATATTGCTTTGTTTTGAGTGCCAATGGGGTGTTTTAAAGGGCTTTTTTTAGGCCTTGGATCTTATGAGGACATTCGCCTTCCACCACCAAAACCTCTTAGGAGGACGCTCGCCTTTCCAGGGTTAAGGAGGGGACATATCAATGTGGATAGCCCTATAGGTCGTAGTGACCATGCCTGTATAAGTTTTAGTTGCAATATTAAAACAGAGAGGGGTAATAGAAGCAATAAAAAAAATATATATGTATGATAGAGCAGATTATGAGATGCTGAGGAGGTGTTTGGACATTGACTGGGGGGAATATTTGAACGGTGAAAACGCTGAAGGAATGTGGAGGAAGATTAGAATCAAACTGGAGAATGCTATATCCAAATGTGTACCAGTAAGGGAATATAAGGATAAAACAAGATTGAGGAAAAGAACGAACCCAGAATTACCGATGAAAAGAAAGCTTTGGACACTGATAAGAAGAAAGAAACGATTGTGGGATAGACTAAAAGTGTTAAAAAAGAACAGGGGGTCTAGTATAGAAGCTAAAGAAGTGGATTTGGAACGTAGACAAATAAACAATAAAATAAGGTGGGAGACAAGGAGGGGGGTGAGGGAGAGAGAGATTGCAAGAAACGTGAAGGATAATCCAAAAATATTCTGGAAGTACATTCAGAAAAAGTTAACAAGAAGAGTAGGTATCCCAGAACTGATAGGAGAATTGGATGGTAGGAATAGAGCAGAAACTGATAAGGAGAAAACAGAGGTGCTGGGGAAATACTTTGGGGAGGTACTAACAGTGGAGTCGGATGATGCAGTGCCTACTATTCCCATCAAACAGGCACCGGCACTAGAACTAATAGTTTTCCCATGCTAGAATAAGAAGGGCTATAGAAAAAATGAACAGAAGTAAGTCCCCGGGACCGGATGGGATACATCCAAGAATCATAAAGGAAGGAGGTGAGATGTTAGTAGTGCCATTAAAAATGTTATTTGAGGTATCTTTTAATACAGGACAAATCCCAATGGACTGGAGAGAGGCGAACATAACAGCTATTTTTAAGAAGGGAAAGAGAAATGACCCAGGAAATTATAGACCAGTCAGTTTGACAAGTGTTGTGTGTAAACTAATGGAAACGGTAATTAGAGAAGGAATAATGGAGCATATGAAATCAAACCAACTTTTCAGTGGGAGACAGTTCGGATTCTTGCCGGGGAGGTCGACAGTACAGTACTACAGCTAATTAAGGTGGTAGATGATTGGATGCAAATTCTGGAGGATGGTGATGTTATAGACGTGGTATATTGCGATTTTATGAAGGCCTTCGATAAGGTCCCACATAAAAGGTTAATAGAGAAAGTTAGAAGCTATAATATAGGGGAGAAATGTGTGAAATGGATAGAAGCCTTCCTGAAAGATCGGAGACAGAGGGTACTGGTGAATGGAATAGGCTCGGGGTGGAGGGAAATTACAAGTGGGGTACCTCAGGGATCTGTGTTGTTGTTGTTGTTGTTGTTCCCCAGGCTGTCTGGCCGAACAGCCCCAAGGTCTCGAGCAAGGCCAAGGCCATAAACGAGCGCCCCCACAAAATCCTCCCTGCTTACCACTAACAAAGCCCGGGTGACCGAAGCCACTCCAAGGCAGGGAGCTGAGGAGGGTGCGGAAACACCCGGGAAACCAAAGCCCCACCCAAGGCCCTGTGCCCCTCAGCAATTATGAAGGGAAAGTTGAGGGGTAAGGGAAAAATGGGATCTGTGTTGGGACCACTACTGTTCGTTATATTTATCAACGACTTACCTGAAATTATAACTAATGGAAGTGAGATATACCTGTATGCGGATGACACTATAAGCTGTATAGAAGAGTGAGGAATAAGGAAGATGTGGGTCTGCTTCAAGGAGATGTGGAGGGCATGAAGGGATGGTCTGAGCATTGGTTAATGCCTTTTCATCCAAAAAAATGCAAGTACATGCGGATTGGGACAAGCAAGATAGACAAGGTAGGATACAGTATGTATGAAGCGATGGAGGAAGTTAATGCAGAAAAGGATATAGGAGTAGTGATAGACAATAAGTTAAATTTCTCAGAACATTTAGCGGAAAAGATAAACAAAGCCAATAGAATTGTAGGGCTGATAAGGAGGACATTTGTGTCACTTGACGAAGAAATATTCAGGAATCTCTATACAGCGCTGGTTAGGCCGCACCTGGAATATGCGAACCAGGTGTGGGCTCCATATATGGTAAAGGATATAGAAGCAGTGGAGAAAGTGCAGAGGAGAGCTAGCAAGCTAGTACCAACGTTGAAGAACGCGGGCTATGAGCAGAGGTTGAGGACACTGGGGATTTCGACACTGGCATATAGGAGAAAGAGAGGGGATATGATAAGAGACTTTTAAGATAGTGTCAGGAATGTATGATAAGGATGTGTGTGAAGGTATCTTCTTGATGCGGGAGGGAACAAGAACGAGAGGACACTCTTAAGAAAATTTACAAAGAAAGAAATAGGCTTGAAAAGGCAAAGAACTCATTTTGTGATAGAGTGGTAAATGAGTGGAACGCACTGCCCCAGTATGTAGTCGATTCCGAATCAATAAGGGAGTTTGAAAGTAATCTTGATAAAGCATAGGGAAGACAAGATTTGAAGTTTGATTATAAAGCAAAAATACAGAATAGTAAAAATGTTGCATCTGCTACCGCCGCCGCCAACACCGTGAACGACCGCAGCAGTGCAAGTACTGGCATTGAGCTGGATTCACAGGCCTAGTTTGCCTTTTTCCAGAGGATCTACTGTAAGAAACTGTAAGGATGGCCATGGCGGAAATACCTCCAGATTATTCTGTCATGCAGACATACTTCCTAAGCATGTGTCACTTAACCTCTGAAGTGCGCATGGGGGTAATTGGAAACGTCCCCCTGTGCTGACGTATTTGAGGTGTTTCCGTCACTAAAATATTCATTGTGCCATTAATAGCATTAATACTTATCCATATGCGCCTATTATGGGTTGATTATAAAGGTATTAACCTGAAACAACAATAAAACGAGTGAAAACAGCGTTTGGATGGTCAAAATCGGAGATATAGCCCGCGAGTTGTATAATGTATGGGTGAGGCAACCTGCTTTCCCGCCAATTTCCACCAAGGCCACTGAGACACAGTCGATCGATACTCTCTCTCTCTCTCTTGCACTCGCTTGCCATCAGTGATGACAACACCCTGCTTGCAACTCGCTAATGTTAGCACGAAAATATACCTCAGAATAAGGGAATAACAGGGAAAATAGGTGATAACTGAAGGAGAGGAGGAAAGTGGGGAAGGAGGTAGAGGACTGAGATTTTGCATGGCCCAGGGGCCAAAAAAAAATAAAAAAATAAAAGAATAAAAATATATATATATTTTTTTTTCGATGTCAAAAGTTGATTTTTTTTTTCACTCACTCATAAGAGTCTCCCCGCAGTCCGCCGGGGGAACTCTTAAGAGTCTCCCCGCAGTTCCTGGGTTAATGCTCCTTCAACTATGTGGACATTTTATTTTTCAATATTATTTATATCTTCTTCTCCCATATCATCGGTGATCTACACTACCAGTTGTACAACTCACTAGACTTCCATGGCATTCTGTCCCCATCCGTTCTTTGAACATGGGCCAATATTAAACCACCTCAAAGTACTCCTCTGTATGTGGTGATGGGCTGGTCTATCAGAGTGAGAACTGAGCGATCTCTGCCATACCCATAGCTTACTCTGACTGTTCCTTTTACTGTACTTATATATTTTCTAGATCTCAAGTGACGGCGTCTCTTCTGTGGATTGACCTCCCAATCTACAAAGATTGGAAGCCAAAGCGTCACATTTTTCCTTTGCTCCTCAACTTTCTCTTCATAATTGCTGAGGGGCACAGGGCCCTGGGTGGGGCTTTGGTTTCCCGGGCGTTTCCGCGCCCTCCTCAGCTCCCTGCCATGGAGTGGCTTCGGTCACCCAGGCTTTATTGTGGTAAGCAGGGAGGGTTCTGTGGGGGCGCTCAGTTATGGCCTTGGCTTTGCTCGGGGCCTTGGGGCTGTTCGGCCAGGCAGCTTGGGGAAGAAGAAGAAGAAGAAGAAGAAGAAGAACAACAACAACAACTCCTCTGTATCCACTCAACCACTCCAGTCAATGCCAGTCTGTTCTTCCATGCCAAAAGACTCATATACAGTACATCCCTATTACTCAGTCCATCCAGCCTGTTCACACCAGATGCCACTCTAAAATAATTCTCATCTAGTATCTACAGCTCTTAGTTTGGAGAGGTTGTCATCACTAGCTGTCCAGAATAAGAGAATTGCCATACCATGCAAGGATGACCTTTATGGCTGCTATTGTATTAAATTGACAAATAATAAATAATTTGATAGTATAAATTGTATGTATACAAGTAAGGTAGACTTGTCAACATATACCGGGTATGCGGTGCTGCAATTAGTACCCAAAATCAATAACCAAGCATTCCCACAGTAAAATGAGTAAGCTTTATTAATAAATTTAGTGTCATAACTCGCCAAAGAGATCCGCCTGCAATGGTGGCTGGGAGGGCTGTGGATGGAGGAAACATTGGCCAAAAGTTCCAAGCTCATGGATCAACGACCTCCTCCCTCGCTGCCCTCTGACAAAGCTCACCACACCCTACCTCCCCCTGGAGAGGTGTGGCACCAGGGGCTACCTGGATGCCACGGTTTTCCCATAAAGAGCATCTTGGGGCAACAACAAGTGTCATAATGCAGGGTGCCAAACCTCACCAATTTTGTTTGAAGAATTGAATATGAGAAAGAATATAAGAAAGTTAACATGAAAACGCATTGTTTCGGCCATTTTATCACTTCCAAAGACATAATTTGAACTATAAACAACAATTCTATCTTCACATATACAATAATGAAGACTAAAAAATAATGGACTCGGATCTCATTTGACACCCTGTCATAATATAAGGTACTAAAATAAAGGTTCATCTTGAAACAAGTTACATATTAGTTTACCTCTGCTCATTATATTGAGTGTATTTTTATTCCTATCATGTACTAATGGGAAAACCATGTAGGCCTATTTCTGCTCATTTTATTTTATTGCTATTAGCCTACATATAGTAAAACCTCACCTATCCAGACTAATTAGGGGAGAACCCTGCCTGGATCTGCTAAAAGTTTGGATATGCCGAAAATCCAGATACTGTACAGTAAAAGTCCTGTAATCCGAATAGCAGGGGACTGGGCCTCGTTCCGATTACCGGATTTTTCGGATTATTGGAATTTACCCCTATGAACCTGTGTATTAATGGCCTGACGAAAACCTGAACACAATATAGGCTATGCATATGCACAATATAATGCTATACATCCAATATGACACATAATGGTAAACATTTAACCCTCCAGCCCCGGCTATGTATTATATATATATTCCTCGAAACCCGGGTGTTTTGGCCGAAAAACGTCTAGGCTAGGCTACCGTATATTCGTTAATCAGACTGCTTCCCGCATTCCCGCGCATCCCCAAGCGTAGCTGTGTTATTTACCTGTAGAATGGCATTAAGTAGAGCTCTCTAAGTCAACTGGTTGAGCTGTGATGATGATTTCGTTGGAGATAACTTTATGGCCAAAACAGCCACTTTACACCACTTTTCGATACTTAACAACAACATACAGGCACACACGAACAAGCGACGCTCTCCTTCTTGTGGCCAGAGATGCGGGGCGTCGGTCCAGCCGGCTGTTGTTTACATGCGTCGGACCGACGCCTCGCACACGAAGCTCACAGGCTTTCAACCACTGGGCGTTCAAGAGGCCTTCCGGGTACCTGTTATATGCTTTTTTATGGGCGTTCAAGAGCCCTTCCGTGGTGAGAGGGTTAAAGTGATTTCATGAACATATGATATGTGTGTGTACCATTATGTGTTATTTGGATGGGTTTTGGGTGGCCTAATGCCTCAAAAAGGGGACTTCGGGACTTTTTGAAATTCGGACTATCGGGTGAATTCGGATTTGGCCTCATTTTCAAAAATTCGGACTATTGGGAGATTCCAATTATCGATCGTCGGATTATCGGACTTTTACTGTATATATTCAGTCATCCCGACAAATCCGGAAGGCTGAAACATTATTCCGGATATCTAACTTAAACAACCAGACTTAGTTTTCAGCCATCCAGACAAATCCGGATGGCTTAAACATGAGTCCAGATATCTAAGGTAAATAACCAGACTTAGGTTTCAGCCATCCAGACAAATCCGGATGGCTGACATACAAGTCTGGATAGCTAACGCTGGATGTACCGTACACAATACGTGCGGTAACTTGTATTGGTCTCGTTCGTTTCCGGATTGACTTATATTTTTCCCAAGCTATCCAGACAAGTTTGGTTGGCTGAAACATGAGTCTGGATCGAAATGCCTGTCTGGATCTCTTGGGTTTCCAGATCTGAGAGCACTGGATGTGCGGGGTTCTACTGTAATAATTATGTTTTTTTATACATTTTAACACTGTGGTCTAATTGGCTCGTATGTATGCATGTATAAAAGTGGATTTACATAAAGGTTTTCTCTGACTTTTGATCTGTAACTCTTTATCCTGTAACAGTTTTTACCATGGTAATAAAGTAACTACCGCTGATAAGGGACGGAAACGAGTGGAAGCTACCTGTACTGCTGTTTGCTGATGCTACAGTTCTGATGAGCGATAGTGAATGGGAGTTGCAGGGTCTGGTAAATATGTTTGGAACAGTGTGAAAAACGGAATCTGAAGGTAAATGCGGGGAAGAGTAAGGTTATGGTCTTAGAAAGGGGTGCAGCCACAGAGTGTGAGGGGAGGTTGAACGATCAGGCTATGGAGAATGCCAGTTCATTTAAGTATCTGGGCAGTGTGCCGAGTAAAGATGGGAGTATGGATGAAGAATTGCGGGAGAGTGCAACCGGGTAAGAGGGTTGTAGCAATACTGAAAGCAGTAATAAGAAATAGGGTGGTCAGCATGGAAGTGAAGAAGCCCTTGCATGACAGTGTGGCAATCCCGACATTGACTTACGGAAGCGAAGCATGGACGTTGGTGGAGAGACTCAGGCCAAGAGTGAGAGGGGTGGAAATGAGTTACTTGAGAAGTGTGTGCAGAGTTACATGGAGGGATAGACAGATGAATGAGGAAGTAAGAGAGCGGTGTGGTGTGAATGTAGATGTGCTGGAAAGTGTGAAAAGGAACACCTTGAGATGGTTCGGCCATATGCAACATATGGGAAGCGAGAGAGAGTGTACGAGAGCGAGGTGGAAGGACAGAGAGGGAGAGGTAGACCGAATGAGAGGTGGAATGATGGAGAGACGAAGTATATGAGTGAAGGCGGTGCTGGATGGGAGGATGGGTATCGACTGACTGGGGACAGAGGTGCATGGGGGCATTATGTTCGTGGCCACCCCTTCAGGGATCACGGCGTCTGGCAATAGATAGATAGATAAGACTTCTTTCCAACACACCTAAATTACCTCTACCGTACCTTGATATTGGCTCTCCATCACTCCTTCAACCTTAGGGGGTGGGGGAGCACTTGTTACAGGCAGATTTGCCTTTCGTCTCCTCCATGCACATACCGGTACAATAAAAATAAATAAAGGCTATTGGTGACAGAGTTTTTATAGAGTTATAACATTTAGAATGTGCCATATCAGAGTTGCGAGAAAAAGCTTGTGTAAATCCACCTATATAAATGATAAATTTACCTAGCCATGGTGATACTGTCAGCCTCACATTCATGGGGTGCATTATCATCACTGCTAAACTAACCTAGCCCTGGTGATGCGTGCTGGTGCCATGACAGCCTTACAATCGGAGTTCCAATCGTCAGCAGCATCGCACTCTTCCTCCAAGCATGGATACATTCTTTGACCACAACGATATTTTGGCAGTTTGGCAGTAGACCGTGACCGAAGCTGGAAATGACCTTGGGTGAAGTCTGCTGGATCGCTCTTCAGATCTAATGGGGGTATAAAACGTGCATGCTGTTAGGATTTAATCTTTATAGACATTAACTCAATCTGATCCTTGGTTGGTCATTTTCTTAACCCTCTCCCCTGTTTCGCCCGATTAGTTTGTTGATTTTAAGGGTTTTACGTTAGATTAGGAATATTTGGCTCTATTGAACAACAAATTATTTCTGACAGAAAGTACTGTAAAATTCAAATCACATCTTAGTCATAAACCATCAGATAAACCTGGGATTCATCTTCTAATGGATTAGGACAGGATTAGATTTCAAGTCACTCCTGTCCTAGTCACACCAGCCCCCCACCCAAGTCAATTCGGCCTCATAATATATGATAAATTATTCTTAAGTGTCGCACTTTACTACAATGATTCTTAAATATGTACAATAAGTTACAGTAACAATATGGTACACTTTATTATTCAGACAATACAAGTTCTTTGTGGTGATCTGCTACAATCAAGCTGTGGACCGTTCCAGTCAGTAGGGAGCAAGCCTTCAGCAGTTGTTGGGTGGTCCTCTCATGCTTCTAATATCTCTGCCATAAATGTTTATACTTTTAACTGGGATCTAGATCATGTTATACTTATACTTACTCTATCAGCCTTATACAAATAAGTAACTTCACTTCATGTTGCTTCAAAACCAAAAGTAGGAGTTAAATAGGTGGTGTTGTTTCTGACCAAATGATCATTTAACCCAAAAACGGAGAGCGTCCTCTATAGAGGGTTTTGTGGTGGCGAGCGTCCTCTATAGAACCAGGGCATAAAAAAAACTTTCAAAACACCCCAGTGGCACTCAAAACAAAACAATATGTGATTAGGTGAGATAATTCCCCTCCATTACTTTCTACCACTCCTCCATATGTGTCCCAAACCCCCTTCCCCCCCTCTTCAATTATCAGCTATTGTTCCTCTTATTCCCTATTTTATCGGGTAATTATCCACGCAAATTTCCCTCACGCGGTCTCTTTAACACAGTGAGGCAGCTAGAGATCCTTGCAAAACAGAGACTTCTATTGCAAGCCGTCAGTGTCGCACTGGAGCTCGGAGAGAAAGATTATTCGCCGCCCGGGCTCTCGCCTCATGATACGACCGGGCGGCAATAATACGTCTTTTTCACCCCCCAAATGCTATTCCCACTTCTTTTATTGCTAATAAATGTTCATATGTTCATATTAAAAGCAAAATAAGCACATATGGATAAGTAATATAAATATACTGTATATGGTAAAAATTACGGTTTTCGTCAGAATAGAACCAAATTCCTTCGCATGGCGGGACCTTTAAAAAACATAGCCTTCGCCGTTTAAAGGTTAACCCGACAAACGCTAAAATAGCCTGATGACGAACGTAGTTATATGCGAATTAATAACCTTCAATTTTGACAGAATTTGTTATATCTACCATATAAAGCCTTATTTCTTCTCCATGTGTGTTTATATTACTTAATTATACAGTATGATGAACATATGAATCTTGAAGAGTGATATAAACAGTGGGAACAGCAATTGGTGAGTGAATATTTTATAATTTTGCCGCCCAATCGTATGCTGAGGCGGGAGGCCACAAGACATACACCCTCCCTCTCCAAGCTCTACATTGAGGCTTGCAGAAGTCTCAGTGTTGGATAAGGTCTCTAAGTGATTCACTTGTGTTTACGAAACTGCGTGAGAGAAACTTGGGCGGAAAATAACCGATAAATAAAAATAAGAGGAATAATAGGTGATAATTGAGGAGGGGAGGAGAAGGGGAAAGATGAGAAGAGGGGGTTTGAGAAACAAATGGATGAGTGGTAGGAAGTACTAGAGGGGAATTATCTGCCAAATGACATATTCCTTTGTTTTTGAGAGCACCTGGGGCATTTTTGAAGTTTTTTTTAAAGGTCTTGCTTCCGTGATCCCTATCGCATTCGCTATACACATACTTCCGTGAGGGTTATTGCACTTCTCGGGTTAAGACCGTAAGTCGAAACAAATGCCTGTTTCAATTGCTTCACTCATTGTCAGAGAATCTTTGCAAGAAAACTATAAATGTATATAGTTCTAAATGGGATCTAAACCATGCTATACTTACTCCATCGACCTTTTACATATAAGGCCGCAGTGACTAGGGCTGGTAAACTATGGGCCGAAAGAACTAGGGGCCGGGGTGATTTATTTCCTAAGGTAATGGGAGCTAAGTAAAATCTACCTATAACTTAATCTAGTGCCTAATCTAACCAATTATATAACCAAACTTAATTCATCAAGCCCCAGAGACGTCCATTGGACGTCGGCTATACTGTACATGAAACACACAGTCCCAGCGACGTCCATTAGACGTCGGCTATTTTTGCCTTATTAATATAATATTAGGCCTCCCAAAAGGCTCATAGGTCTCAAATTTGTACCATACACATGGTAGCATAGGATGTGGGGCAAAGTTAGCAGCCCACAGAGACCACATCAAACCCCCCCTCCCAATTTAGTTCAACATTAAAAAAATAAAAAGAGAACAAATTGGGAGGTTTGACACTCTCCCAAAACCAAAGAAGGAAAACCTTCTATTTGGTAGGTAGCCTCGGAGTATCCAACGTAGAGCTATATACATCTCGTATAATTCCGTTCCGTTGTGGAGCGGGTAATTATCGTAATCCATAGCGTGATTAATCGATAACATCTAGAGTAGCACCTACTCTCTCTACTAGGTATGTTGTACACACTTTTGGGGCTACTATTAAAAGGAAAAACTGAAAATATTGATGAGAAAGAAAAGAGAAAATTGTAGAACATTGTCCATCCTATCTGGCTCCTAAAGCCGCTGTCACGGGTCCACCACACCATACGACCGGGTTTATTAGATCATCTAGGTATCAAGTTAAAAAGACAAGATTGGATGGGCGTGAGGGCGGGATACTATGACGTTGGATACTCCGAGGCTACCTACCAAATAGAAGGTTTTTATTCTTTGGTATTGGGAGAGTGTCAAACCTCCCAATTTAGTAGTAGCATCTACGTCTCCAACGTAGAGCTAGAGTACCAAATTGGAGGCGGACATCCAAGCTGAAAACACAAACTTTAGCAAATAGTAACCATCAGGATCAATGAAAGACAGACTTATAAACAAGAGAGTTTATGAAAGATTGTACTGACAGGTGCATATCAAGAGAATCAGGTACAGTCATGTCGTAATCAATGGGATAACTTAACTGATGATAAAGAATTATGTATTTCATAATGCTTATGAATATATGATGCCCCCCCCCCCCTTGGTTTAGAAAGACAGGAGGAGTACCGTGAAGGTACGCAGAAAAATATCAAGAAGCACAGAACAGTGGAATGTGTGCTGGATGCGATCATGAAAAACCATGGAGAGAAGCGACGAGCACTTAACCCAGGTGTACAGTGTAAAGACAGCAATGAAAACCCACATAAAGAGAGTGAACAGAGACATGTGGAGAAGAGGGGAACTGTACAAAATGCGATGAGGTGAATACAAGTCGGCAAACCGACTAACACAGAATTCTAATGGTAAGAATGAGGTAATAGGTTCATACATACCCCGAGCCAAGAATACCTAAGACTAGAAAACTCAAAGATTTAACCTAGGAAATGTTCCTTAAACCTAGGTGCAGGTACATGTACCGTGCGATTCACCCCACTTTACCCGGTCCCACCCCCCTCCCCTCCCCCAAAAGAGACATGGTAGGACAGGTATTGAGTATTGTTCACATGTGTGGGGAGGTTCCTCTCACACCGCTCTCCTAGACAAAGTTGAAAGGAAGGCCTTTCGTATCATTAACTCCTGTCCACTCACCAACTCTCTGCAATCTCTCTCTCTCCGCCACAATGTTGCATCTCTCTCGCTATTCTATCGCTACTATAATAATCAGTGTTCCTCAGAGCTTTCCCAGTGTATACCACCTCCTTTACGTAGGGCACGTGGTACCCGTCTTGCAACTCAATCCCACCCCCACTCTGTGCAACTCTCCAACCCAAGAGTGAAACGTTACTCTCAAACTTTCTTCTACTCAACAGCTGAGCTCTGGAACTCTCTCCCAGAATCAGTCTTTCCCTCTTCCTATGACTTAAATTGCTTCAAACTCTGTGTGTCCAGGCATTTTGGCTCGAACGTCCCTTGATTTTGGCCGTCACTCTTTCAACTATGGGGGAGGCACTCTCTATAGGCAGTTATGCCTTTTGCCTCCCTCAATCACATAGAAAAAAAAAAAAAAAAAAAAAAAAAAAAGTGAAGGACATAACAGGTCATACCCCTAAATAACCCGTTGGCCCAACGCAACACAAGGACGCCCCGGTCTGTCCGTGGACATGGACAGATAGGAGGAGACAAATGTGCGGTGGGAAGACCAGAGCCCTGTGTCAGCAATATCCGGAAGGGACCGGTTATTCAAAAAGCGCAGAGTATGCACAGAGCCCTTAATATGAGGATTACTATCCCTAATGACACGACACAGGCGAATCCCAACAGCACGTTTGGTCAACCGCCTACCGGTCTGAGGCACCACCCACAAAGCCAACCCAGACCCCGGCCCTGTGGAGTCAACATATGTATGAAGAGATTTAACTGGGCACAAAGAATGATGTACCCGACCCCGCTTCAAGGCAGGGACAGTAAAAGGTTGAAAAATATGGGACTCTCGCTCATTCTTGGCAACAAAATGAACAGAACAAAGTGACAGAGCCGGGAATGGGGGAAAACCTCAAGCAATTCTGGGCCCGAGACCCTCTCACCCGTAGCTAAAGCTAGAAGAAACAGTGTCTTGTCAAGTAATCTGTCAGGTGTAGGAGAGATAGAGTAAGGGGCCGACGAGAGGAGTGTGAGAGCCTTCGCCAGCGACCACTGACGGGGAAGCTGACGCGGGGGTGGTCTAAGCCTAAAGCAGGCGCGCATAAAGAAATCCAATTCTTGTTGAGGAACGACCAACCCCGTTAACTTCTCAAACGGTTCCTAATGGTGTTGTACATGTTGTGGCGCGACTCAAATAAATAATTGAGGTAGTGGAACACTAACGCCACAGAAGGAGTTGTTTGTGATGTGTCGTTTATCCAAGAAGAAAAACTGTGCCAGTGAGATTTGTAAGTTTTCCATGTTGAAGGTGTCCAATGTAGAGTCAACTTGTTAGTCAATGATCGTCCAAACATGGGCAGCCACCCTGCCTCACAAACATCCACGATGCGAATGCCAACGAGGTCCCTAGGTCTCCAATCGACCCCAAGTGGAAGTCTGAGACCGATAGGTGAACGGGACTCGGGCACCATCGTTTCAGCTGAGCATACCAGGCTTGGGCCGGCCATAGGGGCGCGATCAACCAAACTTTGCCCTGGTACTCTCTCAGCCTGTGGAGGACTTTGCACATCAAAAGTGCATCGGGTGGCAGAAACACGTATATTGACTGCCACCTGCTCCAGTCCTCGCTGAAAGCGTCCGGTCCCCCCTGCTGGAGTTCGAATCCAGCGAGTCAGGAACACAAGCAACTTGTTCGTCTGGTCGGAGGCGAACAAGTCGACCTGCGGAACACCCCAGGAGGCCGCTAGGTCGTCGAATACGGTTTGTTTGAAGGACCATTCTACCTGGGTGCTCTTTCCCCTCGACAGAGCATCCGCCCAAAGATTGGCAGTCCCGGGCAGGTAGGTTGCATTCAGTGTGATGTTGTACCGGTCTGCTCTGGTGATGGGCTGGTCTATCAGAGTGAGAACTGAGCGATCTCTGCCATACCCATAGCTTACTCTGACTGTTCCTTTTACTTTTATATTTTCTAGATCTCAAGTGACGGCGTCTCTTCGTGGATTGACATCCCAGTCTACCTAGATTGGAAGCCAAAGCATCACATTTTTTTCTTTTGCCCCTCAACTTTCTCTTCATAATTTCTGAGGGGCACAGGGCCCTTGGGTGGGGCTTTGGTTTCCTGGGCGTTTCCGCACCCTCCTCAGCTCCCCGCCATGGAGTGGCTTCGGTCACCCAGGCTTTATTGTGGTCGGCAGTGAGGGTTCTGTGGGGGCGCACGGTTATGGCCTTGGCCTGCTCGGGGCCTTGGGGCTGTTCGGCCAGGCAGCTTGGGGAACAACAACAACCGGTATGCTTGGTAAAACAATTTCTCCGCCAGGTCCTGAAGAACGGCGGACCTGGAGGAGCCTTGTTTCTGTATGCAATGAACTGCGGTCATGTTGTCCATCCTGAAGGCTAGAGACCTGCCGAAAAGGGCCTGCCCATGATCCCTCAGGAAAAACAACGGGACCAACAGTTCTAAGACGTTTATGTGTAGATGAGTGAGACCTGACCACCTGCCATGATTTTGATTTACCGTGTTTGACTGGTAACCCCACCCGACCTCACTGGATGCATTCGTATCCACCCAGATGGTCGGAGGGGGAGACGTCCAGGGCACCGCCCTCGCGAGCGTGCCCCTTACAACCCAGTGTGTCAAGAGTACATGGATCGAGCGCGGAATCGGCCAAAGCCGATGTGGAGGCAGAAGCGGGAACGCTCTGTTGCCTAGCTGAATAAGGCGTTTGATCCTGAGCCTCGCTAAGGGAATGGTCAGAGACGCCCAATTGAGTGACCCTACCAGTGAGTACCAGAGTTTCCTGGAAATCGACATCGAGTGCAACGCAACGAAAAGTTTCCTTCGAATTTTCGAAGCGTTCACTCGACTCTGGCAGCCAGTCGCGCTCGCCATGTACCAGTCGAGGCCATCCCACGTCACGACCTGCGACGGAGTGAGGCATGACTTGGGAACGTTGATTTTGAAACCTAATTGTGTGACATGTTGGATGACAAGAAGAGTGTCCTGTACGCAAAGGGTGGGAGAGTCTGCGGCGATGAGCCAGTCGTCCAAGTATAACAGGATCTGAATCCCCTGACGGAGCAGGGGAGTCAGAGCCTGTTTGACGAGTTTCGTAAAGATGCGCGGCGCGATATTGTGGCCGAAGGGCAACCTGTCGAACGTGAACACCCTTTCGTGCAGCTGGAGCGCCAGATAACTCTGGAACCGAGGAGCGATCGGCACATGCCAGTACGCATCCTTGAGATCCAGGGATACCACCCAGCATCCGGGACGGAGCACCAATCGCACCTGATTGATGGTGAGCATGCGAGAGTGGTCGTTCACGATATGCAGATTGAGGCACGACAGATCGACCACCGGTCTCATCGCGTCGCAGTCCTTCTTGGGGACCAGAAATACTCGAGAGAGGAAGACCCGCTGGTGAGGCGAGATCTCCCTGATGATACCACCCTCGAGAATTGACAGAATCACTTTGGCCACTTCCGGGGAAACAGGCCGATGTCTGGGAGGCCATCTGAGAGGAGGCCATGACCGCCACCTCTAGGACAGACCCAGCTTCACTGCCCGACGCGCCCACGATCGGCGAGGCCATTGCCAAAAGTGGGGGCGAAAGAAGCCGGTAAGGGCCCCCTTCGTGAGAGTCAACACCATCTCGGGGAGACAGTCGGGAGAGGGCAGGGGTGAAGGTCCTGGAGGCACTACGCGTTTTTTGCCGCAGAGTGCTCCCCGGACCTGCAGTGGGAGGACTGACCCCCACGGTTACCACCTCCCCTGTAGCGACCGCCCCGACGAAATTGGTGGTGACGCTCCTGCGTGGGCCTACTATCACCCTGCCTCTGGTCGACTCGCCGAGAGGAAGCCTCAATAGCGAGTTGCTGAGAAGGGCGAGGCGGGCAGCGAGGTACATAAGGGCGCACTGCCCGACCCCTCACCGCCTGGCATTTCCCAGCCGTGGCACCTCGCCAAAACTGGCGTCCTCGCTGCGGGCCGACCTTCCTCCCTCTCTGGTGGAAGGAAGCGGCTGAGGGGTTCCGCGACACCTCAGAACGACGAGGTGCGAAGCGCCCCGCAGCCGCAAAGAGGTAAGCCTCCTGCCAAGCGCTATCTGAGAAGAGACACTCCGTAGCTAGCTCAGAAAGCAACAGCTTAGTCCTGACCTCAGCTGGCGTCTTCTTACAAAAAGCCACCCGCAGAGATTGCCGACAACGTGCAGCCTCGTGGATGGCCACCCGAAGGTCGCCGACGGAGTTCAGATCAAGCTGCAACTGAACACGCCGCAAGTGTTCCTCGCCCCTCCTGATGTCCCCAGCTGGCTGGGCTTCAATGAGCCTGAGGTGAACACGAGCCATTTGGAGTTGGAGCAAGAGGGTGGAGAGTAAACGAGCAGCGCGCTGTCGGAGCTTATGATCCCGCTCAAGGGAGCTCTTCTCAGGTGGAGCGAAGTAGGAGGTGGGCATCTTATCTAATACCATGCGTGGGGCGTTCAACCAAGACCAATACTTGGGTGCGACCCCAGACGAGGACAGGACCAAACTCGACACGAACGTCTCGTCAACGGGAGGGAGCTGAGCCGCCCCTTCCGAAGACCGAACCCCAAAGTCAATACCCTCGGCCAGCCACAAATCCCAAGGACCCTCCTCCAAATGGGGAAGCTCGAGCATGAGGTTACCCTCAATGTCCCGGGCATTTCTCACCAGAGGAAGGCCTGCAATGGCCGACACGGTGGTAGCATCTACATTAATGTCGTGTCAAGTGAAGTCCGCCCAGAGTTTAGTAGACCCAGAGGGGGACACCTTAGGCCAGTACGTAAAAAAATGAATGTCCGACCTACTAGGGTGAACCCTGATGTCCACCTCTGGGACTAGTCCTTCCAGAGTCAAAGCCCGAAACAGGCCTTTGGCATTGACCTGAATCGTCCAGCTAGCTGCCACAGGGCGCTCGCCAGGCGCATGGGTGACTACACGCTCCGGGTGCGATGCCTGGACGTTCCTCCAGGAAGCAGGTTCCCCATACAGGGACGGGAACCTACGCTTCGGGATCTTGAACCTGGAGAGCGAAGGAACGTGCACAGGTTGAGTAACCAGCCCCAGACCACTCCCAGGTAGTACGACAAACGAAGCCGCAGGAGCCTGAGAGGGGGCAGGGGGCGGGACGGCAGGAGCAGCATCCACCTGGCGAGCCGGCCTAGTCGGCAGGTGCTCCTCCAAAGGTGGAAGAGGAGTCACCAACGGAACGACCTGAGGGACAGAGGTAGGGTTCAAAACCGCCTCAGTGAGTCGTTCCAGCGCCAACTGTAAGGAAGCGAACTTTTCAGTGTTCGCCTCTTAGGCCCGAAGATGAGCAGCTTGAAGAGAAGCGACAGTCAGGGGAATCTCGTGGTCGTCGGCCGAAGCAACAGTAGACGATGAGGGAGAAATGATGCGGAGACGGCGGACACGCTTCCGGCCAGGCGGCGTGTTGTGGATGGACTCACGAGGGGAGTCGTCAAGCCCCTCCCCGTCGATGTCCACCCAGTCCCCGTCTTCGTCGCCGTCCTTATCCTCCGGACCCTCCTCCAGATCAGTCCAATCCCCTTCTTCTGGGGCATCTTGCACGGCCAGGGGAGGAGACCGATCAGGTCGCGCAGAAGGAGACTGGGCACAGTGGTGGGTAGGTTCCACATTGCCAGTCAACGAAGGTGGAGCAGGAGGCGACAGAGGGATATCGACGGCCTGGTCAAAAAGAGCAGCTGGACGGAGTGGAGTCGGCAGGTCAAGTGGCGGAGCAGAAGGTTGGTGACCAACGGCCTGCCCAGCCTCAATCTCTAGGATGAGGTCGTGAGTCGTGCGTCGACGAGGGGAGAAGACCGTAGGGACGATGTCCGTTAAAGGCGTAGAGGTGGCAGGCTGCTGCTTAGGCCGAAAGATAGTAACCCCGGCAGTAGGCGCCGAAGGTGCAGGGTGGCGCGTGGGCGTGGACCGGCCCCGCCTTGTAGAAGGGGAGCGGTACTTCCTCTTCCTGCCAGTGTCCAGAGGCAGTCGAGAGGTCCGATGCGGGCACCTGGATAAAGGCGGCCCGGCATCCACGTGGTGAAGGTAGTGTGTTACGACCGGGGCTCGTATAAAACAAGGGCTCTTAATCATTGGACTAGGAAAGCACACAGCCACAACGGTAACACTAGATCCAACCCCTGAACTCATAATGCCGGCGCACAAAAACACCTATACCCTCCAGAGTTAAATCTGCGATAACGGGGTATCCTATAACTCAGTATAAGTGCACTACTACTACAGGCTGATGATCTCTGATACAGCCTGATCACAACAACATACAATTACGGTAATAAGGTATACTAGGAAAAGATAGAGATCTTAATTAAATCACTGCAATGATTTAATGCAAACTAGAAGAAGGTATATTTAAAGTTACTCTAAACAATAATGAACTGTCACTCCTATACTAAAGAAAGTGAACGAAAGTCCCAAAGCATCGAGCAGGAATCTTCTGAAGAAAGTCTGATGCTGGGGTAAGATGATCGTATCGGATTTTGAACTGTAGTATAAAGCAGGAACAGGATATGACAATTGTAAGGACATATAGGGTTAACTGGCACGGGAATAATAACTGCGCAATAGTAGGAACTCAAACAGCAAAAGAAGTACTTCCTCATCAACGAAACAGCCTACTAGGGTTGTGCAACTCAACAACAACCTAGACTAATAAATGCCGTGAATAATAATGCATACATAACCGAAAGAGTTTATAATCTAAATCTGGTGTCTGCTAGGCGAATAAAGTCTAGCTGGGATGTAGTAGGCTAGGAAACAATGGCTGAGCAAGCGGCTCGTAGCCTAGCGAAGTCCTTAAGGCTGTGCGGCCAAATTACGTTAATTGACGGGGTGCTCTCTTGAGAGATCCAGATCGCTAGTATCTGGTTCTCTCCTGGCGACCCTCTCAAAGTCAAAGCAAACGAGTTAGCACAGTGTTGGGTGGCAGAGGCAAAAGCCCTCACTCGCAACACAGTGCTAAACTCACAAGGTACACAGTCAGAAAGACCACCTAGGCTTCCCACGTCTCCGTTGCGATTGTACAGGTTCAACAAAATCTAGTACACATCGGAAATCACAACACCAGTAGCCTTATCCCAGTCTAGCATTAAATCCCCCAGCAGACCACCACGATACAGGAAGGGAGACACCGTGAGTGTGTCAAACCTCTACAGACAAAAATGGCAACCCTTCCAAAATGCCTAACTAAACATGGGTTATCTGAGAGCTTCAGCATATAATACGATGGCCGATATATGAAACCGTGCAGAACCAAAGGGAAGTTATGATATTAAATAGAGTGGAAGAATGAGAGGTAAGAAGTTGAGAGAGAGAGAAAGTGCTCTATAGGTAGAAGTCGGGAGACAGGTGCAAGGGATATGTGAAGGGTATGCTGGTCAGGCAAGCTCTGAGGAAGGAACTCCTCGGGACCCCTCCAGGATCACACACAAAGGCATGGTGGTCAGCCAATCACAGACCGCTACGTCACCAGGCAGCAGGGCTGCAGAAGGCGCCAGGAACCACCAGCCAATCAAGAGGCGCGAGACGGCACGCGCGCGAGCCTACAAAGCGAGGGGGGAGGCAGCCCGTGTATACGCACGCACACACTACCACCCCACTGCCTATATTATTCTCTCTCCCTAACTACTGTATATACAATGCATCCTATGTTCAACTCATGATATAAAATGCTTCCCGTTGTCACAGACGAAAATAAAGACCTCCACGGGACTGTCTGTAACAACACGAACACTATGAAAGAAAGAACAACATTGTAGACAGACTGTAGCCAAATACCTTGCCCCGGCAAGTGCTAGCGAGTGGCCAAGCGAGCGGCTGAGCTGCAGGCGTCACAAGTGGAAGACGGAGTAAGGACCGCACATCGTCGTCCGTGAAGCCAGGCACCCGATGTAGTTGGTCCCGAACATAGAGAGCCACCGCAGACCACGTCGAGAGGAGGCGCGACCGAGCCCCTTCAGCGGAAGCGGACGTAGGGTGGGACTCAAGCGTCACTAGGTCCACCATGCACGGGCCACACCTCCGAGGGTCAAAACCAACCTTTGTGTAGCAGCCTGCGTGGGATGGGCACTCACGATGGTTGGAGCTCACCACCCGGGACTGACACCCAACGCGAGAGCAGAGTGCAGGAGACATACCACTCTGGAAGCAGAAGAAAAACCCCTGTTAAAAACCCCGATGAGGCCCTGGTAAGGTATGCCTGTATGTCAAGGACAGGAACCAGAAGAAAGCCAGTCCATATATCATGAAAAAAAAACTTGAAAGGCGCATGAACAGTGCCAAATGAAAATGAACCCCCCCCCCCCCCATGAAGAAGGTGAAGGCCGAAGAGCGCCCCTGAAGAGGGCGGCCAGGCAGGAGTAACAGGTAAGAGGTCATGCACAAAAGAAAGAACAAAGACCCCTGAAACAGCCACAGACACCAGGTCAGGGAGGAGCCCAAAAGCTCTCCCTAGGCCCGGAGACTGGAGCCCCTACCAAGGTAGGATAGTCCCCCCCCCCCCCCCCCAAGAACAGTGAAGACTACTACCTTCAACCCGTGAGCAGTGATGAAGCCCAGTAGGGTAGAGAGCACAGCCTGGGGAAAAAAGGGAAAAGAGCGTTAAAAGACGTCTTAATAGAAGTGCAGGACTACTAGTCTAAGCCTAAACCGAGTCAAGATGAGCGCGTCCGTAAACGGGGATGTCCGATCTAGAGCGGAAAAACCCCGACATCGAGCGGGAACACCTGCGTTCCCAGGCGGGAGCAACAATCCCGCCCCAGAGCGGAGGAGCTGGAAACGAACTCCCCCGCCCTGGAGCGGGATGTGGCATGAGAAGGCAGGGAAGGGACATTCCCGTTCCAGAGCGGAGGACCCGTAGATGGACACCCCCGCCCAGGAACGGGACGCGGTAATAGACGAGAGCAACGCCAAAGGTGGAAGGCAAGAATGCACAAAAGAAGGCCCGTCCTAGAGCGGAGAGGCCCCGCCGTAAGCCGAGGACCCCTAAGGGAGCCAGGCCAGTCACAACAGACGCGGGAGAGTCCGTGGGTATCAAGCAGCAACAAAACAAATCTCCGATATAGAACGGGCAAGTCCCGTTCCAGAGCGGAGGTGCCAGGAGGCGACCATGCGACCGTAAAGGAAGGCCCCGACCTAGAGCGGGAAGTACCCGACCCAGGGCGGTAACCCAACAGAACGTCTCAGCAAGGCCTGTGGCACAAAAGAGAGTGAAAGCCATCCCTTCCAAAAAAAGGGGGGGGGGTCCAAAGGGAACCCCACCAAAACACAACAGGCGCGGGAGAGCCAGTGGGTAAGCAGACACTACCGAAGGGGACAGAGACAGAAGAAAAACTGTCAGCAAAACACATCAGAACGGGCTACGTTCGCGGTTACGGGGAGAACCAGGAAGACAGAGCACCGGGACCGTCAAACAACATGAGCACGAATGCCAGAATGAGGTTACCACAGTGTTGAAAACCAAAGCGCCCCCCCTTAGGCTAGGCCAAAAAACGGCAAGCAGCCGAAACGGTACGAGTGTCAGTAATATATGAAATTACAGGGTGCACGAGTTACCGGCCTCTTGAGGAGGGGAAGCAACCAGCAGCAGGTAACAAAGCACAGGGGACGACACGAAAAGGGACGGAAACTAAAGTCGCCCCCCCACTAGGCTAGGCTAAAAACAAAAGTTAGCCTAATCGGTACTTGAGGCAGTAATATTTATTAGTGGCCCCTCCATCGTTGACGATTATGCCTATTACATAAGGCCTCCTCTTCAAACGCTCATTTACTGTAGTTTGAATCTACCGCGCAGAGCATAACAAATTTGAGGAGCCTTCATCATGAGCGCACGCAACCTCACTCATGGTTCTGTCATTATGAAATTGGGTTCTCACTACGAAAAAACTTCGTAACAAATAATAAATAAAAAGAAAATAAGAATAACTATTCATAAGCTTTCCATATACTCGTGGATGTACTTGTGTGGATATTTGACCAGACGCTGACTTCAGGCATCATACTTCCTTCTCTGCTCTGCGCTCAACCTGCCCTGACGTGTCTCCCCACGCTCCGCTGGTTCCGCATTTGCTGCGTCCCTAGTGAGTTTTTTCTCATTTGTTTACTCTGGGATGTATCGAGTAAGGTTAGGATATGCGTAGCAGGAGTGTCAGGGACGGGTTTCCCACAGTTCAGTGTATTTGGGTCGTGTGTTTGGGACACCTATTTCGGGTGTACCCACGTGGTCCCGTGGTGGACGCGTGTTACAATTTTCGCGGCTAGCTAGCCTAGTTATTTAGTTGGCTTTAACTACGCGTTATCGGGCTTCTTCTTATCTTTCTGATGAAGTTGCCTTATTGTTTGTTTTCTGACGTTCCTAGAGTATTTTTCTTCACTTAGTGAAGTTTTTTCTAGGTCCCGAGTCAGTGCTTCCCTCTCCCGGGTTTATTTCTACGATGTGGTGATGGCGGTTGTTCCTGCTGTGATATGTTACAGGGCTTTTTGTTTATATTACGATGTGTTTAAGTGTTATTTCTGTCTGCTTAGGCCTAGCCAGCCACTCGTAGCTTTTTTACATGTACAAGTGTTATTGATTTATGATTTAAATATGTAATACCGTGTCATGTGTGTCCTGGATTAGTTGTGTTTTGGCTTAATCTAGGGCCTATTTGTTTTTATCAGATTGCGTCTGGTTAGTGTGGGTTGCCTTTTCCGGCGGGTTTTCTCGATTGCTCCGAGAAAATCCGGCTGGTTGCCTTTTCCGGCGGATTTTTTCGATTGCACCGAGAAAATCCGGCTGGTTGCCGAGTTTTATATCATGCGTGGTTAAAATAGGCTAGTTTCCCCGGGCGAGTGGTGGCCTGAGGGCTCTCCAGGACTGTGTCTCTGTAGTGGAGCCTGTGTTCCGGCTTACTGTGTGTTTCCCGGCGGGATGGCTATAACCCGTTTAACGGTGTTCATGCGGACACCGGTTGTGTTTAGTTTTTCCCGGTTTTTGCAAAGCCATTAAAAAACTAGGATGTTGTGTTTGATTGGTCTTGTTACGATCCAGGTTCTCAAAGACACAGGGCTCTTCAACATTGGACTAGATAATGGCAAAATGCAACAACGGTAACACTAGATCCAACCCCTGCCTTAAACACTGGAAAACAAAACACCATTACCGCCCTGAGTCGTGCCTGGACAACGAGGTATCCTATGACTCGGTAACTGGTGCACACACACTAGGCTGACGCTCGATGAAACAGCCTATTCTCAAACAGTAAAAGATTACTCGATTAGGTTACACAAAGAAAAGATAGTTAACGTGATTAATTAACGTTACGGTAGATACTCAAATAACTGGCACTCCTGTATTAAAGAAAGTGCAATGCTAGTCCTGCAACATCAACTGGAAACTTCTGAAATAAGTCTGATGCTGGGAAGATGTTCGTAAAGAATCTTGAACAATTATAATGCAGAATACGGGTCACAATAAATACTAGGAGATATAGTAATAATAGGCAGGCGAATAATAAAGACTGCGCAAAGGTAGTAATGCTCGACAACTAAAGAAATGCTTCGTGACACAACGCAACAGCCTACTAGGGTTGTGCAACTCAACAACAACCTCGGCTCAAAAGTGCAGTGAATAATAATGCTGCATACATATAATAATGGGGCTTATCTCTAACCAGTGTCTGCTCAGTTAATAAAGTCTAGCTGGGGTATCAAGGCAGGGCAACAATGGGCGAGCATGCGGCTCGTAGCCTAACGTTGTCCGAGGGTGGTATAATGAAGATTACGTTATATGACGGGGATGCTCTCTTGATAAATCTAGGTCTCTAGTACCTAGCTCTATCCTGGCGATCCCTCAGAAGTCAACACAAAGAGGCAGCACTATGTTGTGAGGGATAGGCTATGGCCCTCTCACACCACAGCGCTGTGCTCGCAAAGTAAACCAACCCGAAGACAACTTAGGCTCCCACAGTACCTGTCGATGTCGTGCAGAGCTTAGCTAACACTGCACACATCGGAGACAACGACACAGTAACCTTACCCCTAGTCTAGCTTTAGATAACCAAGCAGAATCACTCAACACCTTGCCAGGGAGACATATACCGGTCTACAACCTTCCCGAGAGAGGACACACACGGAAAAGTCAGTCTCTCAAAAACCTCAATAAAGCCTAATACATGGAAATCTCTGAGAGCTTCGCGTACAATACGACTGGTCGACGGTGAACGTCTATGCTGAAACCAGAAGGGATGTTGAGTTTAATAAAGATTAGAGAATGAGAAAGGAGAAGTCGAGAGAGAGAAATAGTATGCAAAGTGGCGAGTATGGGGGACAGAATTGCAAAGGATGTAGACGATACGCGTGTCAGGCAAGCTCTGAGCTGGTAAAAAACACGCGGCCGCGATGGGAAGGGACTAGTTGACCACCCGGCCGCCAACGCCGTCAGCGCCCAAGCGAGCTGCGTCATAGCTCACCCCGCTGCCAGGTGTACCCCCTCACCCTCTCTCGCTCGCTTCCCACACAAGCAACATTTATATTATAGTGAATATAAAATATAAGGCGCGGTCACAGACCAAAACAAAGATCACTTCTAGACTGTCTGTGGCAACACGACACTAATAAAACAAAGCAGATCATCCTAGGACAACTGTAGCCCATCCCCCCATCCTGGTGAGCGCTAGCGAGCTGCAATGCCCCACGCAACCATTCTGTCAACGCCGGGAGGCGTCACAGTCTTTCCACCCCGGCGATCTTTTGCAAAGAAGTGGGGATAGGAACAATTGGGGTAAACATTTAAATTACTTTCACACCCGGCGGTTGAACCTTGGGGAGGTGGGATTAACGAATTTGCAATTCAGTTTAGTTAGCCAGACAATTGAGGGATACAATTGGGTATCGCGGCCTTCAAAATATGGCGATCTATGAAGGCTTCGAGAGAAGTCAGATCTAAAAGAGTTTAAGATAGGCTTACCCCTTTTTAACTGCGATATAATAGGGAGGCCGGCGTCTTAATATGGGTTTCCGGTGGACAAAAAACCACTGGGAAGACTGCGTCATTTATAAAGATGTGCTCGTCTTTATATCAGGTCAGAGGATATGCTTAAATCTTTTGGACAAGTAACGATATTCTTAAATCTTTACATAGGAACCTACAGGGTAACAAGAGGTAATAGTGGAGTGTTACGTCTTGTTGCCCGGCGGTTCATTAACACTTGTGTTAGAACTCTTTGGGGTAACCTTATGAGCATTAATTCCTGGAAATTTTCTTTTTTCCAGGGCGGAGTTCCGGCGGGTCAACAGAGGACCAGAAGGAGCCCGGGGGTGGGTTAGCTCGTCCCAGTCTCTGTCATGGCGCCACTAGACCCTGTTTTTGCTCTATGCTTAACACCCTCCTGTTCTGGGATCCCTATTTTTGCGCATACTCTATGCATCAGATGCGTCAAATGCTTGGACCGGTCAAGGGGTCTGTGGGTGACCAAGAGTTGTACTTTTTGTAGTCAATTAAGTATTAAAGTCTTACAGCAAGATAATTTGGCCGCAGCGGTTGCATTGTGCGAGGTCAAACAACTCCTTTCTAACTATGCTACTTCGGTGGCTCATAAAGCTCTTCAGTGCGATAACGTAGTTCTGTGGGACAGATTGATTACTCAGTATCCCCCACTTAAACGTCCCCCTTCTAGAAGTAAAGTAAATGTGCGCAAGTCGGCAGAGACTGGGCAGGGTTCAGTGCTTGTTCCCTCCCCCGGCACATCTAAGAGACCTCGAGAGCCGACACCCCCGGCGACAACTTCCAAGTAAAAATCGAGGTCCAGGTCACGGTCTCCCCTCCGACAGCAAACACATAGTCACTCTACTTCACCTTCGAGGAAGAAGAGCAAGGAGGAGAAGACCAAGGACAGTCCTAGTGTAAAATCAAAGTCGAGGCGAAGTCACAAGTCTTCAAAAAAGGATACTCATGTACGAAAGACCTCCCGGCGTTCGCCGGAGCCTCGTGCCTCGCTTTCTGCCTCTACTCCCGACATGTCTCATGTCCAATCTGACAGGTCGGGAGTGGAGTCAGAGACTGTGGTGGGGGATATACCGGCGGACAAGTTGTCACCTAATATTATTCCCAGTTCACATGTACCAGCTTTAGAGAGTTCTCCCAGCAGTTATAACCCTCGAGAGGGCTCGAGTGAGGGCTAAGTAATTGGTGTGGTACCTAGCTCACAAGTGAGTTCCGGCCAAGACCGGGGAGTTTGGAGGTACTCCCAGCCATGGCGTGACGGCTCACATCAATCTCATGCACCAACGGTAGTGACAGACGTCCACCGGGACGCTGAGATCCCATCGTCCATACCGGACTTAACATGGCAGCATGAGGGGGTCCCGGCTTCGGCGGAATCCTCTCCTGAGAGGCCGGGGGAAAGGGATGAGGGTTCTATAATTTCTGAGATGGAGATTCAAGAGTCAGGTTCATTGATAGACGACTCTCAGAGTAGGAATGATTCGCCACATAGTTCATCCTCTGCTAAATTTGTCACAGCTGATGAAATTAATGGGTTACTAGCGAATGCACTAACTAAGTTGTTTGGTCAGCAGCCGGAGACTCCTACAGTTGGTTTGGGAGCTTCCACGACAGCATCGAATGTCCGACCTCTGGCTACTTCCATTGCTTTGACACAAATTCCGCACCCTCCCCCTGTATCACCTACTATGGTTACTAGGCCAACTTCGGCGGCACTGACTACTTCCAATGTGAGAGTAGTAGCAGATGTAAATCCTCCCCCTTTAGACAAAGCCCCGGTCAGAAAGGGAGCTATGCCCCTTTTATACGGGCCGGATGAGTCATGGGTAACAATGTTCCAAGCAAAGCCAGAGGTAGCACAGTCCACTATGTCGGGGGAGCTTCCGATACCACGTAAGTGTTATTCCAGGGGAATAAATCTAGGAAGTTACGTGCTTTAGATATTCTAGGAAATGTACTTGATGTTAATATTAAGGCCATTCCTAACTATTATCACCATGATTATTTTGTGTATACTTCTACACCTGCCCTACCCCCTGCGTCAGCTTCAAAACTGTTTTCGGACTGGACCAAGCATGACGGTTTTAATGATATAAAAGCACTGTCAGCTCTAACACCAGAGTTAGGTTTAACCCGTTGAGCCCCGGCTAGTTATAATATTTTGTTCACCCCAGTCCCAAGCCATTTTCACTTCTTTTTTTTGTTTGCTAAAATGGAAGACAAGGATGAGAAATGAAAAAAAAAAAAAAAAAAAAAAAAAATCACCTCTGACATTTTTTTTTTGGGGGGGGGGAGCCTCAAAAAAAATTGTTGAGCCAAAATGGAAGAGAATGGTGAGAAATGAAGACAAAAATAAAAAAACTCATTTCGGTCATTTGGGGGGCGGGGGGGGTTTCAATAGTTCGTCTCCCCCCTATGACCACCCGCCCGGGAGCACTAGGGTAAAAACTGACTATGGCATTGTACGGCATACATCCTAAGGAGTGTCTCACATAAATCTCAAGCCTCTAGCTCCCATACGACCGGAGTAATGAAGGTTCAAAGTGGCGGTGAACTAAGGGTGTAAACTATCCCCACTAAGCCCACCACCACCAGCCGCGCGGCTGTCTCGGCCCGCTCACACCTACTGGCCCGGCTCCCACACACACTACGGTACCTCCCCCTCCTATTCTCCCGCCATTTCCTACCTTACGAGCCACGTAAGTGTTTTTTATATGTCGGACGCACGTGATGCGTCGCTGGGAGTTGGTGATCAAACACTGCCGACGCAACACGTGCGACGCTGGGTCTCACCGGGTTAAAGACATTCACAGACACAGCCGCAAACCCAGTTTTGAAGGTGGAGCAGTTGGGTCCGGGACCTTGGGTGGAATGGGAAGTGGAGGCTCAGAACTTTGCTACTACTTTCACTTCGAAATCTTCGCACCAAATTCCACAAGAAAGCCATTCTTGGTTCTCTCTGCCGGCGGAGTTCCCTCTGCTTTATTTGCATTTTTAGCTGCCCCTAAAATTAATCTATGCGAGCTTAAAGATCCCTTTTCTACACCGTCCACTGCTCACCTAGACCGGGAGTTTAGACTACGTGGGAAGGCATATAGACTGTTTTCCCAGTATATTGTCACACAACAGGTAGCGAAATCAATGCTAAGATCTGATCAGGCAATCGCGGACGCGGAAGTCCGAAAGGCTATCGGACTGTCTAGACGCTTGCTACTCCAGACTTCTATACAGTCACTAGGAGATATCCGTACAGCCTTGCTAGAGGCGGTGAGGGCAAGACAAGATCTAAGGATGTCTCTCGTGAGGAAGCTCCCGGATAGAATTGCAAATCAAGTGGTTATGTCCCCTGTTCTAACTGCCTCTTTAATGTCCCCGGAGGCGTGGAAAATAGTATTCAACATGGCTCAGGCCTTTAAGCACAGTCCCGCCCCATCTAAGAAACCTGCTTTCAATTTTACCAAGCCCAAACCAGTCGCAAAAGCTCAGCCTGGTGGGGCAAAGCCCTTATATCTGCCTAAGTCCTCTTCCACCCAAAGTCAGGCTCAGAACAGATACAAGCAAGGAAAGTTTTCAGGTAATCATAAAGGACAGAAGTATCAACGACTGGGCCAGGGCCCGTCTCCTGCCAAACCCGGCCAGTCGTCAAAGCATACACCACCACCACCACCAAAAAACTAGGGTCTCTCTCACTCCCAGGGCCAGTCTTCCGGCGGGTGGATCAGAGGGTAGTCCAGCCGGCGAACCCTTGTCTGCTAACTGGGTCGTTCCGGGCGTGTCATCGCGCATGGCCATTAAACACATGGGCGAGGATGGTGGCACGCAAAGGCATCACCTGGCAGTGGCTCCGGCGACCTCGCTTACGTCAGCCGACAAAGGCAAATTTTGTTTCATTAGAGGTGGAGTCACTGATCCAAGAGATGATCACCAAGAATGTCATCATCCCGGTCCCTCAAAATTACCCAGTATTTACGTCCAAACTCTTTCTAGTGCCCAAAAGGGACAGTGTTCAGATGAGGCCGGTCGTAGACCTGTCTTATCTGAACCTCCATATTCACAACGTGTCCTCCAGGATGCTGACAGTGAATCAAATCAGGCTAACACTTCCGCCGGAAGGGTGGATGTGTTCTTTAGACCTGACAGACGCATATTGGCACGTCCCGGTAAACAAGAGGTTTCAACGATTTCTGGCCTTACGAATAATGCATCAGACTTATGTCTTTCAGAGGAAGCCGTTCGGGTTGAACCTAGCACCTCGCTTATTCACAAAATTAGTCCGGCAAGCCCTGATGCCCATGTTAGAACAAGGGATCAGGATTTTGTGGTATCTAGACGATTGGCTGGTGGTGGCAGAGACGGAACAGTTATGAATCAATCATGTCAACATAACATTAAATCATGTAAAATCTCTAGGGTTCAAGGTAAACCCGGTAAAGTCAAACTTTGTTCCCTCACGAGTAGTCCAGTGGATAGGGCTGGTCTGGGACACAGCTGCTCTCACTCTGAGTCAGAGTGTGGACAATCGGAACAGGTTTCGCAAGAAACTGTTTATGTTTCTTCACAGTCTGACTACGACACGGAGAATCTGGGAATCTCTGGTCGGCTCTCTCAACTGGATTCAACTAACTGTAAAGTTGGGCCGGTTGAAAGTCAAACGTTTAATATTGGAGGGCAACAAAGTTTTTCCACATTAATGCCGGCGGAAACATTATGGCCCATCCCAAAATTAATACACAGCTTACTAGCGGTCTGGGCGAAGAGGGAAACATTGCACTCGGTCATGTCATGGACCTCTCCTCCGCCGACGGTATGGGTAGACACGGATGCGTCAGGAACGATAGGTTGGGGCTTTCAGTCAAACCACGGCGATCAGGGTCAAGGGCTTTGGTCCCATTCAGAAACCTCCCACATCAATGTCAAAGAGTTACTAGTCCCCTTGTATTTCCTTCAGGCTCACGGCTCTACTTTACGGGACAAATCGGTGGCCTTCAGGATGGACAATCTGAATGCGGTTCACTGCATTCAGAAACAAGGGTCAACGAGATCTCGGAAGTTGCTAAACGTGTCAGAAAAGATTTTTGTTCTAGCCGACAAGCTGAACATTCATCTTCACGCATCTTATCTCCCAGGCGTAGCAAACGTCTGGGCAGACGCTCTGTCTCGGAGACAGAGCACAACAGTAGAATGGGCGCTCAGGCAAACAATTTTCAACCAAATTATTGCGGAGCCTTACCGTCCACAAGTGGATCTGTTTGCGTCCGAGGAGACTCACAAACTCCCGCTGTACCTCACCCGCCGGACAATAACACCGGCGGGAGGACCCGACGCACTGGTGACGGACTGGAACATGTGGAGTTCCGTTTATCTGTTTCCGCCACCAGACGCTTCTCTAATGTGCCACGTAGTAAACAAACTACGGGATTATCGGGGCGTAGTCTCGTTAATCGCGCCCCTGTGGCCGGCGCAGTTGTGGTACCAGCAATTGAAAACGTGGTGCCCGAACCCGGTGAGGTATTCCACTTAGACACGATTGGCAACCTAGAGACCTCGCTGACTTTTGCATTATGGACATTCAGGAGGCCAAGTGGCTAACACCGTATGGTAGAAACGTGACCGATAAATTCATGAGTCAATATACCCAATCTACAAAGAGACAGTATCAATCGCACTGGCGGTCCTTTACTTCTTGGATACTTAGGACAGAACAAACCGTACCTTCGGTGGCTTTGGTTTATAATTATTTGAACTATCTGTTCGAGCAGAAACGTCTATCTGTAGTAACGTTAAAAAAATCACTTAACAGCGATTAGGATGCCATTCTTTGACCTTACAGGTCTAACCATACCACTAGCGGAGGAAACAGGTTTCATGAGAGCATGTTTTAAACTCCGCCCACCTCCCCGGTCTCTGGACAAAGCGTTGTCTTTACTTCATTCCCGTCTGTACCAAAATACTGCAGATTTTGACTTACTTTTAAAAAGGGCAGTATTCCTTATGGCTTGGCTACCGGGAACAGGGTATCTGAGCTGGCGGCGATGAGCAACACACCTAATTGCATAAGGTTTGGTAGGCTCAATGAGTGTATTCACATTGCACCTTCGCCAGGGTTCATCGCCAAAAATGAACACAATGAACACGTGTTTTCAGAGTTCACGGTGCCGGCGTTAAAAAGGGGAAAAGTGCACCATAATTTATGTCCAGTGCAAGCTCTAACCAAATATTTGAGAGTAGCACCTCTGAATCAACAGGGTGCTTTATGGGTGGCAAGTACGGGCAAACGCTTAATGAAACGTAAAATAGCTTCTCTCTTAGTAGAAGTCATTAAAGAGAGTAATCCCGGCGTCGTGGGAAAGGCCCACGATTTACGTAAATGGGCGGCCTCTTTGCGTTTCCTTAAGAATTTTTCTGTTGAGGACATAGCGTCCACGCACCTATGGTCCTCTAATCATACGTTTTTGACTCGATACCTTTCAGTAGCTCTAGACAAACCTTCCATGCCATGTATAGCTTTATGGCAGAGGGTCTAGGCGGCCTCTAAGTCACTTATTGTTTAGATTAAGAAAACAGGGGGGGGGGGGGGGGGGCAGTCAGTGTAACATAGGACACCCTAGACCCCGCCGGAGTATGTGTACGGAGCATACGAGCTGTGATATTGTTTGTAGGTATTGTGATATAAAATTTCTCTGTAGTATTCATTACAGGAAATTGTGCTGAAGTACAATAGTAGTAAAACAACAATTCTTGTTGTAAGTAGTTTTGGCTGTGAAGCAATATAATTTTAAGAAATCTCAGTAGTTGCAACTACGACTTTTATTTTTAATGTAAGTACTTCTGCATAAGTACACGAGTTCGGTACTTCTGCGAAAGTACAAGAATTAATTTTATGTTTGGGTATATTTTTAGGAATATATCCACTAGTTTAATGGGGTTTATATGTGCACATGTAGACTTATAAGTTTTTATTTTTCACCACTTACTTTAAGTGGGGTGCCTTCTTAACTTGCAGATCTGTGTACAGAGTCTCAGAGTTAACCCTTTTTTCAAGCAGGCTTCTTCGAAGCACGCTCCTGCTTGTACCCCTTTTTGAATATATATGCTCTATAAAGTTTATGCGCGCAAATATATATTTTTTACAAAGTAAGAATACTATGTGGTTGTTTGATTATCTGCTTTTGCTAGAGTTATGATATGATTACGAATGTCCCCCTCCAGTCTTAGATATCAGGCATAATCGTCAATGATGGAGGGGCCACTAATAAATTATAGGTTTGACTCCTGCAAGGAGATAAAGAAAACCTAATATTTAGTAGTGGCCCCGTAATCATTGACGACTGGGGCCCTCCCGACCATCCCCTTCCCATTCGTTGATGTATTAAGGATTTTGGTTTACTTGATATGTCAGTGAAGGAAGTATGACGCCTGAAGTCACCGTCTGGTCAAATATCCACACAAGTACATCCACGAGTATATGGAAAGCTTATGAATAGTTATTCTTATTTTCTTTTTATTTATTATTTGTTACAAAGTTTTTTTGTAGTGAGAACCCAATTTCATAATGACAGAACCATGAGTGAGGTTGCGTGCGCTCATGATGAAGGCTCCTCAAATTTGTTATGCTCTGCGCGGTAGATTCAAACTACGGTAAATGAGCGTTTGAAGAGGAGGCCTTATGTAATAGGCATAATCGTCAATGATTACGGGGCCACTACTAAATATTAGGTTTTCTTTATCTCCTTGCAGGAGTCAAACCTATAATATGAAATTACCTGGCGCACTAGGTCCTGCACCCTTGAGGAGAGGCAGCCACCAGCAAAAAAGACCCCAAAAAGCGAGACATCAAAAAGGGGGTCAGCGCCCCCCTCCCAACCAACGAGAAGGGCACAAGTACGCCTAGGCCTAAGTTCGCGAAAAATATTAGCAAAACTAAGGCAGTGACCAAAACTAAATGAAAAGAACCTGCTAAGACACAAACTAAAGCCACCGCAAATGAAAAAAAGAACAAAAGATGGCAAAGGCCATAGTGAACGAGACGCCCAAACGGCGGCGCATGCGCAGAAGGCAAAAAGAAGAGTAACCTCCAGTTTCAACGCCACACTCCAAAAAAAATACGTTAGAGCCCATTATTCGGCGTGCCTACATCACAGATCATCTGTCTAAAACCACAGGTACCTTAAATAAGGCCGACAACTCACCCAAAGGGTAGGGAACAGGCGTGGAAGACACAAAAAACAGAGGCCCAAAAACCGCGTGTTGTAAAGGAGAGTAGCGTGAAACAGATGATCTAATAAACCCGGTCGTATGGTGCGGTGGACCCCTGACAGCGGCTTAAGGAGAGCGTCCGGTTTGACTTGGAAAAGTGCTCAAAACGGCAATATTGCGCAACCCGATATATGGCATCATCACCCATCCCTCTGTCTTCAGTTAAAATCCTGAGGCAATATTCCGTCTGGAAGCATATTATTTCTGGGCTAGTTTCAAACTTTCGCGGGTCGCGCAGACGCGTAGAAAATGCATTATGGGTTTCGGATCTGCAAAAAAAAAAAAACGAAAACCATGAATTTTTGGTGAAAATACAACGTTCGTAGATATTTTCCCTAGCAGTATCTGCTATCTCTATTCTGGTAACACCGAGGGTGTGGTGGTGGTGGTGGAGAAAGAACAGTGTGCTGCTTGCCGCGTGACAGGTAGGGTGCGGCTGGCTGGCTGGTTTGCCACCGCTCTCCCGCCTTAGTACCTCACGTAAGAAAGTTCACTCGTCGGCGTTATTCTGACGTAACCAAACATGCTACAACAATGATTCGGGTGTCATTGGAAAGGGCATGAAATTCTCTACAACTCTACGTTGCCCTTTTTTTTTATTTATTTCCCATTTCGACACACCACCCCAAGACATTTGTCACCTAATTTGTACCTAATTTTAAATGCCCTCATTCTACAATTAGATACAAAATGGAAAAAGTAAACATGGACAATTGAAACTACACCTATTGTTAGTACCCCCAATGCATTGAAACAATTAAGCAACAACATTTAAATGAGATTTTGATTTTAAACAGTCATAAATTTACACACAAATTCTCACCTAACTCAAAAAATAATTGTCCTAGAGAATTAAAATTTTGGAAATTTCTTAGTTTTTAGGTCCCCTATACGTGTACCAAATATTATGAAATACAGACAAAATCCACTGACACGTTCTAGAGTAAAAGCCGGACGCTCCCCTTAAGGAGCCAGATAGGATGGACAATGTTCTACAATTTTCTCTTTTCTTTCTCATCAATATTTTCAGGTTTTCCTTTTAATAGTAGCCTCAAAAGTGTGTACAACATACCTAGTAGAGAGAGTAGGTGCTACTCTAGATGTTATAGATTAATCACGCTATGGATTACGATAATTACCCGCTCAACAATGGAACGGAATTATACGAGATGTATATAGCTCTACGTTGGAGACGTAGAGGCTACTACTAAATATTAATATTGCCTGGGACTGGGTATTACATACCGGTAAGTTACTTTTTGGATGGAGCTCAATGGGTTAACTAACCTAACCTAACATTTTGTGGGGACATGTTATAACATTCTAGTAGGTAAGGTCGACAATTATTAAGATAGGCTACCGGTACCGGTAAAATATATGAGGGTATTTTCGAATTCATACTATAAATTTTTGAAACTCAGAAACACACTTGAATGGTATTAAACAGGCCTAATAGGTCTTTTTATACACTTGGTACAGGAGTACAGTAGGTTTAGAAGTCCGGTTGGGGTTAGACTCGGCTCGGTGTTTTAGGTCTGATCTTTGCTTAAATGTGAAATATTTGGAAATATTCAATATTTGGAAATATTCAATATTTGGTAAATCTACACCTATAGGCCTACTCCCTTTATTTTTATTTTCCCTGTGGGAACTAATTCATTTTCAGTCTTACCTTATTCAGCAAGCCCTATTGATGTGCGGATTGTGGGAGTCTGGAGACAGTAGCCCCCAAGTTAAGTTAGGCTGTCATGTTAGATTAATATGCTTCCATTGAAAATGCAAGTCGGTGAGGCACTCGCGGACCTTGCGGCGAACGCGAACAAATGTAAACAAACCCTCGCCCACCTTTTCCATTGACTTTAATCCCTTCTGTACCGGTGACGTCTTCTTGATTTTATTGTAGCTATATTTAGACGTTTTTGTGTAGCTTAACACATACAGTACTGTACCAGCGATGGTTATAGCCGCCAGTAGATAATTAACTCCAAAGTCCCAGCGACGGTTATAGCCGTTAGTAATGTACTTTCCTTTTAACTGCCTGTACAACCCTGTACCAGGTACAGTAGTCCCTCGAATTTTGCGTCTTTCAAATTTGCGAACGGGACCCAAGATTTGACCTTTTTTGCGGGACTTGATATGTGCGATATTACTTGAGTTTTGCGGGTGGCGCCAAATTATATGGGGTTTCCGCACTAGTTTTCGGGGGGGAGGGGTATGAGGGTCGTGACGTCGGGCCGCCCTGCGGCCCATTGTTTACTGTTTATAGATTCTCCCACGCTCCTATATGTTCTCATGCTCTCGCATAATCGACTTCCTTGGGCAAAATTGAAGTGTTACCTGTGCCCTGGGTCCCCTGAATCTGTATTTCTGTGTTTTTCTTTATTGTAGGATGTATAATTAAGTGTATGTGTCATAATGTGTGTACAGACAAGGACGAAAATCACCAAAAAATAGGCCCTCGATGATGAGATGTCGACCATATTCAATTAATCCCATAAGGTTAGTTATTTGAAATTTGCTATTTTGAATTTTGCGGGCTGCAATGTCGACCATACTCTCGCAAAATTCGAGGGAGTACTGTACCATGATCGTGTGAGCACTGCTCCCATTATGGCAACACTTCTCAGCTTATATAAGACCCACTGAAGGGTGGGAGAGCCAGCCTTGCCTCTACTCTTGAGGTGGAAAGGTGGTCTCTCCTGTCATTTTGGCCACATTGCTTGGGACTGGGGGGGACTTTTTTTACTGTATCCTACGGTACTGAACGGGTTAAGAAGGATTTGTGGTAGTAAAAAGGATTAAGTGAGATAGTTCGAAGCCTGTAAATTGCTGGAGGCCCTTTTTAAGCTGCATAATTTTGTCTAATAGTAGCCAGAATAAAGCTTAAAAGACGTCGCGGTACAGAAGGGGTTAAACAGCAAAGCCTATGTGTTTTAAAGGTCCCGCCATGCGAAGGTATTTGGTTGTATTCTGACGAAAATTTTCATATTTACCATATATATCATTATTACTTATCCATATGCGTCTATTTTGCTTTTAATATGAACATTTAAGAGCAATAAAAGAAGTGGGAATAGCATTTGTGGGGTGAAAAAGACGTATTATTGCCACCGGTCATATCGTGAGGCAATAGCCCGGGCGACGAATAACCTTTCACTCTGAGCTGCAGTGCGACACTGACAGCTTGCATTAGAAAATTACCTGATATAAGGGAGAATAAGAGGAAAAATATCTGTTAGGGTAGAGATACCAAAGGAGACGAATTGTCCAGTAGAGACGCACTTCATGCAAAAAACTGCCATGCAAAAAACTAAAGTACCTGAAAAGAAAACAAATACATCAAAAAATACTTTATGCTATTAGTGATGTTCTCAAAGACTACCATCCTAATAGGACACACATTTATCTTGAGAAAAAATAAACAAAAATAAAAATGAGATTTTCGGGGTATCTCTTAGCCCAAACCTAAGAAAGCTATTTGTTAGTAGTCTTGGAAAATCCAACGTCAAGGCTATTAACCTAATTGCAATGACGACTTGTCTATTTTGACTGCTATGTCGTCATTCCAACCGCGGTTAAAAAGAAAACGTCTAGAGTCTACTCCTTATCTTGCTCTAGGAGACGTTGTACATTAACCAAAACTACCACCGAAGGTGAAAAAAGCATAGAAGAGAAGAAAAAGGGGTTTACCTTAGTTACCGCTTAAGGCCCATCCTGTGTTCCGTCATGTGCAGATCCCTGTCGAACGTGCGCATGAGCGACCCTCTCTTGTTATCATTTTTTCACGCGCTCCATTGAATGCAGTCGCTTTTGTTGTGCTCCTTTAATTCACCCTGTTTAGGTTCGTTTCGGCTTATCTGGCCTTCTTTTTGTTAGACAGATGTTACGTGATCTAGGGCACACGTAAATGGGCTCCTCAGTGTGTTTAATGGAGACGCGTGTGGAAATAGCTACCGAAGGTACGGGGGCGCCTGGCGTTCCTCGTGTGTTTTTTCATTCCTTTCTCTTTTCATATTCTTTTTTCTGTTAGTCTGGGCATAGTTTAGCTTTTAGCTTATTTTAGCCTAGCTTGTTTCTCATTCAGGAATTGCTTTGCCCCTATGAGTTTTCATATTTTCATAGCCTAGGTGTACAGTTGGTTCACGATCTGAGATTTCGTGGTGGCGGTGCTGTTTGTAGGGTTTGTGTCGGCCGCATTATTAGCGTTATTCCCGAGTCCCCCCTTTCGAGCCTTCACTGTGTCTCAAGGGCCTGGGCGCTTGGTGGTTCGTGTTATCCTGGGGTACCCCACGGGGGCCCCTCCCTCACACCACAGGGTTTTTCGCCCCTGACACATTCTCTCCTCACGGCTAGGCCACCCTTTTTCTCGCCAGTTTCATTTACTGGTTTTTGTGTTCCCTTACTGTTTTCACCTCCATCCTTTCATACCCTTTTGCCCAATCCTGGGGTACCCTACGGGGGCCCCTGTTTGTGCCAAACCACCCTTCCTGCCACTTCTCCTCATGGGCTTTGCTCTATCTCTGTGGGTTGGGTGGTTCCTAGGGGATGTGCCTCCTCTCCCCTGGTGTGTCTTCCTTGCCTCTCCCTTGACCGGTTGAGTCAGGATATTATCAAGGAAGACACTGCTCAGCTTGATGGCCATCGTCGCTTGGAGTTCATAAGGAGATGACGCTTTTTTCTGGGCCTCTTTGGTATTTCCTAGACGCTCCTCTCGCTTTTTCGGCGCCGGACCATCTCGGCCGGTCCCGCAAATTTGCGGGGTGCTCGATTCGGTCCTCTGGGACATTTCGGTTCCCCGCAAATTTGCGGAGATCGTTGGGGGGTCCCGCGAAATTGCAGGAGGGTGGTGTCGGTACGGTTATGCCTCCATTGGCCCGCAAATTTGCGGTAATAGTTGGCTTTCACTATTGACTTTTGTTATGTCATCTTGTTGCCTGATACTATATTGGTGTATGCACTTTACTGGTGTTATAGGCCCTGCATGTAAGATGTTGAGTGGTGGTTACCACTTTCTCCATCTTTGCAGGTTCTGCTAGTGCTCTTCCGCCTCGGCCGCCCTCCTCACCTACCTCTGTGCTCCCAGTTTAGGGTGAGTACGGATACCTGTTTGCATGTGTGTTCCTGTTTCCCCATGCTCCTTCCCTGGTTCTTCTTGGACATTCTCTCCACTTACTCCTTCGACGTGCTGATTATGGTGTGTGTTCTTCTAGTGCAGGTAGGCTGCCTTGCTTTCGCCTTGGTTGTCGCTCCCCGTGCTTGGAGAGCCACAAGTCCTGCTTGCGCCACTCGCTCTGTGTGTCCTCTACGGCCTACCTCCCTGCTCTGTGTGGCACGTGTCTGGCCCTGGTGGTTGTGCTGCTCCATGGCCCTGGTTCCTCGGCGGCGGCTGTGGCCTCCTGCCCTTCCGTCGGTGTGGACGATGGTCTCCCGCCACATTAGGACTGTGGGCCACCGTTCCCCGGCCTTTGTTGGCGACCGGATCCGCGTCGCCCTGGGTATCCCTGACCCGACTGACGGCCATTTACCTGGCCCTCTCCCTGCTCGGGCCCTCTCCCCTGGGTCCCGCAGCCGGTCGTCCCATCGTCGGGGGGTTCCCCGGCTCCGTCCACGCTCTCGCTCGCCTTGTCGTCCTCCTGATCGCCTTGACGACGCCCATCGCCCTCGTCATGGTTCTCGCCCTGAGGCCGGGGTTAGCGGCTCTGCCCCTGTGCGCCCTCCCCTGGCCTCTACGGATAGGGGCTCTACTCCCTTCTGCCCGCTTCCCCAGCCCAGACGACTTCCTCTTACGTTGTCCTCTCCGCGCGCCGTTGTTCATGCTGTAGCTGGCCCTCTGCTCCCTCCTCCTACACTGTCCAGGAGGGTCCGCCTGGATGTCGTTGCTTCTCCTACTTCACCTGCTTCAGTGCCTATTCTTACTTCACGGTCTCGTCCCACGGTGGTGGTCCCTCCCTCCTCCGCCTCGGTGTCGGGCCGCCCTGTTATCTCAGCCCGGGGGATCCTTGCTCTGTTTCCCCCCGCGGTTCCTGGCCTCCTTTCACCCGGCCAGCCTTCCCACTCCCGTCGTCCTGCTCCTCCTCATTCTTCTCTTCCTGACCTTCCCTTACCGTCTCGCCAGGGGGGTACCCCTCCTCTTGCCTCGGTGGGGTTTCGCGAGGTTTCGGGGTCCCCTTTCTCAGGAGCTGATGTGTCGCTGGAAGAGGGGAATGGTGCTGTTTCCCCCTCGGCCGTTCGTGATCGGGGACGAGTCCCTCAACGGCGACACAACCGTCGTCGCTCGCCTTCCTTGGGCCGCGACGCTGCTGGTTCGTGTCGTGGGTCTCGCTCCCGCTCACGCTCGCCCCTGCGGGCCGACCAATCTGGGGGGGGGGGGGGGGGGTAGCCTCTCTCGGATCAATTGTCGGCTATGCAGGGCTGGGTTGTGTCACGCTTCGACGGGCGCTTGGAGTCGATGGAAGACTCCCTCTTCTCGCCCTTCTTGGCGGTGCCTCACCCTCAGCACCTCACCCTACCTACCCCTGCTATGGTCCCCCTCCCTTCTGCAGGCCTACGCTCTGGTCAGGCTTCAGCCGCACTGACATCCTTCCGGCTGTTCAGTCCCTGGCTGTGTTGACGGGTCTGTCCTCCTATGGGACAGGTTTGTGCGACGCCGGTACGCCTGGCTTAGCCGTCATGCTCGGTCACCCTCTCCCATTGGAGGCCTGGTTTGCTGAGGCCTTCGACTTCACACACCGATCCGTCGACGGCTCTCCTTCCGTCCCTCCCCCGGAGTCGTCCCTGATTTTGCCTCCTCTTGTGTCTGTCGGCGGGTTGGACGGCGCGTTCTGGTCCTGGATGAGCGCGCCCGTTCTTGAACTTTGTTCTATTGCTACCCCGTTCTTCTCTCACCCGGATCAGCCCTCTGTCGCCAAGGTTTTTCCCTTGCGACGGAGGGTGACGGACTTATTGTCTTGTCTTTAGGTTCCCTCCAGACGTCTGTTCACCACCTGCGGCTTTTCGAGGCGTCTGCGCCAGGCGATCTTCGCGAGGGTTTGGACCGCGTTGAGCGGGTCCACCTTCGGCTCGCGGTGTCTTTGGTTCCCGAGCTGAAGGCGGTTTTGTGCGCGGCAACTCGGCACCGCACGACGGTACGGTCTTCGTTCTGCCGGCCGGCCCCCTTGGTTATTCGTCAGGGTTTGTTGTACTCTGCGCTATATACGTCGGGTTTTTTTACGCAGGATGCTTGGGAATGCTCCGCTTCTCTGTCGGCGGCCCCTGCTTCCGCCACACGACGCCGTGCTGTGTCGTTACGGACCCTGCTTACGTCACGCACCGACGCGCTGTGCCGCGCGTGGGGTTTTCTCAGTCCCGTCCTTCTGCCGGTCCTCTTCGGGGTGCTGCTGCAAGTGCTGCCGCCTTGCCCGGGCGCAAGACTGGGACGTTGCTGGCCAGTGCTTCGGTTCCGCCTCGCACTTCTGTTCTTGCCCCTTTCATCCCCTCTGTGTCGGGGCTGGCCGGCCTTCCACTTCCGGCCGCCTTTCGTAGGGGTCAGCCCCGCGCCGGCCTTGGGTTGGGGTGGCCCGCCCTTTTCGACGAGGTTGGGGGGGGGCGGGGGTAGAGGAGGTCAACGTGGCGCTCATGCCCGCACGGCCCGTACCGGGGGTACCTCCACGTCAACACAATGTGTAGTTCTCTGGGTCGGCCTCCTTGTTCTCCTTCTCGCCTGGGCGTACCGGGTCGCTCCCCTCCTCTCGGGTGCTCCCTCGGGTTGTTTTCGCCCTTGCGCCCCTCGGTAGCCGCGAGGGACGTTGGGGGCGGCGGGTTGCGCGGAGGGTTCTCACCTGGAGGTGGACGTCCGGACCCCCACTCCGCTCTTGTCACCGACAACGGCCCATCTCTTCAGAGGTGGCCCACGTGTTCACTTCCATGCCCGAGCTGGGTAGCGTCGAGGGAGTTGACCGCCGGTCACCCGGTTTTCCTCTCCCGTGTCTTTCTGGTTCCGTCGCCGACCTGCGACGCGATGCGACCGGTGGTGGATCTGTTGGCCCTCAACGGGCACATCGTGCACACACGGTTTCGGATGCTGCCGGTACCCCTGGTACGCCTGGCCCTGTGCCCTCTGTCGTGGGTAGTGTCGCTGGCCCTCCAGGATGTGTCTTGGCTCGTTCCTCTCCATCCTCGCTTCCAGCGATTCTTGGCCGTTCGGACTTCCGATCGTGTGTTGCTGTTCGACGGCCTTCCCTTCGGTCTCCACATCGCGCCGCAGATCTTCTCCGCACTGGTGGGGCAGGCTCTGGGTCCTCTCCTCAGGAGCGGGCTCCAGCTCCTGTTTTCCTTGGCCGTTTGGTTGGTAGTTTCCGACGCCCTAGGCCTGTGCATTGGCGACGCCCTCACAATCGTTCGCGACATCGCACGGTTAGGGTTCCCCTTCGATGTTCCCAAGTCACGCTTGACCCCGTCGCGTGTCGTGCCATGGGTCGGTCTCGCATGGGTTTTGTCCGGCGCTACGGTGACCCGGGGTCTGCCGGCCGCGGTGCACCTTCGGTGGACGGTCCTCGCCGTGTTGCACTCGGTCTCCCTCCCGGGGTGGCTCTGGGACTCGTTCGTGGGTTCGCTGCATTGGGCCGCTCTGCCCCTTCCATTAGGGAGCCTCTGGCTACGCCGCCTCCTCCTCATGGGCACCGCGGTGTTTCCGTTGCCCCTATGGATCGGCTCCTGCCGCTCCCGCGTACCGTTCGCCGGCGCTTCGGTCGCTGGGTTGCTCGGGGCTCGCTCTTTGCGGCTGTGCCCTGGACCCCCCCCCCGCCGACGGTCTGGGTAACCACAGATACGTCGAGCGAGGTTGGGTGAGGTTCCCAATCGAACCTGGGACGTCCACTTCCCGGCAGATGGGTGGGTCTCCCTCCTCTTACCTGTCTATGCCCTCGGATTGTTGGTTCCTTTGTTCTTCCTGCGGGTCCCCGCGCTGGCCCTTCGGGGTGAGTCGGTGGCCTTCGGGTTGGACACTCAGACAAGCTGTCCCCTGTTTCCTTATGCGGGGGTCCTCCAGGTCGTTGACTCTATTAGGGGTCTCGGTGGAGTTGTTCTTCCTCGCGGACCGACACCCCTTCTCCTTGCATGCCTCCTCCCTGCCCGGGCCTGCCACCCTTTGGGCGGCCGCCCTGTCGAGAGGGCAGGGCGTTCTTGTAGAATGGGCGATGAAACGGACTGTGTTCGCCGACCTCGCGGCTTCCTGAGGTGTTCCGGAGGTCGCCTTGTTCGCATCGGGGGTGCCGCGCCAGTTGCCTCTGGACCTCTCCCTCCGGCCTCGCGCTCCGGGGGGGGGTCCGGACGCTTTCATGGTCGCCTGGTACTGGTGGCGGTCGATATCCATTTTTCCGCCACCAGACGCGCTGTTGATGTGCCCGGTCTTCGCGAAGCTGCGGCTGTACCACGGCTGCATCTGGCTCCTCGCGCCTCTGTGGCCGGCACGGACTTGGTCCGCCCGGTTGCCGCGGTGGTGCCCGGGTCCGGTCCCTCTACCTGTCTCCGGCTTCCACTTGGGCTAGGTTGGGGTCCTGCGGACCTCTTTGGCCTTCGCATCGTGCTTGTTCATGAGGCACGGTGGCTCCCGGTCCCCGGCCGGGCCCTGACTGACTTCCTGCAGCGTTCCTGGCCGTCTTCTCCTTGGGGGCCTTACGGGTCCCGCTGGAGGTTTTTTACTAGGTGGCTACAGGCCACTCGCCTGCCAGTTGGCTCTCCTTCCCTCGTCCTACGCTCCTTGTTTCACCTCTTCCGTACACGTCGCTTTCCAGTCGACGCTATACGTACCCACTTGTCTGCCGTCCGCGGGGTTCTTTGGGTCCGTCGCTGGGCTGGTCGTTCCGCCACAGGTGCTGGATTCCTTCCTGACGGCTGCCTTCCGGGATTGACCGCCTCCGCGCCAGGTCTCTCCGCTGTGGGATCTGGGGCGGGCTCTGGTCCTTCTGGCTTCCCCCACGTATACAAGGGCCGCTACGCCGGTTCCGTTGCTCGGGCGTCCACTCTTCCTTGTCGCTCTGGCCACTGGGGATCGGGTGTCTGCACTAGCGGCATTGTCACGGCCCCGGGACTGCGTCCGATTCTCCCCGTCCTTGCATGGCGTCTCGTTCGCCTCCTCCCCACCTTTTGTTACCACGCATGGGAGGGAGGCCCCCGTTTTCCAGCCTTTCGCCATCCAGGCTTTACGGCGTGGGCATCCTCGCCATGTGTTGTGCCCGGTGTCAGCCTTGCACTCCTCTGTTGCGTCTGTGGCGCCGCCTTCGGGTACTGCTGTGTGGGTGTCTCCTCGGACAGGTGGGAGGCTCTAGCAGGTGCAGCTGGGCCGCCACGTTTGTCGGACCGTTCGTGCCCGTCACCCTGTTTGTAGGGGTTCTGCGCGCGATGTCAGATCCTTTGCTGCCTCCTTCCGGTTCCTGCCACGTCGATCCTTCCCTGCCTTCGCCTCCGCGGTTTTGTGGTCTTCTATCAATTCCTTCATCTCCTCCTACCTCTCCGTGTCCAGTGTTCGACCCCCTCGGCCGGTGTTTGCTCGAGCGGGTCGTGTTTCCTGGTGCTCTGGCGAAGATCCCTGGTCTTCCCCCCTTGTCCCTCGTTCTTTTCCTTTGTTTTATTTGACAAAGGGGGGGGGGGGTGTATGGGTTTGCAACATTGGATTGCAAGTTTGGGATTATGTATTGTTCCAGTACATAAGTGTTTTTGCCACATTGAAAATTGTGTTTTGTTCTTGTGTTCAGTGTTTTTGTTGGTTTTTGAAGAAAAGGGATTTTGGGTACAGTACCTATTTGGTTTCAGACAAGTCTATGTTTTTGCATTACTATGAATGACGGGCATGTGTTAAAACTGTTCTTTTTAGCTACTCCTCAGTTTTTCACTCTTTTATTAAACTCTCTTGTTTACATTGTGTCTTTGTCATTCGTAATTTTGTTTTATGCATTGGTTTTTTTGGTAGGTTGGGCTTGGATGTCCTCCTCCTATTTGTTATGCAGCCTTGACGTTGGATTTGCCAAGACTACTAACAAATTGGGAGGTTTGACGTACCTCCCAACCTACCAAATAGGAAAACCTACTATTTGGTAGTAGTCTTGGAAAATCCAACGTACATAATACCCTCCCTCACGCCGGACCCCTGCCCATCCGCGTTCTTCTGCTGACGTGAGATGTGATAACAAGAGAGGGTCGCTCATGCGCACGTTCGACAGGGATCTGCACATGACGGAACACAGGATGGGCCTTAAGCGGTAACTAAGGTAAACCCCTTTTTCTTCTCTTCTATGCTTTTTTTCACCTTCGGTGGTAGTTTTGGTTAATGTACAACGTCTCCTAGAGCAAGATAAGGAGTAGACTCTAGACGTTTTCTTTTTAACCGCGGTTGGAATGACGACATAGCAGTCAAAATAGACAAGTCGTCATTGCAATTAGGTTAATAGCCTTGACGTTGGATTTTCCAAGACTACTACCAAATAGTAGGTTTTCCTATTTGGTAGGTTGGGAGGTACGTCAAACCTCCCAATTTTTTCACAGCTCATTTTTTTCCTACTTCTCTAACTCGGATCGTTTTTCTTTTGTTTCAAATGGAAAGAGCATGTCTTGAACTATACTCCTGCATGGTTTCATGACTCTTGCATGAACGAGTGCTCGTGAAAGTGGGTGCGTCCCCATTGGTTCATGATATGGTACAAAACCAATGGAGACGCATTTTTTCAAACTGGGTTTAGAAGGGCATAAACCGCATGCATGGTAAACCCCAATCTCGCCCCACCTCCTCCTGTATTCATGGTCGAGTTTCCTTTGATGGTGGTGGAGCTACCTTCATTTGACTTCGAGGCCCAATGGAGACGCACACGTGCGGCCTATAGAGACGTGTCTGGATGGGGTGGTGGTGTGCGTCTCCATTGGTTTAGTGTTATTTATCAAAGTTATCTGCCCTATTTATAATATTATATCTTATTTCAGTGGCAAGAATATTGAATTAATAGTGCATGAACTACAACTACAAACTAACAGAAATGGAAAATAGAAATAAATAGTGTATGAACTATCGAATAAAGACTAAATAATGACAGAAATAATCGTACAATTTGTTTTTGTCACGTAGGTCTAAGTGTGAGCTTTCGATACCCAGCTTCACAACACACACACTCCCACACTCAGGGGTCTAAATGTGGCCAAATTGCACTTTTTCATTGACCGTGACTGAACATCAACGAGACATAGGTCTACTTGTTTGGACGTCCCTCTGACTCCCTCACTGGAGTGACTCGTGCTGCCGTGGTGGGGCCAGTGGCACAACCCTTTAGTAGAGGGTTGTGCCAGTGGGGGCGAAGGAGAGAGGGAAATCGACACTCCTTTATCTCTCTCCTCCCCCACTTCGCGAATCGGTAATTTGTGGGTTATTTCGCATATTTCTTTGTTACTATGCATCTTATATGCATTCATGTGCTTTGTGGTGATATAATATTGATATATATGAGATATAAGCGCTATTGCGTATTTTCCCCCTCCTTTCCTCCCCCCTCCCTCGCAAACTAGCTAGGCAGGGGAAGGGTGGCGGGGTTGATTTTTACCAACAAATGTGCAATTCTCGACCATTGTAACTTCACTGCGGCGCGATATTTTAAAGAAAATATATATAGAGTCAGATGTTGGTTGGTATTCACTACACGTTGATGTAGTTTTCGTAGCTATTTGGAAATGTTGCCAAATGGGCTTAGGATTCGGGCAAAGTCTTTCACAATTTATTTTCTCTATAGATGTACAATGTAGGCCCACTATCAGCATGCAACTACTTTAGTTTAAGCTAGAAGTATCAGTGGTATAAATATTATCTACTAAATAATCACATTACTCACATATTAATACAAAAAAACAGACGTTCGTCTGCACTGGACTGGGGTGCGTCTACTTAGGGTTTGGTGGTCATAAGGAGACGCACTTGATATTGGACCTCTTATCTCAGAAAATACTTGAAATATATCAAACATTGACACATCCATTAAAAGAATAACCATTTGGTAATATATCAAGTGAGTTTCAAGTTAAAAGAATGAATGAGCTTGACACACTGATTTTTGTCTTGAAAACTTTCACACTTTTTGCGTCTCCTTTGGTGCCTCTACCCTAATTGAGGAGGAGGGAAGGGGGGGGGGGGCAGGGGGGGGACACATATGGGGGAGTGGTAGCAAGTAATAGATGGGAACTATATCACCTAATCATATATTGCTTTGTTTTGAGTGTCACTGGGGTGCTTTGATTTTTTTTCTTTCTGATTCTATAGAGGATGCTTGCATTGCACCATAAAAACCTCTATAGAGGACGCTCGTCGTTTAGGGGTTAATGTCAATATTCTAATCTAACCTGAGGGCTGCCGTCCCCAGACCCCCACTACTCTTAATAATGATATAGAAGACGTCAAATCACTAAAAACTACTGTAGGAGAGTGAATAACACCTTCGAGATCGTGCGTCGTAAGAATATGAGTCGATAGAAAACAGGGTTGCGAGGGTAAACTCGTCTAAGAGATAGTCAAGGCACACACATGTACATAGGCCTATTACGAAAAATATTCAAATGCTTTAACTAGCTCTGGGCTGCGCAGCCCCTGTAGTATATACAATACCGCTGTGCGTAGGTATATTCATTCATTCCTCACTAAAATCGTTTATGTACCATAAATATAATTAATACTTATCCATATGCGCCTATTTTACGTTTAATATGAAAATAGTAACATGTTACAACAATAAAACAAGTGGGAATATCATTTGTATGGTCAAAATCGCGAATTGAAAGCGAGCGTTTCATTCATCAAGTGTAAGCCAGCCGGCTTCACATCCTCCTCTCTCGAGGCCTGGAGAGAGACTGAGGCCTCTCTCTCTGAGTCTCTATCTCTCGCATAGACACACAGATGACCACACCCTGCAACCGGCTTGCTAATGTTAGCACGAATATATACCAAAGAATAAGGGAATAACAGGGAAAATAGGTAATAATTGAAGGGGGGGGGGGGAAAAGGGGGGAAGGAGGGGATGTGGAGGAGTAATATGAGGCATGGAGGGAAGGAAAAACAAATAGTTTCAAGTGCTACTGGGGCCTTTTAAAAGTTTTTTTTAGGTCTAGGATCTTAACCTCGTAGCTGCGCAGGTGGGGTAGTGGCCACCCCTTTCTGTGCGGAGGTATTTAGACTGTTTCCTTCACTCAAATCGTCATCGTACCATAAATATCATTAATACTTATCCATATGCGCCTATTTTACGTTGATTATGAAGATATTAACCTGTTACAACAATAAAACAAGTGGAAACAGCGTTTGGCTGGTCAAAATCGGGAAATGAGAGCGAGAGTTATGGTCATCGAGTGCGAGCCAGCCTGCCAACATCCACCCCTCACGACGTCTGGAGAGACACTGTCGTGTAGTTGTCTCTCTCTCTCTCTTTCATTCGCTTGGTAACACATACAAGCACAGCCTGCTTATGACTCGCTATTGATAGCACGAAAATATACCGCCGAAATAAGGGAATAAGAGAAAATAGGTGATAATTGAAGGGGGGAGGGAAAGGATGTGGAGGAGTGATATTTGGCATGGCCAAGGGGCAATAATAATATATAAAAAAAAACAAAAAAACAAAAAATCAATTGATGGTTTAAAAAAAAAAATTTTTGAGGCCTTGGATTATATAAGGGGTTCCGCAGCGCACCGGTACACCTTATATTAGTGGATCCGCACTTGCCGGGTTAAGAATCTCCCCGCAGTCGCCCAGTAAAACCTCTTAAGAGTCTCTCCACAGCTGCCACGTTAACTTAATTGTCAACTTCCGCTCTTCATCAAAGCATAGTAGGCAAAGTCTGATAAATATCATAGGCCTATTGACCTATTTTGAGCAACCGTTTACAAAAATAATAGGAGTATAGGTGTAGATTTATCCAATATATTTCTTGGTATTATTTCCGATTGACATGTGCGCAAGATATATCGTCTTTATTAAGACTCATACATAATTTCTATATATGTCATTAGGCTACCGTACCAAAAAATAATCAATTATATTTTATTGGACTGTGTGGGTAAAATAAGGGAAAGACGGTCATCTTGAATCAGTGGAGATCTATCTTTTTAACTTTTCCAGCGTACTATTATTATTTTGCCATCAATAGCCTATCAACGCAAAGACCAGCAGGGGTCTGGGGGCGACAGCCCCCAGGTTAGGCTAGGTTAATAAAAAAAATATGGAAATTGTTGGAGTGATGGGATATGGCCAAAACGAGACATTCTGCAACAAATGGGTGCTAAAATTTAATGAATGACATAAAAAACAGTAAGTACAGTATAACCATATTTTGTTTGGAAAACTTGTGCATGTGTTAGGCTAATCGGAAAATTTAACTAGGCCTATTTCTTTTATAGACCTGTAGATACTTTGGTATATCTATAGGCCTAGGCAAGTTCAAATCATTACACACACAAGTGTAAAACACTACATAGGCCTAGGCCTATACTAATAATAAGAATACTATATTATAGACTCACACAGTACAGAGGGGACAATACTGGGGTCCACATAAAGCTTACAATAACCTACAAATATAGATAAATACACAAAATAATAAAACATAAATAAATATAATAATCTATCTAATTAAGTCTCACTCACGACACCAAACTGATAATGTGTCAAACGACGCCGTTTTTTTGAGTGATAACACAAATGAACTTTCTGTATAATGATAACAAAATGTTAGCCTACGTATTTTTATATTATTATTTTAAACGTTAGACATCTAAAATAGGCCTAGGCCTACTGTATTCCAAAACTCAAGAGTAGCCTAGGCTAGGTTAGCCTAGCCTAGCCTTACAAAAAAAAATACAGGAATGTTGGACTAGGCTAACCTAGGTCTAGACTTGGCATATAGCCTAGACTAAAATCCAAAGGTAACAGTAGGCTACGAAACAAAATTTACGATAAAAATATATTACCGGTAGGCTAGCCTATATTATCTATATACAGTTGCCAGGCTGTAGGTGGCCGATCACATCACTGTACGTGTAACTCCTTTATCACATCACTGTATTCCTTGAGACAGCTTTGCAGACTTCTCAAATATCAATAGTTTCACTCAATCTATATATAATATAATCTATATAATAATTTTGATTGTCTGTGTGTCTGTTCTTTATAGGTGGCCGCAGTTTTTAAGCTAGAGCGTTCATACTTTGTATGCAGGTTTTAGTGAAAAAATAGAATTCCCCAGGGTGAAAGAGACGGAGAAAATGGGCGCGAAATCGGAAAAAGGGACGTTTGGGGCAGGAGGCCTCCGATCGAAAAGGTGTATGGAACGAAAGTTGTTCGCAGCCCCCCAAAATGGGGGTACGGATGAGGTCAGATCCAAAATCGGAGGTCATTTAGCGGCCAGAGGTCGCCGTTTAATGAGGCACAGGGAGGTCGAGGCCGGTGTGGTAGTTAGTGATTGATGATGGTGATTATGGTAGTAGTAGTGGTGATTGTGGTGATTACCCGGGCAACGCCGGGTACCCCTGCTATTATCACAATAATCACGGTTTTGTTAGTATATCGTATGAAAATGTGAGAGAGATTTCCACAACGTTCCAAGCTAGGTGTAGGTCCGAGTCGAGACTGAATTAAACAGAGTTTATATTACGGAACTTTTATATTCTTTTCAGACTTAATAGAAGCTCATGACAAAATATTATATTGGCATAACAATTTACGGTTATATTGTTCAATGTTCATATAATTTAATATTTCCCCCCCCCCCCCCTGGGGGTTAGGGAATAGAATATGCCCCACGTGCCTTCTGCGTGTCGTAAGAGGCGACTAAAGAGGTTGGGCCGGTGGGCTTGCGACCACCACCCGGAAAAAATATCTAAGCAAAGAAAAACGAACGAACAGCCTCGTATGCGGACGGAACCTACGTTGACGAACCACGACCGACTAAGGACATACCTTCGGACATTCTGAGAATGGCTACGTGGAATGTTAGTGGCATGAATGATGGCACAAAAGAGAGAGGTTCTGGAAGTGTTAGTGAATGGCAGGCTGGATGTATGTGGAATGACAGAGACCAAATGGAAAGGTTCAGATGTGAGAGAGTGGGAGTGTGGAATGTGTGTGTGTGTGCTGGAGTGAGTGAAGGAACAGCGAGAGAAGGTGCATGTTTGTTTGTAAGTAGCAAATGGAAGGAATGTGTAAGAGAGTATGGGTCTGTAGGTTCAAGGATTGTGTGGGTGAGAATGAAAGTAGGAATACAAACGTGGATGATTGTATGCGTGTATGCCCCGACAGAGGATATACTTGAAAGAAAGAAAGAGGAGTTCTGGATGAATGTGGAGGCGTGCCTGGAGAAGTTTGACAAGAACGAAAGAATATTTCTGATTGGGGATATGAATGGTAAGGTGGGTGATAGGAAAGTTGAGGGAGTGGAGGGAGGTACCATCAGAGGTGAATGGGAATGGTAGTGCACTTGTGGACGTATGTGTGGGGAGGAGGCTGTGGATAGCCAACACCTTCTTCCGACACAGAATGATCCACAGGTACACGTGGAAACGGATGTTGACGATGAAGGATAAGACAGTGGTGGAACGAAAGTCATTGATTGATTATGAATGTGTGGATCAACGAATGAAGAAATCTGTGATGGATGCTAGGGTGTATAGGGGTATTGGAGGGGGTCTGTCTGATCATTATGTAGTGGTAGCTAAGGTTAGGATACAAAAGAAGTGGGTGAGGAGAGCTGGAGGGAGGTGAGAGGAGGGTGGAATGGTGAGGAGGGTGGAGAGGTTGCAGGAGGAGGAAGTCAGGGAGGAGTATAGGAGAGCAGTGGAAAGACGACTAGGTGGGTTCGACCTGGAAGTTATGGAGGAAGTGGAGGAGATGAGCAAGGTGTTTAAGGATGAGATCTGTGCATCATGTGAGGAGGTGTGTGGAGTGAGGAGAAGAGGGAGGGGAGTGAAAGGTACAGCATGGTGGACAGAAAAGGTAAGAATAGCTGTGGAAGAAAAGAAGAAAACATATAGAGAGTGGTTGGGTAGTAGAGGGAATGAAGATTTCGAGAGACAGAAACGAGCGAGGTACGTAGAGAGTAAGAGGGTGGTGAAGAGAGTAGTGAAGGAAAGTAAGAGAAGAGTAGATGAGGAATTTGGAAGGAATCTGAGTGTAAAATGGAGGGAGAGTAAGAAACTGTTTTGGAAAGAAGTCAAGAAAGTTAGGGAAGGTAGCAAGGGAAACAGTAAGGGTGTGAAAGATAAGAATGGGAGAATGCTAGCCGAGAAGCAAGAGAGAGTCGAAAGATGGAGGGAGTACTTCAGTGAGTTGCTAAATGTAAGGAATGAAGAGCCAGAAAACATAGCTGGATATGGTATGGGAGGGAGAAGAAGAGAAGTAGTGGAGGAGGAGGTGGGGATCAGGAGGTCAGAAGTGTGGGAAGCCATGAAAAGAGTGAAGTTGGGGAAAGCACCAGGAACAGATGGAGTGTGTGGGGAAATGTTGAGGTATGGTGGTGAGATAGTGATAGAATGGGTATGGAAAATGTGTAAACTAGCATGGGAGAAGGGGAGTGCACCCGATGACTGGAAGACTGGCATAATAGTCCCCCTATATAAGGGCAGAGGGGAAAGAGGAGTGTGTGGTAACCACCGAGGAATATGTCTTCTAAGCGTAGTAGGGAAGGTATACAGTAGGGTAGTGATTGAGAGTGAGAGTGAGAACGGAGAAATGGATAGGCGACGAGCAGGGAGGTTATAGGGAAGGAAGAGGATGTGTAGATCAGATTTTTACCCTGAATTGTGTTGTGGAGAAGTATCTGGAGAAGAAACAAAAGGTGTATGTTGCCTTTATGGACTTGGAGAAGGCCTATGACAGAGTAGATAGAGAAGGTTTGTGGAAAGTACTTAGAATATACGGAGTAGAGGGCAAGTTGCTGAAAGCAGTGAAGAGCATGTATGAGGGTGCAAAGGCGGCAGTACGTGTGGAGAGTGAGCAGAGCGAGTTCTTTGACCTGAATGTTGGTTTGAAACAGAGGTGTGTGATGTCCCCGTGGTTGTTTACTGTATATATGGATGGAGTCATGAAAGAAATACTATCAAGAGCAGTGGATGTTGGTGTATCGCTGAAAAGGGAGGGAATTGAGTGGAAGCTACCTATACTGCTGCTTGCGGATGATACAGTTCTGATGAGTGATAATGAATGGGAGTTGCAGGGTCTAGTAAATGAGTTTGGAACAGAGTGCGAAAAACGGAATTTGAAGGTAAATGCGGGGAAGAGCAAGGTTATGGTCTTCGAAAGGGGTGAAGTCACAGAGTGTGAGGTGAAGCTGAACGGTCAGGCTATGGAGATCGTCAACTCTTTTAAGTATCTGGGCAGTGTGTTGAGTAAAGATGGGACTATGGATGAAGAAGTGCGGGAGACGGTACAACAGGGGAAGAGGGTTGTAAGAACGCAAAAAGCAGTAACAAGAAATAGGGTGGTCAGTATGGAAGTGAAGAAGTCCTTGCATGACAGTGTGGTAATCCCGACACTGACTTACGGAAGCGAAGCATGGACGTTGGTTGAGAGACTCAGACCAAGAGTGAGAGCAGTGGAAATGAATTACTTAAGGAGTGCGTGCAGAGTTACATGGAGGGATAGACAGACTAATGAGGAAGTAAGAAGGTGTGGTGTGGAGGTAGATGTGCTGGAAAGTGCGGAAAGGAACAACTTGAGATGGTTCGGCCATATGGAACGTATGAAAAGCGAGAGAATGACTAAGAGGGTGTACGAGAGCGAGGTGGAGGGACAGAAGAGAGGGAGAGGTAGACCGAATGAGAGGTGGAATGATGGAGTGAGGAAGTACATGAACGAAGGCGGTGCTGGTTGGGGGGAGGGGCGTCGACTGACTGGTGACAGAGGTGCATGGGGGCGGTTCGTTCGTGGCCACCCCTTCGGGGATCACGGCGTCAGGCAATAGATAGATAGATAGAATAATATCATCAAAAATAAGATACAAAAATCATTTATACAACCCCTATATGACTCTATCTAATGCACACATCTATGGGCGCGGCCATAGATGTGGATACAATTTTGACTCTGAAATATAGCTCTTCAAAACAAATATATATAATACCTATGATAGACTATCGCTTGTAGAAATGCATGTAAAGTTACCCTATGTATGTTCTATTAATTTATAATTATTTTAACCCTTTTGTTGCGGGTGACGTTCTGGAACGTCCTGGCAAGTTACAGCAATTTCCAGGCTTTAAAAGCCTGTAAAAACCGTAAAAATCGAGTGTCAGTGGGCAGGAGCGTGAGGGGCCCACCTCCGACCCTCAGAGCAGCGAGCGGCTCACTGATGTACACTGTGTCTCGCGCGGGTCTCTCTCTGTGTCTCACAGCAGTGTAGCCAAGCGAGCGTGTGCTACCAAATAGCGGGTTTCCCGCGTTTCACTGGCACCACTGCGGGTGAACCAGACTACGTACGGGGCCCGTTCTGGTCTCATTTTGAAGCTATTTTCGTCTAGTTTTCGGCAGAATATACTTCATTTAATGCAGATGCTTGATTTATCATTCAGGAGTGCCTGAATATGCCCTAAATATCCCAAACATAGCCGCAGCAAAAGGGTTAAATTTGTAATAATTAAAAAAATACAATAAATTTAGACTCGAATATAGGTTCCAATTATTTTGTAAACAATAACAATGGCGTCTCGAAGTAGACCCCCTCAAACATATCGTTAAAGTTTGAAGGCTTATATATTCTTTGATACAGTAGTTGGCTCAATAATTCTACTATGAATGGAATTAATAAGGCCCATAGCCTTCATTCGTGTATACCAATGTGAATGTCATATGCAACATGAGGATTTATAGCCTCAAAATTGAAGGCATCATGAAAAATTTGCGAGGGATGCGAGTAATGATAATTGGTGACCGGTCAACTCAACCAGTAGACCATTTCAACCAGTAGCTCTCAACCAGTACCAAATCAACCAATACAGTTAGGTTAGGTTAGGTTAGTACTATATTTTGGCACTGGTTTGGTTGGTCTGGGTTAATTTGGCACTGGTTGAGAGCTACCAGTACTGGTTGAAATGGTCTACTGGTTGAGTTGACATGGAACCATGATAATTATAATTTATCATTTGAGTTATCATTTGGTGACGAACGCCATATTGTTTTAGGATTTTGTTAGCAACACATGATGTGGAACAGTGGAGCACTTTATAGAATATTCGTGTGATAAATATGTGTGTGTAAATGAGTGGAACGCACTGCCCCAGTATGTAGTCGATTCCGAATCAATAAGGGAGTTTGAAAGTAATCTTGATAAAGCATGGGGAAGACAAGATTTGAAGTTTGATTATAAAACAAAAATACAGAATAGTAAAAATGTTGCGTCTGCTACCGCCGCCGCCAACACCGTGAACGACCGCAGCAGTGCAAGTACTGGTACTGAGCTGGATACACAGGCATAGTTTGCCTTTTTCCAGAGGATCTACTGTAAGAAAGTGTAAGAATAAGGCCATATTATAAAATTACTGTGTTGATAAAACAAGGCCACGATTATCTAGATAATGGTGTTTAATCAGGCACTAGTGAAATTTGTGTATAATATGGAAAAACATGCATTTTAGTATAGGCCTAGTGTCAACTAAAGATGTGGCCCATAATGGAAAGTTTGGGAAATTGGGCTGGGAATTGGTACAATGTTAACTTTGGCTTTGGCCTTTCGCATTTGGATTCGGAAATTGGAAGAAAATAACCGAAAATATTGCTAATTTGTGCCATTGTGGTGAAATTAAGCCTAGTGGCTAGCCAGGTAAGTGTTATTTATATATTTGTTTTAGCTTAGGCCTATTTTATTAGCCTAGGCCTATATATTTGTTTTCAAATAGGCCTAGGCTATGTTACTGTCAGGGTGTCAAACAACGCTGTTTTTTTGAGTGATAACGCAAATTAACTTTTTGTATAATGATAACAGAAACTCCCCCAACCCCCTTTTTTTTTAAGAAACAAAAAAGGTAAATTGACATAATTTTGGTCTCCATATTTTCCATCTGGAATGCTTTTAGATTGCAGAAAATACTGTTTTAGACACCTAAATTCTCAAAAAAATCACGGGGGGGGCATGCCCCCGGGGCCCAGACCCCCCTAGAGCTCGCGTCTTCGCCGCTCCGTCGCGCTATAATGATAACAAAATAATAAACCATAATGATAACAATTCATATTTTGTGGATTGACACCCTGGTTACTGTACATGTAGCCTAGCCTTGGAGTTTCTCTTACAGATATGACGATGCCTAGCCAGGTAGCCTAGGGCTAGGCCTACTTGTCACTTGTGGGAATAGGTCTAGGCTAACTGACAAAGCCCCCCTTCAACCTATTATTTTATCCCACGCCAATCAAAGTAGACTGGAACATGATCGTGAGCATCCGCATAGTGTAAGCAAGGTGGACGGTACACCAGAATACTACATCCTTGCCAAAACCATTTGTTAACTCTAAATCTGTATTGGTTGAAAGTGCAAATTTACTCGAAAACTGAACATGGCCTAAGCAGGGTACCGGTATATCAGGAGACTAAAGCAGATTTCTAAGACATTTTTGGAAAATTTGCACTTTCACCCATTAGTATGGATTAAGAATTCATAGTTAGTTTTTCCAATGGCTATTGGTGGGAATCTGTATGAAATTGATTAGTCATGCAAGAATATTTTAAAGGTTAAGAAAAATACTTTGGTTTACCGTATATTTCTTTGGTTTACCGTTTATGTATACCGTATATTTCTTTGGTTTACCGTTTATGTATACCGTATATTTCTTTGGTTTACCGTTTATGTATACCGTATATTTCTTTGGTTTACCGTTTATGTATACCGTATATTTCTTTGGTTTACCGTTTATGTATACCGTATATTTCTTTCTTAATATAGCCTAGGCCTACTTACCGCTAACCGTTTCACCCCAATGCCTACCCAGCTAATAATGTATAAATATACATACAGTAGGCCACTAGGCCTAGGCCTAATTAAAAAAAAATAAAAAAGGTAGGCTAGGCTAAATTGACATAATTTTGGTCTCCATATTTTCCATCTTGATTGCTTTTAGATTGCAGGAAATGCTGTTTTAGACACCTAAATTCTCAAAAAAAATACGGGGGGGCATGCCGCCGAACCCCCCTAGAGCTCGCGCCTTCGCCGCTCCGTCGCGCTATAATGATAACAAAATAATAACCCATAGGCCTAATGATAACACAATTCACATTTTGTGGATTGACAGTTTGACACCCTGACCAAACACCACCCTGTCCACAAATACCAGACATTTACAGTTAAAGCCTATAGGCCTAGCATATAATATTATTTCATGAACAAGGACTAGGCTATAGGCTAGGCCTATGCATAGTAGGCTATAGGTACAATAATGGAGACGTTGTGACTTTACCCAAAAATAGATGACCGACTCGTAACTCCACCAACTTCCATTCCACAATCCTGGATAGGCTAGCCTAGGCTATATTGTGTTGCTCCTAGGCCTCATTTCTGAAACTAGGCTATGGAGAGTTGATAGCATTATAAGCTATCCAGTGACACGTAGGCCTAATTGTTTATAGTGTCGACGTGGAGCTATCTTATAGGCCTATATATTAATCATCAATCAATAACATCTGGTTCAAGGCACTGTCAAGTCTGCCATATCAATTATCAACACACTAGGCCAAGGTTAACTCACCTATAGGCCTATGTCAATTGTCTCTGTACAAGTATGGACAGCGCCTTCTCTCATTTGGCGCAACTTTTCCGTCATCTGCTTCAAAATATGATAGGCCTAATCTTCAAGGACACTACATCCGCCTTATTAGAAACAATTTATTAGGGAAAATAGGGACCAATAGACTCGCCATATTTTTCTCATTAGGCATGGCATTAGTCTCATGGCATTCTCATAGTCCGCATGGAGGAATTTCGTTATCGACACTTGAAAAAACCCGATCTCACAGAAAAATACACCAAAAATCTTTCAAAGATGTCAAATAGCGGGGGTGTAACTGAGGACCGACATAAACTATACTCCAACCCCTACTAGACGTCTGGCGCCCAACTGGTCAGTGGACTGGTCACCAGTCACGGTCACAGTCACTCACCACTGTCAACAGCTCGCGTACGTCACAGTGAACAGCTCGCGTCACAGTCACACAGTGCCAGTGGGTCGCGTGGTAGTTGTTCTTCTTGGGTGATGTGCAGACAGCCAGACACGCCAGACAGTGTTTGAGGGATAAGCCTTTACAAATGCACCTCGTAGCTACTTTCTAATTTCCTATTTTCTGAAGACTAGATCTCCCATGCCACACGTGCTGTGGCATGTAGTGAATATTTTCATGATAATCTTCTTCATTTAGTAGCAGTCTCTACGTTTCCAACGTAGGGCTTATGATCTCAGCCGCTACCACAGCGGGCCGATTTATCGGTACTCACGCGAAGTAACCAAATAATCTCTAGAGTTGCACCTCAATTCACTACTAGGCATGTTGTACACACTCCGAGACGACTAGGAAAGAAGAGATAGCGAAGGAGAGAAAGAATGGTTATAGTTACCCATTTAATCTAGCTGCTCTCCTCTGAGCCATGCTCCATGTTCTACGAGCCTGCGCCAGGACCTGCCAAAGTATCAGTCACTTCGCGCCCACCGTCGATGTCACACGCCTTTTTGTCTGTGCTTCGCGAGTGCCTGCTTTGCATCTCCTTCGCTTCAACTATTAGTGAGTGTGAGCCTTTTCAGGCTGTTGAGGTTTTAGAAGGATGTTCCGTGATGTAGGCAGCACTTTATACAGATTTATGGCGTGTTTACTGGGTGTGCGCGTAGTGCTGGAGACGTGTTTATTTATTTGTTTTCTTCGGGGGGGGGGGTTTGGTCCACGACTTTACTTACTTACTTGTTACTTGGTGTGGAGTTTCTCAGCCGCGCTCCGTCACTAGATGTGACGCTCGTCGCAGCTGCCCTTAAACCATCTAGCACTTATAGTCTTGTCTCACAGTGCCATCTTCTAAGTCGTAACACTCCCTGAACAAACGAATGTATTCGTACTAACCATATCAATTGTTTCCAAGTATAATCTAAAATCATCAATAAATGTACTGGCACTTAAATTCGGGGGTCTATAAACAACAATAAAAGTACATTTCCTGCCTCCAATCTCACAGCCCACCTGTATATGTTCAAAACTACCGAACCTTGCAGATTTACATATTTTCATCTTCTTAAACGTGTTTGTAAGAAAAATTCCCACACCACCACCTCCCTTCCCTTTTCGTGGATTGTGCAAGAAGGTATGCGTTAAAGGAGTCATTTCAAGTATTTTAGCAGTATCGTATTCACTCAGCCATGTTTCAGTTACCACTAGTACATCATATTTTGCCTTATTAATTAAGTCTCGAATTTCAAAGGTTTTATTTCCCACTGATTGAATGTTTATCAGTCCCCCCTTTATCTTTATTAAAGCACTAGTTGGAAAAACTCCATTTATTGGTCACCAATTTTCCCATGGATTTTTTTATTTTTCCCTGTTAGTTTTCATCAATATATAGTGTTTAGAAATAATTAGAACCCTCGGCGAAACCGTTTTCCCCATTATACAACGATCTTAAGACACGCCGCCCGATAGTGGGGAGGGCTATGAAGTACAGGGAAAATGAGGGGTTAAATGCGTAAAACGGCGATACAAACGTATTCAAGCAAAACTTGGCTCGGGTTTGAAGGTATTTCAAAGGTCTAAAACCCAATATTTCGAAAACCCGAGCCAAGTTTTGGTCAAAGCTGGCTCGGATTTTGCGAGTTTGTAGACAACAAAATGACAGTAACCTCATTTAGAAATTTGGCTCAGGTTTCCCAAAATTGCAAAGCCATAAAACCCGAATTTTGGAAAACCCGAGCCATGTTTTGGCCAAAGCTGGCTCGGATTTTGCGAGTTTGTAAACAAACAAATGACAGTAACCTTATTTAGAAATTTGGCTCAGGTTTCCCAAAATTGCAAAGCCATAAAACCCGAATTTTGGAAAACCCGAGCCAGGTTTTGGCCAAAGCTGGCTCGGATTTTGCGAGTTTGTAGACAAACAAATGACAGTAACCTCATTTAGAAATTTGGCTCAGGTTTCCCGAAATTGCAAAGCCATAAAACCCGAGCCATGTTTTGGGAAAATTGTCTCTGATTTTGCGAGTTTTAAGAGTAAACAAATTACACTAACCTAATTTCGATTTTTGGCTCATGTTAAGCTATCATAGTGTGTACAAGCCTATACCCCTTTGAAAGGACATTAGCCTAACCTAACAACCTTACCTAACCTATCCTAGTATTATGGGTGGGGGCTGCCGCCCCCACACCCCCGCTATTTGCATCTTTGACAGATTGTTTGTGTATTTGTCTGTGAAAAGGGGGTAATTGTTTAGTGTATGGCCTGCTAAAGAAAATGGATTTTTGAGCACAGACTAAACCAAATGTTCACTACTGTATTTACATAGCTGGTCATTAACCTAACCTAACCTAACCTAACCTAACCTAAGGTAACCTGGGCATCCTGGGGGCTGCTGCCCCCAGACCCCCGCTGGTCTTGGGATGAAAAGTGATAAAAAACACATATCTCTTACCTCATTATTCAAAGTTTTGTATTTGGTTTAATATACACTTACCAGGTCATTTGAACAGTTATATTGCTTCTATATATCATATAATACACCATAGAATACGTTTTTAATAACTAGAAAAAGAAAGAGTACTTCGATTAAACAATTACGGAAATACCTTAAAACACGAGCCAAGTTTTGCTTAAATAAATTTGTTTTCGCCGTTTTTAAACCCGCGAAAATAAGAAAGCGTAATTGCATACCATATTGAGATGTGGAGGGAGTAGGTGAGGAAGAGATGCGTCCACGTTTTCGACGAGGAGTTACGACGAGTAGTGGTTTTATTTAAAAACCAATAATGACCGCATCGCCACTGGTCTGCCGGTTCATAATAGTAACATTCGTTTGAGCAGAGTTTGCAGGAAACAGAGGTAGGCAAACAACCATGGTCAGTAAAAATCTTAAGGGCTGCACTATTGTTCCTTGTAGTGTCAATAATCACTGAATGTGGGAGGGGTGAACAACCATTACAAGCGGCGTCCATGACTAAAGTGAGGAGAGACTTAAATGAAGGTGTGTAGCTGTGATTGGTTCAGTGCAATGTAATCAAGGTCAATAAACTCACCTGATAGGTTGCTGGTTGTATGCGTGACGGAATCTATGAGTTTAATGACGTGGTCAGAAAAAAAACCCCAATAAGAATCCAGAAGTGTCTCGTGACGTATTGCGCAGGAGTTAGGAAATGAAACTCAGTATTTCCAATGAGGATTGGCAGATGGCGTGATAGTATTACAAAAGTTGAAGGATAGAGCTCTCCAGTTCACGAAAAAATGGCGTCGCTGAAAGCCGCGCCGTCTATAAGAGAGTATTGACAACCGTTTTACGGTAGGTAGACATGTTGTTACCGTTTTTTTTAATAGGTTTTGCCGAGGGTTGAAACTAATTTTAATATGATGCTTAGAGCATATAGATTCCATATCTGTCTTCAAATATGTCAAAATAATTGGTGACCAATAAATGGAGTTATACTCACTAGTTTCCATGATCAGTTAGGTCTCTCACCTTGACTATCTCGCTCGAAAGGACCGGGCACCGGGTATCTGATGATGAATGATACACGTCTTGTTTCCTGTATCTCATACAGTTTATGCACTTTCTCACAGTCTCTTTACAATCCTTCGACCTATGTGTTCCAGCACATTTAAAACAAACAGTCACTTTATTGTTTAGTTTAGCAGCACACTTATTTTCTACATGCCCAAATCTCTGGCAATGGAAACAAGCCAATGCATGGTACCTGTCTCTTATATTATATACTCCCCATAGAAGTTTCACCTTGTCATTATTTTTATAGAAAGCCGCACGGACTTCAGGCTCACATTTCAGGATATAATGGACTGTACCTCCAGCTGCTGATTTATCAAAAATCATGGCAATCTTTCCCCTAATATCTTCAATCGAATCAAGAAAATCATTCCTTGCAATTAATGTATCAATTATCTCACTCTTAGACTCTTCAGGTCGAACATTGCAAATCATCACTTTTGGGTTTAATTTTTTCACACTCTTTGTAGTAACAGCCGGCACCTCTATCAACTTTTTAACTGCATCATTCAGCATATCCACAGTGCCAAAATTCATCACCATGTTCCCTTTAGGGGTAAATTTCGTATCCTGAATTTGAACCCCCTTTAGCGCCTGAGAAATTTCTTCTCTCTTGTCAGTTGCCTTTTCATTCTCATCCTTCGCCTTCAGAACGAGTAGATTCTTCTTTTCTTTCTTCTTTCTTCTCCCCGTCACCACATCCGACCACCCAGGCGAGTCAGAAACCGCTGACGTTTGTGCGGGGTCAGCGCTTATAGCATCAACAACATTTTCCATACCACTAGTGACTCCTTGCATCCCCATCTTCACTACTTTCAATTGAGTTGAAAGTTCTTGAGTTATACCGTCTAGTCCTTGGGTCATCTTATCATTTAATTCACTCCTGATGTTTTTTAGTTCAGTGCTCATTACATCAAAACCTTGGGTCATCGTTTCTTTGAATTCAATCAATTCTTTCATAATTTCTTTCTTCATGTTCTCCATTTCCTTCTTAAATGAAGGTAACACTCCAAGCTTTGTCTTACATGGATCACAGACATAGTTTATGTGCGCTATGTTTTCAGCCTTTATGCCAGTCAAGTGTTCACATTTGATATGGGCCCAGTTTTTGCAAGTTGAGCATCCAATCCACTTTAACTTCTCTCTCTCCCAATCAGTTTTCTCGCATTTATAACTGTTATGCCCTGTTTTTCTACAGGTTTAACTTGGGTAATGTGAGTTCTGAATGACTGGGTATAGAAGGCTGCATGCACAATACAAGGTATGAGGAATAGAGAACACAAAATAAACACACGGTAACACGACACAAGTTCACGTTTATTGAAATAAAGAAATAAAGAGCATAGAAAGATAGTTATATTCGCACAAAACAAATGATAGAAGGGAACTGCTAGCATTAGCGGATCTGGATGGAGCCTAGTCTCCCACTTCCAACGTTCAGGTATATTCTTCTGATCACGGGTTTAATTAGCAAGTTTTTATTTTACTGGAAGACCCCAATATATTCGTATAATTCAATGTCACTGATTTTACCTCTTGCTGGCTGGTCGCGTGCCCAAGTAGCAGCTCACAGTTAGGATTAGACACGCGTATATTGTAGAACACGGAAATCTCTAGTAACCTCATGGGGGTACTGAACTAAGTTTGATATTCTTAAGGCAGAAATACGTAGAACACAAATCAGTGGGCGAACGTTAGATACCACTAGAGTTTTAATATCTGGATAAGGTAATTACGAGAGTCAAGGTCGCCTGTTAATTAAAGAGCACTGATCGCTTAGTACGTCCCAAATGGAATGGTTAAATATGAATTACACTGGGCAAGGTCTTAGCCACTTTATAGTAAGTTAATGAGTGAGCATCAAGCTAGTACTATAACACTTAGTACTAGCAACATGAATCTTGAATAGTAGGGGTAGATCTGGTCCTGGTTATCTTGCTTCCGGTGATGTTGGGGGCTAACGACTGGTTCCTCGGCCGTCCAGATGGTCCAAAATGTAGGAAGTTCTCAAGTCGGATCTCTTGATGATCGTTGCTGGCTACACACTTATATACCCACGAATTTGTGTGAAGGTTATAAGGTGCACGTTAGGACTTGTACATGGACAGATGCTTCTATCAGTCTTCTCTGCCACGGAGTCTGCCGGATCTGGAATCTCTCAACTCCGGAACAACACAAGGGCAGAGCTAGAGGTAAACTGCAGGGTAGTGACCACTGGTTGGTGTCTAGCTTTCAACTGATTTGACTGGGGGCGGGAGTTAGATTTATAGGCTCGGTTCTGGACCCTGTAGACAGTAGGGATCTCGAGTCTTATGGACTTAATTGAGCTCTCCATAGATATGGGGACTAGGTAAGATGGTATTTACTGTTGTGGCACAGGGCGATAGGAAGCCTTTATATTTTCATATAACTGAGCCTTAGTAAGAGGTACTATTTTGGCTATACTGGACGTATTTAGGGGAGAGAGACTGGATCTACTTTGCGAGGAGGATGGGGACAGCTGTGATAGGAGCGTCTCTCTAGATTGTTCAATCTTCGTTCTATGGTATAGCTGAGGTGCTAATTTAGTGATCAGAGCATGCAAGAAAGGTAAATGGTTTAGTGCGAGTTAACCCGGGAGCTGCGGGGAGACTCTTAAGAGTTCCCCCGGCGCACTGCGGGGAGACTCTTAACCTCTGAAGTGCGCATGGGGGTAATTGGAAACGTCCCCCTGTGCTGACGTATTTGAGGTGTTTCCGTCACTAAAATATTCATTGTGCCATTAATAGCATTAATACTTATCCATATGCGCCTATTATTTGTTGATTATAAAGGTATTAACCTGAAACAACAATAAAACGAGTGAAAACAGCGTTTGGATGGTCAAAATCGGAGATATAGCCCGCGAGTTGTATAATGCATGGGTGAGGCAATCTGCTTTCCCGCCAATTTCCCCCAAGGCCACTGAGACACAGTCGATCGATACTCTCTCTCTCTCTCTTGCACTCGCTTGCTATCAGTGATGACCACACCCTCCAATCGGATTTCTAATGTTAGCACGAAAATATACCTCAGAATAAGGGAATAACAGGGAAAATAGGTGATAACTGAAGGAGAGGAGGAAAGTGGGGAAGGAGGGGAGGTAGAGGACTGAGATTTTGCATGGCCCAGGGGCCAAATTTTTTTTTTTTTTTTTTTTTTTTTTTTTTTTTTTTTCGATGTCAAAAGTTGATTTTTTTTTCTCTGACTCTTAAGAGTCTCCCCGCAGTGCGCCGGGGGAACTCTTAAGAGTCTCCCTGCAGCTCCCGGGTTAAGAGTCAGAGAAAAAAAAAAATCAACTTTTGACATCGAAAAAAAAAAAAAAAAAATGTTTTTTTTTTTTTTTTGGCCCCTGGGCCATGCAAAATCTCAGTCCTCTACCTCCCCTCCTTCCCCACTTTCCTCCTCTCCTTCAGTTATCACCTATTTTCCCTGTTATTCCCTTATTCTGAGGTATATTTTCGTGCTAACATTAGAAATCCGATTGGAGGGTGTGGTCATCACTGATAGCAAGCGAGTGCAAGAGAGAGAGAGAGAGTATCGATCGACTGTGTCTCAGTGGCCTTGGGGGAAATTGGCGGGAAAGCAGATTGCCTCACCCATACATTATACAACTCGCGGGCTATATCTCCGATTTTGACCATCCAAACGCTGTTTTCACTCGTTTTATTGTTGTTTCAGGTTAATACCTTTATAATCAACCCATAATAGGCGCATATGGATAAGTATTAATGCTATTAATGGCACAATGAATATTTTAGTGACGGAAACACCTCAAATACGTCAGCACAGGGGGACGTTTCCAATTACCCCCATGCGCACTTCAGAGGTTAATAGAGGTTAGTAAAGGTGTTAGTCATTCATGGTTAGTTCATTGATAGGAAGAATTCCTGTGCTACCTGGCAATGACTCGAAAGTCAAAACAGGGGCCAGGTATACCTCCGCGGGGGTGGGGGTCTCCCTCCTCGGGTGGGCAAAAAGGGGGAGCTGGGCGCCCTCTCTCTGTGATAGTCGTCCGGCGGCTGTGGCTAGGGGCTTGCCATATCACCAGTGTTTGTAATAACCCTCTGTGTATGAGACAGATGTGGGTGTCTTTAATACCAAAACCGAAGGTGCCTTAGCTAGCTGGTTTTACTCGGCTGGTTGTTAATTGTAGGGTTTGCTGGATGTGGTGGAGACTGGGTTGCTAACTCTGCCACATTTATCTGGAAGTATGGCAATAGAAGTTAGTTACTGGCGGGGCGGCTAGCCTTGCACCGACGACCATTGGGTGCAGGGTTGTGAATGTGTTGTAAGAGAATAGATGGCATGCAAGGGGCTAGTAAAGTTCTAATGTTGTTCTGGCCTACTAAGTGAAGGTAGGCTGGATAGGAGTATATATATAAAAGGTTGGAGAGCGTTAGTAACGGACAATTCAAGGATCTTCAAGAGGTATGAGAGAGAGGCTAGGTCGGACAAGAGTCGAGAAGCGCGGGTGTCTTAATGAGAGGGGGGGGAGAGTTCAAGGGCTACAGGGAAATTTTGCCCCTAAGGTCCCTGGGCGTGGGGTGGCATTAGGCTACAATTGATATGGAAGTTTGAAAAGGCAGTAGAATACGTTAGCCAAATGCTACCGGGGAATGCAACTATGGGGTGGTATAGGAGTCTGGAAAAGATAGAGTTATGTGATCAGTCCGAGGGTTATGGATACTATTAGTTGGCCCTGGGAACTGCGTTTTCTATTAAATATAAATATCAACAACAGCGGCAGTTCGTAGGGGTACTTAGTTATTGTTTCGGGGTACTTATGACAGATACTGATAACCAGGTTATCTTATATAATCTCTGGTTGGGGTAAGAGGTGTAAGACACGAAGTAAATTGGCGTAGTGTGGACTGTGGATACGAAGGAGGCAAGGGGAAGACGTATGACAATTGTGGAAAGCAAATGGAAAAAGGTGAACACAATGGCGGATAAAATACTTAACCTAAGGATTGCATACATCGATGAACGATGACATTATAGTCGTCGTCCTAATAAGGTGATGAAACCTGGTTGATCTGTACTTGGCACAATACGACACAAGGACACTGCCGCTATGTCGCATCAATGCTGGTGGCAGTTAATATTATAGACTTAGTTACTAGAGGAACAATGCAAGGGGCGACTGAGCACGGGTTACACATATCTATACTCGTCATGGAAAATGATATAAGAGGTCTAGGGACAAGCGTGGGTGTTTGAACTTCTAAGATATATAACATCTACTTCTCGGATGCAAGAACATACATAGATATAATTATGGCTGTCTGATGTGTTGGCATTGGCTCAACGTCGGGACAGGGCATGGGTGTTTTTAATATGAATGTATATTCCTGTTCATCATCTTTGTAGCAAGGACAGTGCCGCTATGTCGTATCAATGCTGGTGGCAGTTAATATTATAGACTTAGTTACTAGAGGAACAATGCAAGGGGCGACTGAGCACGGGTTACATATATCTATACTCGTCATGGAAAATGATATACGAGGTCTAGGGACAGCGTGGGTGTTTTAACTTCTAAGATATATAACATCTACTTCTCGGATGCAAGAACATACATAGATATAATTATGGCTGTCTGATGTGTTGGCATTGGCTCAACGTCGGGACAGGGCATGGGTGTTTTTAATATGAATGTATATTCCTGTTCATCATCTTTGTAGTTAGGAGTGTAGGACACGAGGGGGTTAGTGTACGTGAGGTGTGGAAAATGGTCAGTTTTTAGAAAAGGTAAATGGGTGTGTCCTGGAGCTGTTTAGCCCTGCGGGCTTGGGCCTGTCTGGAATGGCGGGCTCGGTCAGCTGGTCCTTTCGTTCTGTGGACCTTTCTTCCGGGTGTTTCTGTGTGGTGTTCGCTCGTGGCTTCTGTGGTGGGCTTCTTGTTCTGGGGCATTTTAATAACACTTTACGTCAGGAGCCATCCCAATGGCAAATAAAGGTTTCGATAGAACAGTCTTTGTAACATGGGAGGCAGAGCTCAGGCAGAGCTCAGGCGGCACACGTCTACTCTGCTCCGCGCTACTACACAACCCCGACGCCGCGTAGCGGTCGTTGTTTGTCGATTCTACCCTCGCTTTCGGGTTCATGTTCACTTTAACTACCCTTAACGTACTTGGGGGGGGGGGGGGGAGATGCTTCCTGCAGGATGCATTATTGTTTCTTTCCCTTTGTGACTTTTTGTTTTATTGTTTTTTCATATGACTACGTGTCGATGTTTTACAAGACTTGAGCATGAAGTTTCTCTGGATTCTGCTTTGTGTGAGCATAGGCCACATAGCCTTTATTCTCTCACAAACATGCTGCTTTGGTCTCAACTGACCTATAGCCCTTCTGACTTGTTTATTAAACTTGTCCATAGTTGGTGGTCTTGTATTTCGTTCGCATGGTTCACGCTTTTGTCAGTTCCTTTTCGTTTCCCCGGGCCTACTTGACTCGTGGATACGTGGTTCTGGTGAAAATGTCGGTCAAACCCTAGGCTATCCTCCTTTTATTTTATTAATTTAACTTAATTGTGAGGCTTCTCAGGCAGTGTTTAGCTTTGTTACTAGGTTTTTTCACTTAGGGATTGACGCTGCCCTAGTATTTTCTCTTTTATGTGAATTGTGTAACTAGGCTAGGCCTGTGTTTTTTTAACTTGAGCTGACCGCCGTCGGATTGGGCCACATAGTCCTGTCCTTCTGTTTTCCTCTTGTCTCTAAATAGGTATTGAAACCATTTGTCATGCTCATCAGGTTTATTCCATAAAGACAATGCTGACAACTGAAACAACAGAATACATTCATTAGATAATGCCGATAACATACAGTAACCGTAATATGACCTAATATGACAATAAACATAATACATCCTTATTATGTCTCCACTAATGTACCTGCTTGTAAGACTAATAGCGCGGGACTGAGACGGCTATGTTGACGTCGCTTACTCTCCACGCGCTCTCCCTGATGGGTAACGCAAAACGGTATAGGGAGTATTATATCAATATGCTCTACCTCCCCCAAGTTTTTAGGCCCTGAATAAAGACTGACAAAGAGTTACAAGTTCACATGATATAATCCTTATGCCATGTGGGGGGACGGCGGGTTCTCTGGGGCTTGGCCGGGGTCGATGATTGCTGCTGAGTATGGTCATCTACATCTACCATCCTGGGTGCTTCCTGTGACGGGGTTTGATAAGCAGTTGGAGCAGCGTCGCTGGGGGTTAGCCGGGTGTTTTGCTGCTGTTCTGTAGGTTGGGTGTAGCCAAGGGGCACAGCTATTGTTGGAGGGCGACCCGTTTAAGGCTGCGGAGAGGGAGTCACCACTGCTGCTGGTGGGGGCTGTAGAGTCTGATTGATCCTGCTCGTCGGGGTGCTGTGTGGACCGGTGATAGTTGACGGTGATGACCCGGGGCGGGGTGACCCAAGACGTATGTCCTCTTCAATCTTCCGTAGTCGCTGTCTTGGTGGGACCACTGGTTCATATAGGCGAAGGAATTTCCTGTTTCTGAGTGTAACGCGTCCTGAGCCATCCACACGAACAACGTATTGGTCGAACTGTCGTACTTCAACCACAACCCCTGTCTTGTCCCATCTTGGCATCGGGGGTGCACTTGGCTGGGAAGTTGACATTCTGTTGCAATGGTTGCATTTCGCACGGACATCTTTGATGGCAGGGGTGATACCTGGCCAGAAGACGGATGATTCTGCCCTTGACATCATTGATGTGACTCCTTGGTGGGCAGAGTGTAGAGTCTGGAGTACTGTGTTGCGCAGGCGAGGGGGTATGACGACTCGTTCCTTGTAGATAACAACACCATCCACCGTGTACAGGTCATTACGAAACTGGTGGTATTCATGCAGAGTTACCGGTAGCTCATGGCGGAAGGGGGGAAAGCCTTGCTCAATCAGTTGTAAAAGCTCATTCATGGTTTCATCACTTGCAGTTGCTTCACGGACTTTCTCCCATGTGATAGCCACACACTGTAAGGCAAGGACTGCTGTCTGGTGGAGGCCATCATCAATATCACTATTATAACTGGTGCCCACTGCCCGTATGCCGGCTAGGAATGAAGGTTCAATCATTGGTGAGGTGACTTCGATGGATGCAATGTCGTCACCGAGTTGCAATTTGTCCGGCACCTGAGGACCACTGGGGTGTCTTGACACTGAATCTGCTAATTTGTTTTTCACCCCAGGGATGTGGAACATCCGGAACCTGTACCTCAACGTTTTTTCTTTAAGGTTACGGAGCCGTGCGTTGGGAATGTCCTCTAGAGATCGATCACCAAAAGCTTTTAGCAAGGGTTTGTGGTCAACTGCAATGGTTAGCTTCTCGCAGCCCAGTACGAAAAATCGAGCTTTGTCCAGGGCATCTGCGACAGCCAGGGCTTCCCCCTCTATTGGTGCATATCTGGATTCTGCTGGGTGGGTGAAGCGGCTGCCAATGAGGGTGGTTCTCCAGCCACTTTTGCAGCAGAAAGGCTCATGCCCTGGGCAGTGGCAGTGTTTCTGGAAGAGCCAAAATCCGATTCCTGCTTTAGACCAGTCCGGCTCCCCTACTGTTCGTCACTCTCGCTCTCCTCATACGGCTCGAGGCTCCCCTCCCGGGAGTTCGGGTCAGGCGGGCGGGAGGGAGCGGGCCCCCAGGCGTCATGAACATCGTGTGCCTCCCTCTGACCTATCCATGACTTCTGGAGCTTCTGGCAAGAAGAAACGTCGCCGATCTCCATCCCCTGCTGATCGACCCCGTCTTGCTTCTCCTCACCTCAGGATGAGCCCCCCTCCTTCGCAGGGTTCCACGGTCTTCAGGGCCAAACGCCGTCCTGCCCCGCCTGCCGAGGAGGTCGTTCTCCACCCTGCACCATCTTCGGCCACTGGTGGGGTGGAGTTCGAGCCTCTGCCTGCCTCCCAGCCTGTGAGGGGTCCCGGCCTCTTCCCTATGGCGGGCCCGGCTGTGGTGGTCCCGGCGGCGATGCCCTCCACGCCTCCTCCTCAACCTGGGGGTTCCGACGCCTCGATCCCTTGTGGCCAGCAGTCTCCTCCTCGTCTCCCTGACCATTTAGAAGATGTTCTTGAGATGGAGGTTGCGGATTTTGATCGGCTGTAGGACGAGGATATGGGGGTCGACTCGTCTTCGGACGGTGCACCTGATTCGGGCCAGGAGGACCCCGACGTGGCGGCACAGTCCTCTCCACCGTCCCCTGAGTTCTCCCCGCTCACGGACCATGGGGCCCGTGGGCCCAGTGAGGCTGGTTCCCTGTCTCCTCTACAGACGTCCTTCCCTCCTGCTGTGGAGACGGAGTTACGGGCGGAGTTGGCGTCTCTTCGTCTTGAGATGGCCTCCAATAAGGCAGACATCCTCTCCTCTGTCACGGCGGCCATGGAGGCAGTGGTCTCCCGGTTGGGTGCTACTAACCCGGTCCCTCTGCAGACTCCGCTTGTGGCTCCTCTCCCACCTGTTGCCGACCACATCCCATCTCGGCCTGCTCTCCCGGTCGTGGTTGACATCATCTACTTCATCACCTGCACCTCCGACACCGCCTACGACTCCTCTCTGGCCCGTTGTTATCCCGGACCAGGGTTTGGGGTTGTTCTCTCACCCCCTCTCCGTAACGCCTCTCTCCAAGTTTAAGATCCCCAAAGTCAAGATGCCATCCCTGTATGGGGATTCTGTTGCTTGGAGAGCTGTGATCGCCTCCAACCCTGAGGGGGCGGTCCACCTGCCGGCCGGAGAGCGGGCTGTGCCGGAGGGCTGGGCTATCCAGGTGAATGAGAAAAACATCTTCAGGGCCATTACTCCACAGGGTCTGGTCCCTGAGGTCGATGTGAGGGTGTACCCTAACCGGCAAGACATGCGACATTTTTCGTATCATCCGTCGGTATTGCCTTACACTGCCACCAAGCCCTGGGCTGACTACTCCCGCCAAGACCTGTCTGCGGATGTCCACTCCCTCTCTGCCATCTCAGGGACGCCGTACCTCAGGAATGTGCGTGATCGGGACGGGGTCCTGATGCTCGAACTCCCGCACGTCTGTCCTGGGGTGAGTGGATCCGTGAAGCAGTGGAGTTTGGTCAGTCCATGGCTGAGACCTTGCCGGCCATCCCATCCATGGAATCGTCTTTTCTGTCGGGCATGCTCCTTACCTCCTCGGGCTTCCCTCTGCCTGTGTGGGAGTGGCTCAATGCTCCCAAAAGGTGGTGGGCCCCCCACTTCATCCTCCTCCACCCGCGACGCGGGGGCAGGTCTGTCGCCGGCAGAGGGCGCCAGGCTAGAGGTGTGGCCAGGGGACTGGCTCACAGGGGGCGTGGTGTACCCGCCTTCTGTGGACGTCGGTCCCCGGATCGCCGTCCCCGTCAAGAGGGGATGCGGCGCTGGCAGGCGCAGGGCCCCAGTTCCTCCGCTGCCAGACACAGCCTGGAGGGGGATAGGCCGGAGCGCGAGGCTCGTCCATCGTTTCGGCGGGGCGGGGGGACGTCTGGAGGAGGACGTGGTGGCTCTAGCTCCCACTACGATAAGTCCAAGAGGGGCTCCGCGCCAAAAAACGCGTAGTTCCTCCTGGCCGGTCCCCTCTTCCCTCGCCCGACCATCTCGTCGAAGTGGTGATGGGCCTGACACAAGGCACCCGCACCGGCTTCTTCCGCCCCCACTACCGGCAATGGCCCCGCGGGTCGTGGGCGCGTCGGGTGGTCAAGAAGGGTCTGACTTGGAGGTGGAGGTCCAGGCTTCCTCTCAGGTGCCCTCCCCGACAGCGACCAGTGTCTCAGGAAGTGGCCCAAGTGATCATGTCCATGCACGAGGAAGGCGTTATCGAGGAAATATCTTCTACACAAAAGATATTTCTGTCTCATGTGTTTCTGGTCCCAAAGAAGGACTGCGCTGCTATGAGGCCGGTGGTAGATCTCTCAGTCCTCAACTCTCACATTGTGAACACCCGTTTCCGCATGCTCACTATCAACCAGGTAAGCCTGGCACTCAAGCCCTTGTCTTGGGTGGTTACCATGGATCTGAAGGATGCTTATTGGCATGTGCCGATGGCTCCTCGGTTCCAGGGCTGCCTAGCACTACAGTCGGATCAACGGGTGTTCCAATTCACCAGACTACCATTCGGCCTCAACATAGCACCGCGGGTCTTCACCAAACTGGTAAAGCAGGCTCTGACCCCCTTGCTCTTACAAGGGATTCAGATCCTGTTTTACCTGGACGATTGGCTCATCTCCTCAGACTCTCTCACACACTGTGTACAAGACACGCTCACTGTAGTCAGACATATCACAAACCTAGGGTTCAAACTAAACATTCCCAAGTCCTGCCTCTCACCGTCACGAGAAGTGACGTGGGTGGGCTTGCACTGGGATCTCCTAAGCGCCACCGTTTCCCAGAGTCGAGTGAATGCGGCGAAACTTCGAAGGAAGCTCTTTGTCGTGTTGTACTCGATCTCGATAACACGAAAAATCTGGGACTCCCTACTAGGGTCTTTGAATTGGGCGTCTCTGACCGTGCCCTTGGGCCGGCTCCGACTAAAACGCCTCATTCAGCTGGGCAACAGGCACTTCCCTATCTCGCCCCCTTACCGTTTGTGGACGGTACCGCGCTCAATACATCTGAGACTGACACACTGGGTCGCTCGGGGCACGCTCTCTGCGGCTGTGCCCTGGACTGCTCCTCCGCCGACCATCTGGGTAGACACAGATGCGTCGAGCGAGGTGGGGTGGGGCTATCAATCAGACATGGGACATCAAAACCACGGCAGGTTGTCGGGGCTCTCACACTTCCACATCAATGCCCTGGAACTGTTGGGACCGTTGTTCTTCCTGCGGGATCACGGACTGGCCCTCACGCGCAAGTCGGTGGCCTTCAGGATGGACAACATGTCCGCGGTTCATTGTATCCAAAAGCAGGGCTCCTCCAGGTCTGTTGTGCTCCAAGACCTGGCGGAGAAATTGTTTTACCTGGCCGATCATTACAGCATCACCCTGCATGCGACTTACCTGCCCGGGACGGCCAATCTTTGGGCGGATGCTTTGTCGAGAGGACAGAGCACCAAGGTAGAATGGTCATTAAGACAAAGCGTTTTCGACGACCTCGCAGCCTCCTGGGGCCATCCGCAGGTGGACTTGTTCGCCTCCTCAGGGACGAACAAGCTGCCGAACTACCTCACCCGCTGGACTTGTACTCAGGCGGGGGGGCCTGATGCCTTCAGCGAGGACTGGAGCAGGTGGCAGTCGATTTACACTTTTCCACCGCCCGACGCACTGCTTATGTGCAAAGTCCTACACAGGCTGAGAGAGTACCGTGGCAAGGTTTGGTTAATCGCGCCCCTCTGGCCGGCCCAAGCCTGGTACGCTCAGCTGAAGCGATGGTGCCCGAGTCCCGTTCCCCTGTCTGTCTCAGACTTCCACTTGGGACAGATTGGAGACCTAGGGACCTCGTTGGCATTCGCATCGTGGATGTTTGTGAGGCAGGGTGGTTGCCGATATATGGACGTTGCTTGACTGATATGCTTAATCAGCACTGGACTAAGGCTACTTGGAAGACTTACGAGTCTCATTGGAATACTTTCACTAAATGGATCAATGACACCGAACAAACAGTTCCGTCGGTTGCGTTAGTCTTCCATTACCTTAATCACTTGTTTGCGACACGCACATACATGTACAACACCATTAGGAACCACCTGTCCGCTATTAGGGAGCCTTTTGAGACCTTGACGGGGCTGGTGCTCCCTCACAAGGAGCTGTCTTTTTTCATGAAAGCCTGTTTTAGGCTCAGACCGCCCCCACGCCAGATACCGCCTCAATCGTCTCTGGCGAAGGCTCTAAGGCTCCTTACCTCACCCATCTACACCACTAACCCAACACCTGTTCATCTGCTTGATAAAACTTTGTTTCATTTAGCGTTGGCTACAGGAGAGAGGGTCTCGGAGTTGGCTGCCATGTCGAGGGCCCCGAATTGCATGAGTTTTTCGCCTTCCTTGGGGTCAGTCACTTTGGCCCCTTCCGTTCATTTTGTGGCCAAGAATGAGGCGCACATTTTGAAGCCGTTTACTGTACCAGCTTTAAAATGTGGGAGCAGGCATCATCCGCTATGCCCGGTAAGAGCCTTGCATACGTATGTGAGTGCCGCTGTGCCGACGTCGGGGACAGCGCTCTGGTTGGCCCCTAAGACAGGGACACGGTTAGGCAAACGTGCTGTGGGTCTTCATTTACGCCATATCATTACTGCGAGTAATCCCCTTACGAAGGGCTCCGCTCATGATGTCCGCTCTTATGCAGCGACTGTGTGGTTTCTCAACAATTCATCACTTTCGGATATAGCCGACACAGGGTTATGGTCCTCCCACAGCACTTTTGTCTCATTGTACCTGTTCATGTCCACTGCCAGGCCAGGTGTGCCTTGTGTTGCGTTAGGCCAATGTGTCACGTGATTCATCTCCATCCTGTGTCTCTTCTCATCCCATACTGTATTTTCTTCCTTTCCCTACACTGGGGGGAGGGGGGGGGTCATTTTGTATGATTGTACAATGCCTTTCTCTCTTTCATTTTACTTGTATGTCATCCCTGTTTAGTATTAAGGTTATAATAATAATAATAATAATAATAATTCTTTATTCCAGACACATAAGATAGATACAGTATAAATACAGTACGACCTAATCGTCCATATCACATACACTTCTCGTCAGAGCACAGATAATGATTATACACAAAGATATATTAATAAAGAAACAATAAAATAAAATATACAGTAGGCCTATTTACAGAATAGAGCACATATCACATTTTGTCACAATATAACACAGATAGGCTAACTAAGGCTATTGCTCAATGTTGGTTAACACCTATTGCACAGATCATTGCTCATAGTTCAATTAGACCTATATATTACATTACATACTATGTGTGCAGCAGCTTCTGCCAGTGAGATATAATACGGGATTCATAGATATGATCACTAGACCGAAGAGCTACAATCAGTGTGTTACTGGAGGATTGCAGTCGCTGCGTTATCTCTCTTACTTCTTTACGTATAGACTCTACTGTCTAGGGGTTACTTGTTTGGTATGTCTATGCCTCGTACCCAGTTTTTGTAATTAAAGAGTGTCCTTGGAGATCTTCCGCCTACTGTGCCTTGCCTTCAGATTCTTGTCTTCATGTACAAATTGCCTTCATTCTTCCCAGATGGGTGTGCCATTCTCCGGTCGACATGACCTATTCCTTAACCTGCTGCGGCACTTTTAAGACCCTAGACTGATACTGGTAACATGTACTTCCTTAATATGCACCGTACTGTTACGCTCTTTTTCTGTTCATAAACTGATTTGTTTATTTGTGTCTTTTCTTGGTCCTCTGCTTGTGCTACGGCTTGGGGTTTCAGGTTTATTGGATGTCCGCCTCCAATTTGGGATTCAAGCCCTACGTTGGAAACGTAGAGACTGCTACTAAATTGGGAGGTTTGACGACCTCCCTTATAACCAAATAAGGAAAACCTCTTATTTGGTAGCAGTCTCGGAGTATCCAACGACAGAGTATCCCGCCCTCATGCCGATCCCCTGCCCATCCAATCTAAACTGATTACTTGATACCTCGATACTTTGGCAGGTCCTGGCGCAGGCTCATAGAACATGGAGCATGGCTCAGAGGAGAGCAGCTAGATTAAATGGGTAACTATAACAATTCTTTCTCTCCTTCGCTATCCCTTCTTTCCTAGTCGTCTCGGAGTGTGTACAACGTGCCTAGTAGTGAATTGAGGTGCAACTCTAGAGATTATTTGGTTACTTCGCGTGAGTACCGATAAATTGGCCCGCTGTGGTAGCGGCTGAGATCATAAGCCCTACGTTGGATACTCCGAGACTGCTACCAAATAAGAGGTTTTCCTTATTTGGTTATAAGGGAGGTAGTCAAACCTCCCATTCTATCGAGCTTGACTACATAAAGACTCTGCTGTCCTGTATCCTATGTTGATTACATACTTGGTCGGTCCACAGGGCTGACCTTTTTGTCGGCACTGGCTCAGAAAATATTAGTAAGAGGGAAAGTTTAGAGTAGAAGGATAGTAATAGGGATAGTTCTTGGGACCTATATCTCTCCAGGTAATTTCTTTCCTCTTCATATTTTGTAAATTATGTTATGATATGCTCTATATCTTCAACTGTTGGGTCCATGGTTGGGTCTCCTCCTAGGTCACACTGATTAGGTCTACAGTGAGGTTTTATCCCGCTCCAATGCCTTGTTCTTTCGTTCGTCTCTAGGGATCCTGTTCTTGCTTTGAACAGTATTTTAGTTCCCCATCCCTCATCATAGAACAGTTCTCTATAGTAGGCCTATGTTAGAGTGGCTTTGTTTTCTACTTCCATCATCCAGGATCATCCCTCTTCTTTTATTCCTACTCTATTTCTTTGATACATCACTTCCCATTCTCAATTCTAACCCATTCACCCCTCCCATTTCTTTTTCTACATTTCCCTCCTACATATGGTCCTATATCTTATATAGGCTATATCCTTTCAAACCTTCTCTTACACTCCCTGTTCCATTTACTTCCCTTGGTCACTGGACCCTCGCTCACCTATCTGTAGCATGGGAGGCCATGGAGGCAGCTCTAAAACCTGTCCTTGGCCCCGCCCCTCAAATGTACAACTATTATATTAGATTAGATTAGATTAACCTAACCTAACCCTAAAATATAACAAAAAATAACCAAAATAACAAATACAACAAAATAAAAAATATAAAATACACTAAATGCGAGTGGGATCGAACACTGGTTTTCACAGTGGAAGGCGGGAGCTTTACCGACTGAGTTACGGAGCGAGATGGCAGTTATGGTTTGAAAGCTATATTTAAACGCGGGGCGGGGCCAAGGGAGGTGAGGGGCGGGGCCAAGGGGCCTAGATTCTCACGCATGCACAGATGGTGAGTTTTGGAGAGGTTTTAGAGCTGCCTCCATGGCCTCCCTGTAGCATATTCTTTGGCCATCGATTTTCCTCCACCTCACTTAGCACTTTCGTTTAGCTTTCCCTATCCTCTCTTCAAAAGTGCTCCATCTCAATATTTTCTCCCCGAATTGCTTCCTGTGCCACATAGGCTACTTATTCGCCCCTTCTTTCCTATTATATTTTGCATCGTTTCCAACTTTCTTGTTTCTGCCTCTGAGGTTCCCATCACCTCCATGCCATACATTATCGTGGGTATTCCTAGTCCCTTCCACAATCCTTGCACTATTTCGTAGCAGTTCGCCCGGATCCTTGTCGCGCTTCATAGTCTCCCATGCCACTGTTGCATCTTTTCACTTTTCGCCTTTTCACACCCTCTCTCAGTAAATGTCATCCCCAAGTATTTATGCTCTCTGGTCTTCTTAATTTTTCTGCCTTCCAGTGTCCACTTTTCATCATCTTGTGGCTGTCTATTCAGTTTGATCACCTGGCTCTTTTCTTGGCTGAATCTCACTTCTAAGTCAGCACTGAATCTTGTTCCCTCATCTAGTAGGCCTAATCTCTGCAACCCTCTTCCTGTCTCAGCCATCAGGACTACGTCATCTGCGAACAGGAGTAGGCTACATCCAGTGTTGATTGTGTTATGCCCGGTCCAAATTGGAACGCGAGATATTCTTTGTACAATGAGCAGCTCTCTAACTGGATAGGTATACCTTAAACTTTAAATAAAGAGACAACACGGCAGGATAGTAAGTACACAGGTAACAAGTTAACATGGGTTTTATTCAGTTTAACACCTGGTTCATGGAGGAGCAAGACATATATTTTATACCTGTAACCTGGAGATCATCAACAACAATAAGAATAATTAAGACATACAATACTCAGGTTATCAAGTACGCAATAGGAGTCGGACAATGGGTCCGGACTCAAGGTAATAATAATACTCCTAGGATACAATTATAAGGTATCCAAAATGGTGGAGGTACACCTCCTACCCAAATAGATCTCAGAGAGGATCTCAACAAAAGACAAGAGTGCAGTAATGGCAAATGCCGTCTGGATCATGCAATGATGTCCCCGGCATATAGTGACGTTAACTGACTCTAAAGCAATAATGGCCAAGTGGTCATCAACAATGAAGTGGGCTCGGAAAGGCTCACAAATGATATTAATACTATAGGTGTGCTAGATCTCACCTGGCAAAGATTAATCCTTAACTCTAATTGTGTACTAGCAAGGTGCTGAAGGCTGAGGCAACAATCGTCGGGAGCTGAGATAGAGTGAAATCTATTCGAGTTATGAACCTGACAGAATGTTAAATGAATTAGGCTAGAAGTTATACAAAGGGACTAGATTACGTGTAAATATGTGTTTGTGTTTGATGCTATGGGTCTTATATAAGCACGCCCCCTCTGTCGGGCTATGGGAGACCAATAACCCGGGAAGGTGCATATATAAGGATCCCCTGATAGGTATGTATAATGGGTCCCGGCAAGTGGGCTAATTAACGTCAATTTAAGTAGGGAGAAGAAAGACCTCTCGCAAGACGTAATGTTAATGAGAACCCTTGAAGATAACTTCCACCACAACCCTGAGTCAACTCTATACCCAGAAACGGTACAAAAGCACTTAAAGGAGAGCTGTAGTGAAGAGGAGGGCCCATAGATCGAGGGAGGATCCAGTAGTCCGGAGGGCGGCTGGGCGTGATGACTCCGGAAGTTGGTCCAGGGGGGGGCGGCTGGGCTTGATGACTCCAGCTACTGGTCCAGGGTGAGTCACAAGATGATTCCTTAGACCTTGGCGCCTACCACGGGACAACCGGGTTCCTCTTGCACTCCCACAGTGCAGTGATCCCCAAAGGATATGCTGGAGTTCTGCTACAAGGTTTGGGGGGTTAGGGTGACTAGCATAATGATCTACCTAGAGTGGCAAGCAGTCTAGATAGTGACATTATAGGTAGTCTAAGGGGGGGTCAAGGTAAGTGTCTTCCTTCCTTGCTAGTTCGTGGAACTATCAGAACCATGTAGCAAAAAGAGAATCCAGAAAGGGGAGCCCAAAGTGGGTTGCCCAAAATTAGTCCTCTTCCTGATGGGGGGAACCCGATCTGGTAGATCTCAAGTTACTACACTATCCTCATAATCCCTTGAACAAAACAAGGTAGGAATCCTTTGGTACTTGGTTTGTGCACCGCATCGAAGGCCAGAAAGGGGGAGCCCAAAGTGGGTTGCCCAAGCTAGTCCTCTTCCTGATGGGGGGAACCCGACCTGGTAGATCTTCGATCACAGCACACAACTGACAAGTTGAACACCAGCTATCTCTGGCTGTTCTTACCCTGAACTAAATAATACCAAATGGCAAGCTTAGTTAAAGATGTCCAGGCTGGGTGAGTATAAGGCAATCTTCTTGCCCCTACTTAAGGCGCCCGGCTTGAGAGGATCAAGGGCATTTGGCGCGTGGTGGTTATGCCCTTGTAGCTCTGGGGGTGGTGCGCCTGGACTCTGGCTGTACCTTGTAGCTAGATGCCCCGGGCAGATTCTGTTATAAGATGGGGGGATCACTTCCTGGTGGGGGAGGAAGTGGATGAGAAATGGCATGTGCAGGATGATACATATAAGGAAAGGTTTTTAGAACTGCTGCATGGGTTGAACTGCTGGTTTATGCGCCATCCTAGCCCGGGAATAGGACATGACTTGGATGGCTGCAAGATCCTGAGGGGTTTTGATGGGTGATATAAATGGCAGACTAGTGAATAGAGAGTGAAAGTCTGGAGCAGTTTGGCAGTCCTTGATGGGGGAGATGAAAGGTAAGTTGGAAAATAAAGGAGTACCACCTGTAGCTGGTTGATCAGGCTGGGGAAGTCTAGGGTGGTTAGCTGGGTGTTTAGCGTAGTTACCCCTCTGATGTTTCTCTCTGGTGGTAGGGGCCATAGAAGCTGGCTGGGCAGGGTATACTGGTGTAGTCCACTCAGGTCTTATGTGTGCCACCTGTCTCGTTGATATGCGGGCGAGGCGGGCAGGAGCAGAGTGGCTGGCAGGAGTAGGGTTGGCTGCAGGTTTAGTGGCAGCTAGAGATGCGGTCTTATCATCCTGAGACCGCATCTCAGATTGATTTATCTTTATCCCTTCATCCACCCTTTTCATTCTCTGCGTCATTTCTTCTATATATAACACTGTTATGCCACATTCTAATAAAACTGGATTTAATCTGATTGCGTGTTTCCACCTTAGGCAATAGCGTCAATCATCAACTCTCAGCTGGGAAGTTACGAACCTCGGTTTAATAATTACACTCAAGAATATTCAATGGTTACACAATACACAGTAACAGTTTACAAGTTTTATTCCTTAATAGCTAGGGTACATAAGCAGGTGTTATATAGCAATGGTCATATTCAGTAACTCATAAATAAGGTTACTGGCGAAACATAGGCTTAAGGTACAGTAATATTTCTAAATAGACATATGGATAATAACTATACTACTAATAGAACAAAAGTCAAAATAAGATTATCAAATGAACATATGAATAATAAGTACGTTTAATAGGCAAACACACTAATAATAATACACAGAGAGGTATAAGTCTCAATCAGTTACAATAAGTAGTGTCCTGAAGGTAAGCTTGGCAAAAGCTCTAGCGAGGGCTTAGCTCGAGGTAAATAATAGTTACTGCGACTAGCGTAGCGCGGTACTGAAAGTTATGTAAATTAAGACACTACTTGACTTCAAAACGAATAAATAAGTTATGATAACTTGAATAGGAGAATAAACTTGTTATGCCCTGATTGTATTCAGGTTTAACTATTAGTTAGGGTGAGTTCTTTCGAGACTGGGATATCTAAGTTCATACAAATACATATAAAGAAGACAATAGAGGATACGTATAATACCAAAATATAATTTATAGTACAGCTTTATTTCCCTTATTCACTAAGTACATAATATTGAATCAGAATCACTAAACACGAGAACATAAGTGGCACAACTTAATTAAATATCTTCTAGCATGATCGCGGATCTAGATGGAGATCAGGTATACTCACTGCAACTTAAATTAAATCCTTTTCCTTTGGAATCAACTCAATCTTCTATTGTTGAAAGATTGTATGGGCACCTAATCAGGTTACCTGAATGTTCACTATGTCCCTTGACTTGGGTTAAATTAGCTACTAGTATTTAACGAGGTAAACATAAGTCAATATTTATTAGTGGCCCCTCCATCATTGACGAACATGCCTATTACATAAGGCATCCTCTTCAAACACTAATCCGCCGTAGTTTGAATCTACCGCGCAGAGCATTTAAAATCTGAGGAGCCTTCATCATGAGCGCACGCGACCTCACTCATGGCTTCAGTCATTATGAATTGGGTTCTCACTACGAAAAAACTTCGTAAAAAATCAAAATAAAAAAGAAAATAAGAATAACTATCCAATAAGCTTTCCATCATATTGTAGATGTACTTGTGTGGATCTTTGACCAGACGCTGATTCAGGCATCATTCTTCCTTCTTCTCTGCTCTGCGGTCAGCCGGCCCTGACGTGTTTCTCCACGCTCCGCTGGTTCCGCATTTGCTGCGTCCCTAGTGAGTTTTTTCTCATTTGTTTACTCCGGGATGTATCGAGTAAGGTTAGGATATGCATAGCAGGAGTGTCCTGGGCTGGTTGCCCGCAGTGCAGTGTATTTTGGGTCGTGTGTTTGGGGCATCTATTTCGGATGTACCCTCGTGGTCCGGTTGTGGACAGGTGAACTTTTTCACAGTTAGCTAGCTTTGTGATGCAGGCGGCTTTCATTACGCGTTATTGCTTCCTTTTATCTTTCTGATGAGGTAGCGTATTTTTGCTGACGTTCCCAGCGTATTTTTCTTCACTTAGTGAAGTTTTTTCTGGGTCCCGAGTCAGTTCTTCCCTTTGCCGGAAGTATTTGCTACAGTGGTGTGTTGGCGGTGGTTCCTGTTGTGATATAATTCAGAGCTTTTTGTTTATATTCCGACATGTTATTGTTATCCGTCTGCCTAGGCCTAGCCAGCCTCTCGTAGCTTTACCACATATACAAGTGTTATTGATTTATTTTCTAAATATGTACTACTGTGTGATGTGTGTCCTGGTTTAGTTGTGTATTGGCTAATTCCACGGACTATGTTGGGCCCGGCGTTAGTTGTGTTTTGGCTACGCCTCGGTCCTATGTTGCGTTCAGATGGTATCTGGACGGGGTGGGTTATTTCCGGCGGGTTTTTCTCTGTTACACCATGAAAATACCCGGCTGGTTGCCGAGTTTTGGCCACGCGTGGTTTAAAACAGGCTTGTTTCCCCGGTGAGTGGGTGTCTGTGGCTCCCCAGGATGGCATCTCTGGGGTGCCTGTTTCAGGCTCCTTCTGATTCCCGGCGGGTTGGCTGTACCCATCTAACAGTGTTCATACGGACACGTGTTATTTGTAGTTTTTTCGGTTTTGCAAAGCCAATATAAAACTATGCTGTTGTTGTATTTCCTCCCCGGCGATCTTTTACAAAGATGTGGGGTTCGGAACAATTGGGGTTAACTTTTAAACTTTAAATCACCCGGCGGGTGCAACCTGGTAGGGTGGGATGACCGAATTTGCAAAATTCGGTTTAGTTGACCAGACAATTGAGGGATGCATTGTGTATCGCCTCCTTCAACATACGGCAATGTAAGGCACAATTGGGGTTAACGTTTTTTAAACTAATTTTCACACCCGGCGGGTGTTCCCTGGAAGGGTGGGAATAACAAATTTACAATTCAGTTAGTTAACCAGACAATTGAGGGATACGTTTTGTATCGCCGCCTTCAACATACGGCGATCTAAAAATATACTTCGGGAGAAGTTAGATCTCGTATATTTGTCAGGCTTCCTAGTTTTTTATCTACGAGGTAATTCGGGGGCCGGCGTCTTTTTTAGTTTTTTTTTTTCCAAAATTGAATCTTGAAACAAACACCACCGGAAAGACTTAATCAGTTATAAACGCCAGGCTGGTTTTTATATATTATGTCAGAGGGTATTCATAAATCTTTTGGACAAATTAAGATATTTGAAATCTTTTACTTAGGAAACCCCACCGCGTAGCGAGCTGTAGTCGTTGAGTATTACGTCTCGTTACCCGGCGGGTTATTTAACACTTGTGTGCGAACATGTTTGGGTTAACCTTATGAGCATTAATTCCTGGATTTTTTTTTTTTTCCAGAGCTGGGTCCCGGCGGGTCTATGCAGAACCTGGAGTAAGTATCCCACCAGTCTCTGTCATGGCTACCTTTGCCCCGGTTTTTGCTTTATGCATTACGCCCTCCTGTTCAGGTATCCCTATTTTTGCGCACACCCTTTGTATAAAATGTGTTAAACTGTCTCGTTTTGTGGGGGTTACCTTTCCGGCGTTTTTTCTCGTTGCTCCGAGAACACCGTTTTTGTTTACCGAGTTTTAGTCAGGATGGCTCAAAATAGGTCAGTAACCCCGACGAGTTTGGTCGCTTGAGGGCTCATAAGAAACTGCGTTTTCTGTGGTCGAGCCTGGGATCAGGCTTCCTGTGTTATTCATTGCTTTATGCATTACGCCCTCCTGTAATGTATAGTTTAGTGTGGGTTACCTTTCCGGCGTTTTTCTCATTGCTCCGAGAACACCGTTTTTGTTTACCGAGTTTTAGTCAGGATGACTAAAATAGGTAAGTTACCCCGACGAGTTTGGTCGCTTGAGGGCTCATCAGAAACTGCGTTTTCTAGGGTCGAGCCTGGGATCAGGCTTCCTGGTTTATTCCCGTCGAGGCGGGCTCCACACAGTTTTCTAGGTGATCAGGCTGACACCTGTTGGACTTGGTTTTCTCTGCTTTTCAAAGCCATTGAAACAATGCTGTCTGTTTGTTTGGTCTTTACCTCCTGGCGACCTTTTTACAAAGAGGTCTGGGGCAGGTATAATTGGTTTGACATTGCATATAACACCCGGCGGTTGTACCTTCGGGTGGTTATATTAACGGATTTGCGATTCGAGTTAATTTGCCAAACAATTGATTGATACAATAGGGTATCACGGCCTTCAAGACGGCGATCTATGAGGGCTTCTGGGAGAAGCCGGATTAGAGATTAAGATAGGCTTAGACTTTTTATGGGATAAAAATATGCCTGAATCTTACTAGTGTCTCAAGTGTAAAGGGATACTTGAAAGACTTCATCTTTAATAAAGATATGCTTCATCTTTATGAGGATTAAGAAGTTATTCTTAATTCTTTTGGACAGGTGAAAGATATGCTGAAATCTTTAATAAACCATTGAAACAATGCCGTTTGTTTGTTTAGTCTTTCCCTCCCGGCGACCTTTTTACAAAGAGGTCTGGGGCAGGTACAATTGGTTTGACATTGCATATAAAACCCGGCGGTTGTACCTTTGGGTGGTTCTATTGACTGATTTGCAATCCGCGATCTTTGTATTTCCTCCCCGGCGATCTTTTACAACGAAGTGGGGTTAGGAACATTTGGGGTTAACTTTTAAACTTTAAATCACCCGGCGGGTGCAACCTGGAAGGGTGGGATGCCCGAATTTGCAAAATTCAGTTTAGTTGACCAGACAATTGAGGGATGCATTGTGTATCGCCTCCTTCAACATACGGCGCTTTAGGGCACAATTGGGGTTAACGTTTTTTAAAAAACTAATATTCACACCCGGCGGGTGCTCCTTGGAGGGATGGGAATAACGAATTTACGATTCAGTTAGTTAACCAGACAATTGAGGGATACGTTTTGTATCGCCGCCTTCAACATATGGCGATCTAAAAAGATACTTCGGGAGAAGTTATATCTCGTATATTTGTCAGGCTTCCCAGTTTTTTATCTACGAGATAATTCGGGGACCGGCGTCTTTTTTAGGGGAGTTTTTTCCAAAATTGAATCTTGAAACAAACACCACCGGAAAGACTTCATCAGTTATAAACGCCATGCTGGTCTTTATATATTATGTCAGAGGGTATTCATAAATCTTTTGGACAAATTAAGATATTCTGAAATCTTTTACTTAGGAAACCCCACCGCGTAGCGGGCTGTCGTCGTTGAGTATTACGTCTCGTTACCCGGCGGGTTATTTAACACTTGTGTGCGAACATGTTTGGGTTAACCTTATGAGCATTAATTCCTGGAAATTTTCCTTTTTTCCAGAGCTGAGTCCCGGCGGGTCTATGCAGAACCTGGAATAATTATCACACCAGTCTCTGTCATGGCTACCTTTGCCCCGGTTTTTGCTTTATGCATTACGCCCTCCTGTTCAGGTATCCCTATTTTTGCGCACACCCTTTGTATGAAATGTGTTAAAATGTCTCGTTTGGTGTAGGTTACCTTTCCGGCGTTTTTTCTCGTTTCTCCGAGAACACCGTTTTTGTTTACCGAGTTTTAGTCAGGATGGCTCAAAATAGGTAAGTTACCCCGACGAGTTTGGTCGCTTGAGGGCTCATAAGAAACTGCGTTTTCTGTGGTCGAGCCTGGGATCAGGCTTCCTGTGTTATTCATTGCTTTATGCATTACGCCCTCCTGTAATGTATAGTTTAGTGTGGGTTACCTTTCCGGCGTTTTTCTCGTTGCTCCGAGAACACCGTTTTTGTTTACCGAGTTTTAGTCAGGATGGCTAAAAATAGGTAAGTTACCCCGACGAGTTTGGTCGCTTGAGGGCTCATCAGAAACTGCGTTTTCTATGGTCGAGCCTGGGATCAGGCTTCCTGAGTTATTCTCGTCGAGGGGGGCTCCACTCAGTTTTCTAGGTGATCAGGCTGACACCTGTTGGCCTTGGTTTTCTCTGCTTTTCAAAGCCATTGAAACAATGCTGTCTGTTTGTTTGGTCTTTACCTCCCGGCGACCTTGTTACAAAGAGGTCTGGGGCAGGTATAATTGGTTTGACATTAATAATAATAATAATAATAATATTTATTCAGTTAGCAATTTACAGAGTTGGTACCACATAGTATGTTATAAATATGACATGTACCAGCCTTGCATAATTCCAACTAAGGAGAGCCCAATAAGGCCGTTAGGCGTATTTCCATTGGGGTCCTTGTATATAAAACCCGGCGGTGGTACCTTCGGGTGGTTATATTAACGGATTTGCGATTCGAGATAATTTGCCAAACAATTGATTGATACAATAGGGTATCACGGCCTTCAAGACGGCGATCTATGAGGGCTTCTGGGAGAAGCCGGATTAGAGATTAAGATAGGCTTAGATTTTTTATGGGATAAAAAGATGCCTGAATCTTACTAGTGTTTCAAGTGTAAAGGGTTACTTGAAAGACTTCATCTTTAATAAAGATATGCTTCATCTTTATGAGGATTAAGAAGTTATGCTTAATTCTTTTGGGCAGATAAAAGATATGCTGAAATCTTTAATAAGCCATTGAAACAATGCCGTTTGTTTGTTTAGTCTTTCCCTCCCGGCGACCTTTTTACAAAGAGGTCTGGGGCAGGTACAATTGGTTTGACATTGCATATAAAATCCGGCGGTTGTACCTTTGGGTGGTTATATTAACTGATTTGCAATTCGCGATAATTTGCCAAACAATTGATTGATACAATAGGGTATCACGGCCTTCAAGACGGCGATCTATGAGGGCTTCTGGGTGACGCCAGATTAGGGATTAAGATAGGCTTAGACTTTTTATGGGATAAAAAGATGCCGGAATCTTACTAGTGTTTCAAGTGTAAAGGGATACTTGAAAGACTTCATCTTTAATAAAGATAGGCTTCATCTTTATGAGGATTCAGAAGATATGCTTAAATCTTCTGTACAGGTAAAGATATGCTGAAATCTTTAATATGATTCTAAAGGACAACGAAAAGTAGTGGTGGAGTGATACGGTTCGTTGACCGGCGGTTTTGAGGCGCATATTTTGTACCGTTTTTTGGGTGTAACCCTATGAGCTTTAATCCCCGGAAAATTCTCTTTCCAGGGCGGATTACCGGTGTAGCACCAGGTGACCAGGTAGTTCCCGGGAGCGGGGTAGTTTTCCCCCAGTCTCTGTCGTGTCGGCACTTGAACCTCTCATGGCTGTATGTTCAACGCCGTTAAGCTCAGGTAGCCCTATCTTATTTTTATTTGTTAATGAAATAATTTAATAGCTGAATCATAATAAACATATATATTTTCTTTGATTATATTATGATAATATTGTGTTTATTTATAGTAATTTATTTTAATACAATTAAATATAAATTAAATTAATTAGTATACTTTATGATTTTGCTCACCAGCTCTGCTTTCAATGTGTTAATGAGCTATGGGAGCTTTTAATTATCATAAACCTTTACGGGACTCGGACGAGGGCTCCCCGTTCAGGGAATATACCGAGCTCGCAAGCGAGGGACAGCCACAACCAAGGTGTATGGCGATACTCACAATCGTACCTCACCCGCCGGACGATAACGCCGGCGGGCGGACCTGACGCTCTGATGACGGACGAGAACAGGTTGAGTTCCATTTATCTCTTTTCCGCCGCCAGACGCGTCTCTAATGTGCCACGTAGTCAACAAACTACAGGATTAGCGAGGCGTAGTCTCGCTAATCGCGCCCCTGTGGCCGGCACAGTGTGGTACCGGCATTTGAACACGTGGTGCCCGTACCCAGTGTCCCTCCTGGTCGGGTTGTTCCACTTAGAACACAATTGGCAACCTAGAAACCTCGCGGACTTGTTCATTTTGGACATTCAGGAGGCCAAGTGGCTAGCACCTTATGGTAGCGACGTGACCAAGATATTCACGAATCAATATACCCAGTCTACAAAGCGACAGTTTCAATCGCATTGGAAAGCTTTAACTTCTCGGATTCTTAGAACAAAACAAACTGTGCCCTCGGTGGCGTTGGTTGTTTATTATTTAATTTATCTGTTCATGCAGAAACATTTATCTGAAAGTGATTTATGTGGGCAGGTTTTAAACTCCGCCCACCTCCCCGTCAGCTCAGGCCTACATGGTCTCTGGAAAAAGCATCGTCGTTATTCTCGTTCCCGTATGTACCAAAGACTGCAGATTTTACAAAAGGGCAGTATTCCTTATGGCTTTGGCTACCGGGAAAAGAATATCTGAGCTGGCGGCTATGAGCAACGCACCTAATTGCCTCAGGTTTGATAGGCTTCATGAGTGTATTCACATTGCACCTTCCCCAGGATTCATAGCCGAGATTGAGCACAGTGAACACGTGTTTTCAGAGTTCACGGTGCCGGCGTTAAACAGGGGAAAGGTGCACCATCTTTTTTGCCCAGTGCAAGCTCTAACCAAATATTTAAGAGTGGCACCTCTAAATCACCAGGGTGCTTTATGGGTCGCAAGTCCGGGTGAACGATTGATGGAGCGTACACTGGCTTCTCTCTTGGTCGAGGACTTTAAAGAGAATCATCCAGGCGTTGTGGGTAAGACCCACGATTTACGCAAGGGGACAGCCTCTTTACGTTTCCTTAATAATCTTTCGGTGAAAGTTATTATATCCACACAGTTGTGGGCCTCTAATCAGGAGTTTTTGCCTCGATACCTTTCAGTAGCTCTGGACAACCCATCCTTGCCATGTATAGCTTTACGGCAGAGGGTCTAGGTGGCCCTTTTAGTCACGTTTTGTTTAATTTCAAGAAAAAGGGGGGGGGGGGAGGGTGCAGTCAGTGTGACATAGGACACCCTAGACCCCTCCGGAGTATGTGTTCGGAACATACGAGCTGTGATACTGGTTGTAGGCATTGTATTATAAAATTTCTCTGTAGTATTCATTGCAGGAAATTGTGCTAAAAGCCAATAGTAGTGTTACGACAATTCTTGTTGTAAGTAGCTTTGGCTGTGAAGCAATAGATTTTTGAGAAATCTCGGTAGTGGCAACTACGACTTTTACTTTTGCAGTAATTACTTCTGCATAAGTACACGAGTTCAGTACTTCTACGAATGTACAAGAATTAATTTATGTTTGGTTATATTTTTAGGAATATATCCACTAGTTAATGGGGTTTATATGTGCACATGTAAACTTATAAGTTTTTAGTTTTCACCACTTACTTTAAGTGGGGTGCCTTCTTAACTAGCAGATCTGTGCACAGAGTCTCAGAGTTAACCCTTTTTCAAGCAGGCTTCTTTGAAGCACGCTCCTGCTTGTATCCCTTTTTGAAGATTTAGGCTGTATAAAGTTTATGCACCCGAATATCTCTTTTTTACAAAAGTAAGAATACTATGTGGTTGTTTGATTATCTGCTTTTCTAGAGTTATGATATGATTACGAATGTCCCCCTCCAGTCTTAGAAATCAGGCATGTTCGTTAATGATGGAGGGGCCACTAATAAATTATAGGTTTGACTCCTGTAAGGAGATAAAGAAAACCTAATATTTAGTAGTGGCCCCGTAATCATTGACGACTGGGGCCCTCCCGACCATCCCCTTCCCATTCGTTGATGTATTAAGGATTTTGGTTTACTTGATATGTCAGTGAAGGAAGAATGACGCCTGAATCAGCGTCTGGTCAAAGATCCACACAAATACATCTACGATATGATGGAAAGCTTATTGGATAGTTATTCTTTTTTTCTTTTTGTTTTTTATTTGTTACGAAGATTTTTCGTAGTGAGAACCCAATTCATAATGACTGAAGCCATGAGTGAGGTTGCGTGCGCTCATGATGAAGGCTCCTCGGATTTTAAATGCTCTGCGCGGTAGATTCAAACTACGGCGGATTAGTGTTTGAAGAGGATGCCTTATGTAATAGGCATGTTCGTCAATGATTACGGGGCCACTACTAAATATTAGGTTTTCTTTATCTCCATACAGGAGTCAATATATTTCTTTTCTTCTCATATCCATTGGTATACTTCATAAGATTGAATTCAAGTTTTGTGGACTACAAAATATTTTCATTGGTTGGTATTATTTCAGAGTTAGTTGAGGTGAGAATCTGCCTTATTTGGATTTAATTCCTTATTCAAGTTAGAGAGGTGTAGCCTACTAAACGCATTTATCACTGGTACACGAATAGAAGTAATCTGTTTCTATAGATTATCTTAAATGAACACTTTGATGATTTATTTCAAAATAAGGAGTGTATGGACTCTAAGTGGGCGGAAATATGACAGAGTTATTTTATGCCCAAAATCCTTCTTATTTGGATTTAATTCCTTATTCAAGTTAGAGAGGTGTACTAAACGAATTTATCACTGGTACACGAATAGAAGTAATCTGTTTCTATAGATTATCTTAAATGAACACTTTGATGATATAAGGGATTCTGAGTATTTTATCACTTTTTGAACTCTAACTTATTTCTGCCTCGTCACTGGCATTGATTTAGGTATTTTTCTTCAATCTTTCTTTTCTTAGAAAGGTAGAACACTATAGCTGCTTGATTTCTTCTGAGTCTCCGTAGGCCGTCCAGGTTGGCCGGTCGTGTGAAGTAATGTTACAGATGGGTTAATGGGCGTGGGGTCTTAAATATGGCTCCGTAACATGTAATTAAACAGTTGGGCACCATATCGGACTAACGCGAGTATTTGAGCCTATAGCTTTATCAATTATACTCGTCTATCCTGACCTTTGTATTAACCGGTGATGAAGTTCTGTTAAGGTACTCTTGTAGTGGGGTTTTTAATATTGTGCCTCAGTTATGACGAAATAACACAATATCGGATGAACGCAAGAAGAGTTTTAGTACTTCTCTTCTTGACTGTCTCTAACCGTTTTAAGAGGTTCAAAGAACTAAGGGCGGTGTTAACCTTTTAGTTGCAAAGTCTAATGGGATGCCACAGACAAAATGCACCTAGGACTTATGTTTGCAGAGTCCCCGTGAGGGTGTCTCGCTAAGCCCTTGTAACACAAAAGATCGTGGGATGCCAGATCTTCTGTGAGAAGTGGTAGTGTAACTTTTCAATAGTAAAGTGTTGAGGGGTAGGGATGCCTGAGTCCCTCAACATTTACTAAGAAAAGTATACTTATAAGAAGATGACTATGTTAAATACTGGGATGCCATTACTAACAAAAGTTCCTCTAATACACTTGTGAACTTTCAATAGTGAAAGAATGGAGGAGTAGGGATGCCTGTGTTCCTCAACTTTTAACTAGAGAAAGTGTAACCTAGAGAAGGTGACTATGTTAATCACTGGGATGCCAGTAAAAACAAAGTTCCTTTTATAGGGCACAGTTACCGTACCTACAATATTAAAAGTAGAAGTGGAGGGATGCCTACACACTTCAAACTTTAACATTGGCGATACAGCCTATTAGAGGTCTTTATGTTAACTGATGGGATGCCACAATTAACAAAGATCCCTTAATTGGATTTCTTACTCACAGACAGTGTAAGGACTTCGGGGTGCCGTACATCCAACTGAATGGAGGGGTAATAATAAGGTTTCTCAAAGTGGGATGCCAGGAATCGATAAGCCTTAGAATTGCTTAATTTCCTTTAGATTTCCCTGGCCTAGTATTCACAATTACTGCGGGGTACCCATCCCCTGCGGAAGGATAGCAAGGGCGTGCGTGTGCACTTTCTATTAGGACAAGAAGGACTTCTTGTCCTAGGGGAGATGGATTTCATTTACTTTATGATATAACTCTACTATATTTGACGAGTTTATCAAGGTGGTATGGTATGTAGACGTTATCTAAGTCAAGGCTTTATTTGGCTTTATAGGTTACAGGGGGAGTCAGGGGGTTATGGAGATAATTGGACTTTTGTTCAAGGTTTTGAGGATGTTAAGGCTTGACCTTGTAGCGTGAAAATTCAGGGTGAAGGATGTATGATAAAGTGCAGTTTCTCAGGCGTCGTTGGATATTATTTTTGCAAACAAGAGCCTGTCACTGGTAATATTGAGAACAGGGGTAGATGAGCATGTTAGGTTCTCTTTGTAGAGTTAATACTGATAATTTCTAAGTTTCTATATATACAAGATAGAAGTTTTACGTGAGTTAGATGACTCCCGGGCGGTGAGGTTGTGTTGGTAGCCCTGGGGGTCAAGGAGACATGTGTAAGGGTAGCTTCTCTGGCAGACTTTTTATATGCTTCTGCAGACAAGGGTCTGTCACCTTTAATATGGAGAACAGGGATAGATGATCATGCTAGGTTATCTTATTAAGGATAACACTGATACTTTCTGAAATTATGTACAGGTATATACAAGAGGGAGATATACATGGTTATATGGGTCCCGGGCGGTGAGTTTTGTGTTGGTAACCCTGGTGGTCATTATTTTATCTGAGAGGCTGTGTTGGTAGCCCTGGGGTCAAAGAGGCATGTCAGCGTGGAGCTTCTCTGGTGGATTTTTTATATGTTTCTGCAGACAAGGTTCTGTCGCCTTTAACCCTTTCGCTGCGGGTGACGTTCTGGAATGTTTTGGCAAGTTACAGCAATTTCCAGGCTTTAACCCGGCAAGCGCGATAGGCCTCACGGAAGGCTTCCTATAGGGAACGCGATAGGCCTCACGGAAGCAGGATTTTTAAAGGCGTACCAAAACGGCGCCAAGCTGTCTAGGGAGTCATAAATTGCGCAACGTTTAGTGCGACATGGTACCTCTCGATGGCACCCACAACCACCCGCCGCACGCACCCCACACAGTCTACACACGCAGTACGCTCTCAGTCACTATGGAGCCTACACGCTCCCCTGACTCGCTCCCTGTTGACTCGCCCAACCCTGTTGCTGGCGGTGTTAGTGCTCGTGGCAGGACACGAACACGTGCCAGGGACCCCTCCTACGTATATACTTCTGAGGAGGATGAGCCAGTGCAGCCAAGAAGACCTACACGTGCTGGGAGAGGCACGACACGTGGTGGGAGAGGCACGACACGTGCAACAAGCACGACGAGTGCGAAGAGGTCATTGTCCTCAGCATTTGCTCTGACAACTGCTACCACAACAACTACTGCCTCTACTGTTGTGGCAACGACGCCCACGGCGCCCACCACCACAGGAAGTACAAGTGGCCGTCCTGGGGATGCAGGAGCATCGGGGGTAGTTGGCAAGAAGGGTAAGGGTAAAGGACACCCTTATCAGTTCAAGAGGAGTAAGGTGACACCTCCCGCCTCTACCACCCCCGCGTTGCCACCACCACCACCACCCACCACGGCCGCCCCTGCCTCACTACCCACCACGGCCGCCCCTGCACCACTGCCCACCACGGCCGCCCCTGCACCACCGCCCACGCACGCCCCTGCTCCACCACCCACGCCCACCCATGCCCCTGCTGCTGTTGGAGGGCCTCGTAGAGTTTTGGCAGCCGGTCTAACGCCATCCAAGTTTGACGCCCTCCTCTTCCCTCCTGACTCCTCTGACGACGACGCTGCAGAAGGGGAAGCCTTCGATCCCAGGAACTATGGCTGGGGTGGTGATAGTGGGAGCGAGTCTGAGGAGGATCAAGACCAATATGAGGGAGGTGCAGAGGATTCGGAAGACGACGATGTACTTCTGCACCGTGACCATGACCAAGACCTGTCTGACGACGACGTGGCTGACGGAGGGGCTGATCCTGATCCCCCACGGGCGTATAATTTTGCCTGGTCTGAAGGGTCCCATTTCCAACCAGATTTGCACCAGTTCAATGCCAATCTGGCTGGTTCAACAGCAGACTGGCCCTGCAATGACCAGTCCACGGAATCTGATTTCTTCTGTGCATTTTTTGACCAGGAGGTATTATCTCATCTCGTTTCCCAAACCAATGGCTATTTTACCTGGGTGAGGGAAAGAATTGATATGATATCTCCTAGAGCAAGAATTCGTGCATGGGTTGATACGACTGTCCCTGAGCTCCTTGTGTTCTTTGCGTTGTTGCTAATCATGCCTCTCTGCAGGAAGCATGTAATGGAGCATTATTGGAAGCACGACCCAATCATCAACACCCCAATTTTCCGGAAATATATGGCTCGTGATAGATTTTTCTTGCTTCTGCGATTTTTGCACTTCGCAGACAATAATAATCCAAACCGAGCTGATAGAATATGGAAAGTTCGGGATGTGTTGACCATGTTGTTGCAAAGGTACAGGAAATTCTTCTACCCCTTTGCCAACCTGGTGATTGATGAGTCGCTCGTGCTTTTCAAAGGACGCCTGGTGTTCAAGCAGTACATCCCCTTGAAGAGACACAGGTTCAGGATCAAGATCTTTGTGTTGTGCGATTGTGAAAGTGGAATAGTGCTCGACATGATCGTATACACCGGCACTGATGTAGACATTCCAAAAGTCGGTGGCAACGACCCATTGGGCATGTCAGGGCACATTGTGAAAAAGATGCTGGAGCCCTACCTGAACAAGGGGCACACGTTGTACACCGACAATTGGTATACAAGTCCTGCACTCTGCCAGTTCCTCCATGACCACAAAACGGGGGCATGTGGGACTGTCAGAACTAACAGGAAGTTCATGCCTAAGTTCCAAGGCAATCGCATAGAACTGGACAACCCCTCCCACAGTGACACTGCTTCTGATGACGACTTGGCAGAGGAACAAAGGCGCCGCAGATAGGACAGACCAAGAAGAAAGAAGAAAGAGCACTACAAGCAGCTGGAGAAGTCTGGGAAAGTTCTGGCGGTAAAGTGGCTCGATAAGCGACCAGTCCACCTGCTTTCGACTGTCCATACAGGTGCCCAAGTGGACTCTGGTAAATTCCACTACCGTACCAAGAAGTCTATCCAGAAACCTGATATGGTGGTGGATTATACCAAGTACATGCGCCTTGTGGACAAGTCTGATTGCCAGCTTGCAGGCGTTGAGTGTCTACGAAAAACAGTGAAGTGGTATCACAAGCTTTTCCTTCACTTTGTTGACATCACGATGCTCAACGCTTACAACATGTGGCTGGTAAAAAAAGACATGGCCCCGAACAAAAAACTCAAGTTCAGGGAGTTCATTTACAATGTCGCCTACCAACTCCTAGAAAAACACCAACCAGTCTCCGGTCACAGGGGTCGCCGTGCAGTCAACCTCCCAGACAGAGTCATTGATGGATATGACAAACACTACCCTATCCACACCGAGCTACCTGGCACCCGGAGGCTGCAAGTACAGTGCCAGGTCTGTGCCCACTCCACCAGAAAGCCACAAAAAAGAAGCTGAGTCACATCAATGTGCAAGGAATGCAACGTTGGGTTGGGTTTGGGCGAGTGCTTCAGGGACTACCACTCACTCAAGTACTACTAGGAGTGGTACCTGTGTCGCCCTGCCTCAGCCAAACTCCTGCCCAGCCCACCTACCTCACTACCTACCTCACTACCTACCTGCCCGTACCTGACCAACGTGATCTCAAAACACCTGCCTGCCTACCTACTTGCCCGTACCTGACCAACGTGATAATATTATCATAACATGTATAAATTATAGTTGTAGGATAAGTTCATATGTTTTGGTATATACTGTATTGTGACGCACCCAGTGCTGTGCAACGCAACCTGATTGTACTCCTTGGTACTCGAATGTACCGCCCGTGATCTGGCTACCGTCAGCCGCAATGTATATTGAGTGTGACAACTTATAACTATGTTCTTTGTATCTCTGCAAAGGTCTCGTCATGTGCTAACCAGTGGTGGGTTTTGTTTTAAGCCATGTCGAGACCTTCCATTTAATATGTAGTATCAATAGAGAAGTTGATAGATAAGACAATGGGAGTTCAGAGAGAGAGAGTGAGTTAGGCTTCAGAGCAAGAGGGTAGCAACGCGCCGCGCTGCCGGCCGGGTGGTTGCCAGACGTATGGACTGGTTGGCAGCCTTGCGCTTATAGCTAGGCGCGATAGGGTTGGTAGTCCATTGTTGCCTGCCTGGGCTGGGCCCATGTTGTCGTACAGCACACTGCCTGGAGGTTGGCTGCGTGTTCCTTGACCAGGTTGCCTAGAACCTTTGAGATTCTAACATCCCTTGCCCTCTCTCCCAACTTCTCACGGTTGCACTCTTTCTCTCTGACGACATTACTCTCATTTCATTCTTCTCTCTATTTAAATGCATAACCGTCCCTTGAGGTCCTAAAGGAGTTTCAGCACTCACCTCTCGTATTACTCTTAGGACAAGCATATATTTACATGTATTAGATTTAAGGGGTTAATGTGAACAGCGATCTTCTTGATGAGGATAGTTGGTGAACGTTCTACATGTTCACGAGTTATATGCCCTGCTCATCATCCCATTTGTGACTAGACTGGTGCCATGTGTAAGAGCCCGACCATGCCCAGGAGTTGTCTGTAGAGGGACGAGGACTTAGCCTTGATTTGCATACCGAGCCAGGAGCGAGTGTAGCACCCGAGACTACAGCTCGCTCGTAGTGCCGGTATAGTAGAGTAACGTTATTTATCTGTCCTTGTGTTCTCTACAGTCTTCTCCTGGGTTCTCGCTTTCGGTGCTGGGACTCGTTGTTCCTGTGACTTGGCCTGCTAGCTAGAACACATGGGGATGATGAGTGGGATATATCTTTATTTTACTATGCATTGCAGCTCTCTTTAAGTATATATCTATAACACTTTACAATACACATTACTCACACACAAGACAACACTATTAATACTTTCGTGTATCAATTAACTGCACTGTCGTTTTGCTGCTGTGTCCGGAGTTCTGTTGCGTAGGGCGCATACGGACTCGGAGGGGAGACAGAGTGAGAGAAGCGAAGTAGCCTATGCGGTAGTAGGCTACCGGCGCAGTACTGTTGCCTGCAACCTTTTAGTTATTCCAAGTATAGATTCATTATTATAATAAGTGACTACTGTTTATGTTCCTCCCATGTGTATTATTAGGTATCTACTGGATCATGAACATCTTGTATGCTACATGCTAGTGCATGTTAGTAGGGGACAGTTAGTGTAGTGCACGCGCTTTCAAGTAGGCGTGTACATTTGTCATTTAGCATTTCACTGTCATACCTTTAGCCTGCTTCTATTCTACATTATTAGAGGCTTAATATTAACGTAGTTTCTTGAGTATTGCATTTCTTTAGTAATAACGTAACCTATAAATGTCTGAGGGAGTTTAGCCTCATAGCCTACCCCTGTTGTACACTTTCGTCGAGTTAAGGTACCTCGTTACCGTAGACGATAACTCTGTAGGGCGTTGGTGCTTTTGTTGTCTGGAGCATATAGTATTTGGGACTGGAATCGAGCGTGTCGTTGTCACTTAAGCCATTTCTGTCCTACGATCAAGAATCCCGAATATGTATTGCCGATCCAGCCGTAACAAAATGGCGACCTTGCACAAGATTCAGTAGTATCCTATCACATGTTTTTTGGAGAACTATTCTATGCTACCTAGTAGAGCTGGCTAGAATTTTCTTGCATATTGGAGGAATTTTTATTGTGTCATTATTGTATTGGTGGACTTGCAGATTGTTTCGTTAGGTGTCTAGAGTAGAGTCATTCAAGCATCTTTAACATTTTGTGAGTCGAGACTGCAATTAGTAATAAGCACTTTTTTTTTTGAACAGCAATTGTATAACCAGCACTATGTCTAATGACTCATCATTTACGGGGGAGGATAACACGGTACAGCCTAGTGACCAGCAAGTACAGCAGATATTTAGGGAGGGGAGTGTTATAAGTGGAGAGAGGGATGCCCGGGCATTTTTGCAGACACCTTTGACCGAACAGCGCCTGCAGGCTATTGATTGTTACGGTCTTCGCTGTTTAGCCACGGTTTTGGGGCGGGACTGTCCTGACAGTTGGCCCAAGAAGAATTTGGTGGCATGTTTGTTGGGTGATGGCGATGGGGCGGTGGGTGGAGTGGGGTCTTGGGGGGTTCCCTCCAAGCCTCCATTCCACTCTACCCCTGAGCTGGGCCCTCAGCCAGCGAGTCTTAGCACGATGCAGCAGGAGGGTTCTCAATGGCAAGCTGGCTTACCCGTAAACACGTCTCGGTGTGGATCCCCCATTTTGTGCTCTCCCCCCCCAGGCCTGTCTCCTGAGATGTTATTTCAGCTAGAACTAGCTAAGCTTAAGTTGCGAGAGAGTCAACAGGCTAGTATAGAACGGATTAAGCTGCAGGAGACTCAGATACAACAGGCTAGTATAGAACGGATTAAGCTGCAGGAGACTCAGATACAACAGGCTAGTATAGAACGCATAGAGGTTGCTAGAATCCAAGCCAATCAGGATGCAACCAGGTACCAGGCTGAAATGGATGTCGAGAAGTCTAGAGTAGAGACCACGGGGCGTCATCTCGGTGGTGGGCACCGGGTTACAGACTCACTTTCGCATTTAATTAAGTTAGTACCCGCATTTGATGAGACAGCAGTGACTGAGTTTTTTGCTCGTTTCGAAAAGAAGTGTCGTGAGTATGACTGGCCGGAGGTTAAATGGGCAGCATTAGTTTCATCACGTCTAGTGGGTAAGGGGTTGAAAGCCTACGATGCACTGTCACTGGACGAGAGTGTCGTGTATGGACTGGTGAAGGAGGCTGTGCTCCGGGCCTACGAACTGCAACCCGAAACTTATAGATTGAAGTTCCGTGGCGTGAATAAGAAGAGCGACGTCAGTTTTATGGAGCACGCACGGGACTTAACAGATGCATGTAATAACTGGTTTCGGTCCGAGCACGCAGAGTCGGCTGAGGAAATTAAGCAACTTTTCTATCTGGAACAGTTTTACAAATGTACTGGAACCGATCTAACGCTGAACATTAAGGAAAAATGTCCCAAGACAGTAGAGGAGGCTGCCAAGATGGCAGACCTCAGATTATCATTGATTCGTGGTTGCGGTGCCGCTCAGAGGGCTGAGTCAGGGCAGAAGGGGCGCTATACCCCACCCACCAGAGTTTTCGATAATAACAAATCCTATGACACACATAACCACACTAAAAGCATTGCACCTAATAACACCTACAAACACAAGCCTCTCCCGTTTACTAAAGGTCAGGCCCCTTCTTCGCCCGCACAAGGGAAGAAGCCCATTGGGGATGTGAAATGTTACAAATGTCAGAAGCTAGGCCATTATTCACGTGAGTGCCCTAGTAACACTCCCGCTAAGCCGGTGTCATTGGTTCACAGTATCGGTGTGTCTCTGAAGGCTGCAGCAACTGCCCGGGGTAGGTTGTCAGCAGCTGAGGCACACGCGGTAAAGAAGCGTACGGAAGGCTCGACACCTGTCCGGGACACTTTCTGTAGCCATCGGGGACACGGGTTTGTGAGCTGGGGGAGTGAACTACGGAGGGTTGACTTGTTGAGGGATACGGGGGCTTCGCAAACTTTGTTGAGGAACTTCACAGGGAAACCGATAAATGCGGCCAGAGTTGTTGTGGTGCAGGGTATAAATGCTACGAGGTCATACCCACTTGTGAGGTTGGAGTTGAGAGTGGGAGAGGTGTGCAGGGAGCTGGATGTAGGGATCGTTGAGTGTTTGCCAGTTGAGGGCGTCGACCTTCTTCTCGGCAACGACTTTGCGGTGCCCACTTCCGGGACTCCACCCTTAGTCGTTGCCGAGAGGGCGGCCGACGTGGATGGTGAGAATCGGGAATGGGTTGGGAGGTGCCAACAGGATGAGATGGCCTGTGTGGTAACCCGATCTCGCTCTGCGGCTCCTGCACAGCCTAGCACTCAACCTCGGGGACAGTGGAGGAAGGATCAGGAGAAGGTTGCTAAGGGCAGGAAAAGGGACATTGATTCTGCTGCACTTCTCGGTGATTCGGTACTTGGACCTATAATAAACACGGGAGTTGATTCTGGCCCAGAGATGGTGTGTAACAAGGCAGAGTTGGGTAAGACTTCGCGTGAGGCAAGAGCTGTAGCGAGAGCCACTAAGGCAGTAGAGCCTACTAGCCGGGGTAATGTCTTATTACAAAACCATCTTGATGCATTGACGCCCGGGGACATAAGTGAGCAGCAGCTGCAAGACGCTAGCCTAGCTCGTTTTTTTTTTTTTTTTTTTTTTTTAAGAGACAATGAACGGAGGAAGGAAAAACACAGATAAAACAAAAAGGTCCATGTGCCTAAAGGCATCCTCCATTCATAAAATGTTTGTAACAACTGGATTTAAACATTTGTTGATTGTAAGTTTGTGGAAAGCAATTCGAGGGAAGTGAATTCCAAAGAGTAGTAGCTCTGGGGATAAATGAATTCTGATAAGCAGAAGTTCTGCATTGTGGAGGAGAAAGTGTAAATTCATGGGCGCTCTCAGCTGCCCTAGTTCTACGGGGAAAGATGTGGAGAGGCGGCACAATTGAAGCAAGTTCCTCGGAACAATTGCTGTGAAAATATCTGTAGAATAATGCAAGGGATGCAACGTTTCTTCGTATGGCTAATGTAGGAAGGTCCTGTGTGATTGCAGGGTTATTGATTAATCTAATAGCTTTATTTTGAATTTTGTCCAACTGCCTCAATGCAACCACTCCACTTCCACCCCACAGAGGTGAACAGTAATCCATCTGAGAGCGCACATGACTTTTATATATTACGGCCAACTGCTCGTCAGTGAAGAATTCTCGAACTCTGTACAGGAGTCCCAGTTTTTAGAGGCATTCTTAGCAATGCTTCTAACATAATGTGTCCAGCTCAAGTTAGTAGTTAATGTTACACCGAGAATGTCAATACTAGGGGAAGTGGGAATTAAAAAATATATGGGAGTCAGTGAGATTCTGTCGGTTAGAAATTGAATGTACTTGGTTTTCTGTGCATTAAAGGAAACTAGATTCTCTTGTCCCCATTCATTAATTCTAGAAAGGTCCTGGTTCAGAGAAATTGCAGTGTTTATTTTTGAATTTATAAGATCGGGTTGGGTGAAAGAATTGGTAAATGTGAAGGAACTGTGGAGTGTTGAGTCATCTGCGTAGGAATGTATTGGATTATGAGTGGTAGATATGAGATCATTGATATGAATGAGGAACAGAGTTGGGGCCAAAACTGATCCCTGGGGAACACCAGCATTTATTGAGTGAAATTGAGAATAAAGGCCATCTACCATTACACGTATTTTTTCTGTTATGAAGATAAGAAATTAGTGGAACTAATGATGCAAGGCCGTAGTGTGACATCTTCGACAATAAGGATTGATGCCAGACTCTATCAAATGCCTTTGATATATCCAGTGCTATTGTATGTGTTTCACCATGTTGGTCTGTAGCTTGGTTGATTTGATGCGTAAGAAGGCAAAGAATGTCTGCAGTTGATCGACATCGTCTAAAACCATATTGCCTATCACTGATTAATTTATTATTCTCCGATGCTTAATTATGTGATTATTTAATATAATTTCAAAAACTTTGCCAAGAGTGGAAGTTATAGCTATTGGTCTGTAGTTTGATGGATCTGAAGAGGCACCTTTTTTAGGAACTGGATGGATGTTTGCTTCTTTCCAGGGTACTGGGAAGCATGAGGTATGAGTACACAGACGGAAAAATTTTGCCAATACAGGAGCGAGCACCAAGGAGCAATTCTTAAGTACTATTGGAGGAATTTCATCTGGACCAGGAGCCTTATCTACTGAGAGATTCTGCAAATAGTTTTGACATGTCTGGTGTGGATCTTAAGTGAGGGAATTTCAGGTGAATTAAAATTAAGTACAGGGACATCTTGATTTATTTCATCTAAGGTTGAGTTGGGGAGAAAATATCTGCAAGAAGGTTAGCTTTACCTCGTGGGTCACTTACAAGATTGCCAGTCGGAGATTTTAATGGTGGAATGGATGAAGCAGTAGTGAAGTTGGATTTGAATGAGTTAAGAGTAGACCAAAATATTTTGTTATCATTTGGATTATTTAGAAGTTTATTTGCCTGCTTATGGAGAAAGCTTGATTTAGTTAGGTTTAATACAGTTTTGGCATGATTTCTGATGTTTCTAAAGTAATTAAAGGCTTCATGTGTTTTTGATCTTGTGTATGCATTGTAGGCTATTGCTTTTTGTTCAGTTACTCTAGCACAATTATGGTCAAACCATTTAGGTGAATTTGATCTTTTACTGTACTTTTGATGAGGAATAAAAGTTTCCATTCCAATTTTTACAAAATCTTGTATGTGGCTCAAGGTGGAGTGTGCATCATTAGAAAAGAAAGAGGTCCAGGGAATATCAATAAAGAAACCTTGAAGACCCTCCCAGTCTGCCCTATCGTAATACCCGGACGCATACCCCATGAGAAACGGCTCGGCAAAGGCAGTTGTTAAAAACTTATTATTGTTCTGTTCCCGTTATGGATTTCCACGTGAGGTGCAGTCAGACCAGGGGAGCAATTTTACATCCAAATTGTTCAAGCAAACCCTTCAGTTGCACGGTATATGTTCTGTAGTGTCGTCAGCCTACCATCCCGAGAGTCAGGGAGTCTTGGAGCGGTGGCACTTGACCCTGAAGAGTATGCTACGCTGTTACTGTGCAGAACATGACACTGATTGGGATTTGGGTCTGCCGTATGTTCTGTTCGCTGCACGTGAAGTCCCAGGAGAGAGCCTGGGGTTCAGTCCAAATCAGCTAGTCTTTGGCCATAATGTGAGAGGACCTTTAAGTATGGTGAAAGAGATCTGGGAGGGCGAAGAGAAGCCGGGTTCTGTACTTAAATATGTCCTTGAGAGCCGGGAGAGACTTATAGGTTGCATGGCAGCGGCAGGTAATAACTTGGTTAATGCACAGGCGGTCATGAAGCACCAGTATGACGCCAAGGTGAAGCTTCGGGAGTTTTCGGTGGGTCAGGAGGTAATGTTGCTTTTACCTTTGCCTGGACACCCCCTTTCTGCCAAGTTCATTGGGCCGTATGTGGTGGCTAAGAAACTGTCCGACCTTGATTATCTCGTTGCAACACCTGACCGTAGGAAAAAACATCAGTTATGTCATGTTAACCTCATGAAAGAGTATGTGAGACGCCCCTCAGAGCCTCTCACTGTCCCTGTGCTGGCCTGCAGCGGCCAGGGTGGAGAAGGAGGTGGGGACAGTCATGCTGCTGAGGAGGATAGCTGGGACTGTGTCATTTCCGCGGAACAGTGGGCGGGGAATACTGAACAAGAGGCTAGGCAAGTTGTAAGTCACCTGCCTGAGCACCAGGGTGCTGCTGTCCTAGGCCTGTTCAGGTCATACCCCTCTGTTTTCGCCGAACACCCAGGTCTCACTACTCAGGTAACGCACGACGTGGACGTCGGTGATAATGTGCCCTTCAAGTCAGTGCCCTACCGTGTGCCCCCGGTAAAGTTGCCAGCTTTACGGGAGGAGTTAAAGTACATGGTTGAGAGAGGGATGATCACTGAAGGTTATGTGAAGTGGACATCACCCGTCACGTTGCAGCCAAAACCTGACGGCAAGGTGCGGTTCTGCATAGATTTTCGTAGGCTAAATGGCTTGACCACTACCAACCCTTACCCTTTGCCTCGAGTTGACGACAGCGTGGACAAGATAGGGAATGCAAAGTACCTTACTAAAATTGATCTTGTAAAAGGCTACTGGCAAGTACCCCTGTCGGACCGAGCTAAGCAAGTTTGTGGTTTTGTGGTAGATGGCAAGACCTACCACTGTAACGTAATGCCTTATGGGCTTAAGAACGCACCTGCCACGTTTCAGAACCTGATGAACGATATTTGTGACGAAATCCCTAACTGCACGGTCTACCTTGATGACGTGATAGTATATGATGACGATTTTGAAAATCACCTAAGGCACTTAGAGACCCTGTTTGGGAAGTTGCACGATGCTGGGCTGGTGGTGAACCTGAGGAAGTGCAAGTTTGTAAAGGCTACTGTGCAGTATCTTGGCTTTGTGGTCGGGTTAGGCCGGGTGTGCCCCCCCCCTGAGCAAGATACAGGCTATCAATATGTTTCCCAGGCCCACCACTAAGCGCCAGGTCATGTGGTTCCTAGGTATGATAGGCTATTATAGGCGCTTCATCCGGGGATACTCTACTGTCTTAGCACCGTTAACTGATCTACTGTCGAAGTCAGTGAAGTTCTGTTGGGCTGCGGAGTGTCAGAGGGCTTTCGACCTAGTCAAGCACCTGCTGTGTACACATCCGATTTTGAGGGCCCCAGACTTCTCCAGGAGTTTTCAGCTGGCGACTGATGCCAGCGGTGTGGGTGCCGGGGCAGTGTTACTGCAGACTGATTCCGAGGGCTTGGAACACCCAGTGAGCTTCTTTTCTCGCAAGTTTAATTCGGCACAAAGGAATTACTCGACTATAGAGAAGGAGCTTCTGGCTATCGTTTTGTCGCTCAAACATTTCGAAGTTTATGTTCCAGCCTACGGCCCGGTAGTGACGATTTATACGGACCATCATCCCTTGAAATTCCTAAATCAGTTTCACAATCGGAATATGCGGTTGACCAGGTGGTCCCTAATGCTCCAAGAGTATAATCTCAACATTCAGCATATTGCCGGGAGTGAGAACGTGATAGCAGATTGTCTATCAAGGGTTGATGATCCAAGATAGTCGTGCACGGTGTGTGGGTTGAGCAGGAGTAAAATTAGGCTATCATAACGCCGTCCAAAAAGATTATAAAACAATAAAATAAACGAGAAAACTCTTTCTTTTTTTTTTAGTTTTGTAAGTCTTTATTGTTGTAGCATAATGAATGCGATATTGTGTTTTTTGTATAATTCACACTTCAGTTGTTGTGCACCTTTTGCAATTAGTGGCAGCTAAGGGTAGCAGGTCGGTTGGTTGCCTGTCAGATTTTGATAATGCTTCTAAGGTCGATTATCTAAAATCTTGGGGGGGCTGTGACGCACCCAGTGCTGTGCAACGCAACCTGATTGTACTCCTTGGTACTCGAATGTACCGCCCGTGATCTGGCTACCGTCAGCCGCAATGTATATTGAGTGTGACAACTTATAACTATGTTCTTTGTATCTCTGCAAAGGTCTCGTCATGTGCTAACCAGTGGTGGGTTTTGTTTTAAGCCATGTCGAGACCTTCCATTTAATATGTAGTATCAATAGAGAAGTTGATAGATAAGACAATGGGAGTTCAGAGAGGGAGTGAGTTAGGCTTCAGAGCAAGAGGGTAGCAACGCGCCGCGCTGCCGGCCGGGTGGTTGCCAGACGTATGGACTGGTTGGCAGCCTTGCGCTTATAGCTAGGCGCGATAGGGTTGGTAGTCCATTGTTGCCTGCCTGGGCTGGGCCCATGTTGTCGTACAGCACACTGCCTGGAGGTTGGCTGCGTGTTCCTTGACCAGGTTGCCTAGAACCTTTGAGATTCTAACATCCCTTGCCCTCTCTCCCAACTTCTCACGGTTGCACTCTTTCTCTCTGACGACATTACTCTCATTTCATTCTTCTCTCTATTTAAATGCATAACCTTCCCTTGAGGTCCTAAAGGAGTTTCAGCACTCACCTCTCGTATTACTCTTAGGACAAGCATATATTTACATGTATTAGATTTAAGGGGTTAATGTGAACAGCGATCTTCTTGATGAGGATAGTTGGTGAACGTTCTACATGTTCACGAGTTATATGCCCTGCTCATCATCCCATTTGTGACTAGACTGGTGCCGTGTGTAAGAGCCCGACCATGCCCAGGAGTTGTCTGTAGAGGGACGAGGACTTAGCCTTGATTTGCATACCGAGCCAGGAGCGAGTGTAGCACCCGAGACTACAGCTCGCTCGTAGTGCCGGTATAGTAGAGTAACGTTATTTATCTGTCCTTGTGTTCTCTACAGTCTTCTCCTGGGTTCTCGCTTTCGGTGCTGGGACTCGTTGTTCCTGTGACTTGGCCTGCTAGCTAGAACACATGGGGATGATGAGTGGGATATATCTTTATTTTACTATGCATTGCAGCTCTCTTTAAGTATATATCTATAACACTTTACAATACACATTACTCACACACAAGACAACACTATTAATACTTTCGTGTATCAATTAACTGCACTGTCGTTTTGCTGCTGTGTCCGGAGTTCTGTTGCGTAGGGCGCATACGGACTCGGAGGGGAGACAGAGTGAGAGAAGCGAAGTAGCCTATGCGGTAGTAGGCTACCGGCGCAGTACTGTTGCCTGCAACCTTTTAGTTATTCCAAGTATAGATTCATTATTATAATAAGTGACTACTGTTTATGTTCCTCCCATGTGTATTATTAGGTATCTACTGGATCATGAACATCTTGTATGCTACATGCTAGTGCATGTTAGTAGGGGACAGTTAGTGTAGTGCACGCGCTTTCAAGTAGGCGTGTACATTTGTCATTTAGCATTTCACTGTCATACCTTTAGCCTGCTTCTATTCTACATTATTAGAGGCTTAATATTAACGTAGTTTCTTGAGTATTGCATTTCTTTAGTAATAACGTAACCTATAAATGTCTGAGGGAGTTTAGCCTCATAGCCTACCCCTGTTGTACACTTTCGTCGAGTTAAGGTACCTCGTTACCGTAGACGATAACTCTGTAGGGCGTTGGTGCTTTTGTTGTCTGGAGCATATAGTATTTGGGACTGGAATCGAGCGTGTCGTTGTCACTTAAGCCATTTCTGTCCTACGATCAAGAATCCCGAATATGTATTGCCGATCCAGCCGTAACAGTATATATATATATATATATATCTTATATATATATATATATTTATATATTTATATATTTATATATATTATATATATACACAGTATATTATTGTATACAGTATACTGTATATATAAGCAATATTTTCATTTATTATTTCAGTTTAATTCATTAGCCAGGCAATATTTTGTTTTATTTATATATATACCTATGTAATATTATACTTATGTACTAACCTTTTGTAACAACCTTTTGTAATAATAAAAATAAATAAAAATAAAATAAAATAAAATAAATAAACACCAAAAAACATACTTACGCTCTGCTATTCATCAAAGTTTTCGACTTTATGAATAGCAGGGCGTAAGTATGTAAAAAAAAACAAATGTCAAGTGATATAAACACTCCAAAAACATCCCCATAACCTCTCTGGTTTCGAACCCACGTCTCTAGGCCTACGTCTCTAGGCCTACATCTCACTCAGTCCATCACTCTAACCACTAGACCATGACTGTTCACACTATACTGACAGCGATTAGTGCGTACGTATTTTCGGGCAGACGAATGCTTGACAAAAAAAAATATATATACCCTCGATACACTTGTGTATATCGAAGTATTTAGTATGTATAATACTTTTACATAACCTAACATATTCTATCATTACGAACAAACAGTGAAGAAATTTACAAGTAAATAAATAACCTTTCATCCATGAGTTGCAAGCAAATAGTGCGTAAAAATTGTGTAATGAGATATCGGGTTACTCTAACATACTGCGCCATCCAAGAAGCCTTATCGTTGTTTACAATATAGCAACGACAACACAAAGTGTCTATAAGGTCTAAATTTGTGCATACACCCACGCTAATCTCATCTACCTACTGTAATCTGACCCCTTTTCTCTCCCGCGCCACCCACCTTTCTCAATACACCACTCTTATTTCGCCTATTATTCGTCCGTATGCCTCTCTGCGCTTCATTTATCAGTGTATATTATTCACATGGGCTGCCTTACTCATGAATATGAACAGGTGAAACCATAAAGGTGCTTTTTAGGCGAGATATAGAGCGTTGCTTCTCATCAATCGCACGTTCTTGCCTCCACCCTCTCTCTCTCTCCTCCCGCCTGACTCACTCACACACACTCGCTCGCTCGGGGATGTCGTGCCTATCAGCCCATTTTTTTCAACTTGCAGCCACCGTAAATCCACACCCACATTTTTTTAGGGTGGATATATATATATTGGCGGATGTGGCTGCTTATTTCCAAGACATTGAGGTACTTTTTTTAAAATTCTGTGAGATCGAATTTTTTGGCAGAAATGCACAAATAACTACCCTAGCTCCTAGGGCTATTTAGCGCTTAACAGGTTAAAAGCCTGTAAAAAACGTAAAAGTCGAGTGACAGTGGGAGGGAGCGTGAGGGGCCCACCTCCGACCCTCAGAGCACCGAGCGGCTCACTGAGCTAGGCTGTGTCTCGCGCGTGTCTCTCTCTGTCTCTCTCATAAGTGCAGCCAAGCGAGCGAGTGTTACATAATAGCGGGGTTCCCGCGTTTCACTGGGATCACTGCGGGTGAACCAGACCACGTATACGGTCCGTTCTGGTGTCATTTTGAAGCTATTTTCGCCTAGTTTTCGGCAGAATACATTTCATTTAATGCAGATGCTTGATTTATCATTCAGGAGTGCCTGAATATGCCCTAAATAGCCCAAACAAGGCCGCAGCCAAAGGGTTAATATTGAGAACAGAGATAGATGATCATGCTAGGTTTTCTTATTAAGGATAACACTGATAGTTTTTGAGCTTCTATATATACAAGAGGGAAATATACATGGTTATATGAGTCCCGGGCGGCGAGTTTTTGTGTTGGTAGCCCTGGTGGTCATTATATTATCTGAGAAGCGAAAAAGGTTGGTTGGTGACATCTCCGACTGGTAGCCATGTCTATAAAAGTAGGAAAGAAAGAAATGTGTTTTGCTTATGAAATAGAATAGCTGGATATTGAGATGACGTGTACATATGTGTTTATTATACATTAAATAGAAGGGTCTCGGCGAGGTGATCTGAAAGCTTTCGTATTAATGACGAAATATTTCAACATGCTTCTTTTACTTGATCACAATAGTGATAAACACAGGGGGATCTGTCGTATGACATTCTTAACGTTACAAATAATACATATTGTTTAATATTACACATAAATGGTTTTATTATATTTGTTGTATTCTTAAAATTACATGTTACATGACTATACATATTTGGAATTCGGTCTTATCTACAACCTCTGGGAGAAGATGATTTTTCTTTTGGGTGTGGAAGGGGTCGCCCCGGGGCGAATTGTCTTCCCTGGGGTTACCGGACATCCTTCTGTTACCGTGGCGATTCGGGCGTCCCTGGGGGACGCTACAGGTGTGGTTGATATGGGCGTCGTTCCTTTGGGTGGAGTCGTGTGCTTTTCTCCTGTCTTCCCTTTCCTTTGCTTCTTCCTTTCTTCTTTCTCTGCGTTTCTCTCTTCTATATTTCGTTGGGTTTTCCGTTTCTTCGGTTTTTCAAAACCCAAATAACTCAGAGAGTAATAACTATGAATATAAATTCATACATAGGTTAAATTTGGATAATAGTCATGTATGCGTGACTGAACTCGAAACGACTAATAAGTTGAAGGCAACTTGAATAATAGTTATAAACAAATAACTGATTGAGCAAACACTGTGAATCAAGTTGAAGGCAACTTGAATAATAGTTATAAACAAATAACTGATTGAGCAAACACTGTGAATCAAGTTGAAGGCAACTTGAATAATAGTTATAAACAAATAACTGATTGAGCAAACACTGTGAATCGCTTATCAAGAATTTACGTACCCCTGATGATGAATTAGCATATAAACTAGGTCTGAGTAAGTATTCACGGATATTTACATGTAAGTGTGTTGTATTTATTCCCAGACGAATATATGTATATTTCCCAGGGAGAATACAGGAGCCTGTATTCGAGAAATATATATATATATATATATTAACCCGGGAACGGCGAGAACACTCTTAATAGGTTTTGGTGGGCAAGGGCGAGGACCCTCTTAACCCGGCAAGTGCGGGAAGACTCTTAAGAGTTTCCCCAGGCGACTGCGGGAAGACTCTTAAGATCCTGGGCCTAAAATAATCCATTTAAAACCCCCCATTTTTTTTTTTTTTTTTTTTTTTTTTGCCCCTGGGCCATGCCAAATATCACTCCTCCACATCCCCTCCTTCCCCACTTTCCTCCCCTCCTTCAGTTATCACCTATATTCCCTGTTATTCCCTTATTCTGTGGTCTATTTTCGTGCTAACATTAGCGAGTTGGTAGCAGGGCGTTGTCATCACTGTTACCAAGCGTGGGAAAGAGCGAGAGAGAGACTATTGCATTACAGCGTCTCTCCAGACAAGGGGAGGGGAGGGAGGTTGCCTCAGCCATACATTATGTAACTCCCGGCCTGTATCGCCGATTTTGACCATCCAAACACTGTTTCCACTTGTTTTATTGTTGTAACAGGTTAATACCTTTATAATCAACCTATAATAGGCGCATATGGATAAGTATTAATGCTATTTATGGTAAAATAACGATGTTAGTGATGGGAACAGCTCAAATACGTGCGCACAGGCGTGTGGTGTCTCATACCCCCCATGCGCACGTCTTAGGTTAAGAGGTAAGGCCTAAACAAACACTTTTAAAAGGCCCCAGTAGCACTTAAAACAAGTGAAATGGTTATTAAGTGAGATAATTCCCCTCCATACCTCCTATCACTAATCCACTTCTGTCAAAATCCCCTTCTTCCCCCCTTTGCCCCCCTTCAATTATCACCTATTTTCCCTGTTATTCCCTTATTCATTGGTATATTTTTGTGTAAACATCTCCAAACTGATCCTAGGCTGTGGTCTTGTGTGTATCTATGCGTGGCAAAGAGAGAGAGAGACAGGCCACAGTCACTCTCCAGGCTTCGAGAGAGGAGGGTGTGGGCCTCCCCTATCTCTCACCTCATGAATGAACGCTCGGCAATAATTCACGATTTTGACCATCCAAACAATATTCCCACTTGTTTTATTGTTGTTACATGTTACTATCTTCATATTAACGTAAAATAGGTGCATATGAATAAGTAATAACGATATTTATCGTAAAATGACGATTATAGGCGGGAATGGAGCTTAATATTGACGCCCAGAAGTGTGGTGTTCACTAAACCCTGCGCGCGCTCGCCAGGTTAACCTTGTGATAGTTATGTATATGGTCTCCCTTAACAGAGTGAAAGAACAAGAGGGAAGAATAGATAAACTTCGATATTTACGTTAATTCTAAATCTCAACATACCCAGTTATTATAAGTTTATAACCCATTATCACAATCATCGTTACCATTACAGAATAAGAGAGCACTTAAAGAAAGTCAGAAGAGATAGAAGCCTGGGAGGAAGTCTGGTGAGCACGTGTTCACTGGAATAGTTGTCCCCTCCGTTGTCTATAGTGCTGGGCAAACTTCACACGCTTGTCGTAGCCCAACGCGTCCTTTTCTTTCTTCTCTGTCTTCACTTTCTTCTTTTCACCTACACTTATTTTCCTTGGCACTGATGATTGAATTTATTATTATTAGCCAAGGTTACTCCCGGTGGTATTGGTGTTTCAAGTAGAAATGACTCACTAGCGGATGTGGTTCCTTTTCTAGCTAGGGATCCCAGTCTTGCTTAATTTATCTTGGGTTTCGGCCAGGTAGTAACCCTTTTTGGGAGGGCGTCAAGGGGCTTAATTCCCAGGGTAGTAGGGGCGTAGGTGAAAGTGTTTTTTGGCAGATTGTATCGTACGTTGCATTAAAATTCTGGTTAGGGTGTCTTATGAGGTCTGAGGTGCTTCTACTATTTATGGTCAGGAAGTTATCCCTAGGCATGGCCTTAACCCGGGAGCTGCGGGGAGACTCTTAAGAGTTCCCCCGGCGCACTGCGGGGAGACTCTTATGAGTCAGAGAAAAAAAAAATCAACTTTTGACATCGAAAAAAAAAAAAAAAAAATTTTTTTTTTTTTTTTTTTTTTGGCCCCTGGGCCATGCAAAATCTCAGTCCTCTACCTCCCCTCCTTCCCCACTTTCCTCCTCTCCTTCAGTTATCACCTATTTTCCCTGTTATTCCCTTATTCTGAGGTATATTTTCGTGCTAACATTAGAAATCCGATTGGAGGGTGTGGTCATCACTGATAGCAAGCGAGTGCAAGAGAGAGAGAGAGAGTATCGATCGACTGTGTCTCAGTGGCCTTGGGGGAAATTGGCGGGAAAGCAGATTGCCTCACCCATACATTATACAACTCGCGGGCTATATCTCCGATTTTGACCATCCAAACGCTGTTTTCACTCGTTTTATTGTTATTTCAGGTTAATACCTTTATAATCAACCCATAATAGGCGCATATGGATAAGTATTAATGCTATTAATGGCACAATGAATATTTTAGTGACGGAAACACCTCAAATACGTCAGCACAGGGGGACGTTTCCAATTACCCCCATGCGCACTTCAGAGGTTAAGGGATAAATATTTACTTATGTGGTTGAGGACTGATTTGGAAATTCGGGTACTTTATGGTGGCATATTTGGGGGAATGTTGATATTGATTTTCAGCTTGTTGTGTAGCATGGCTATTATGACTTGGCTGAATGTGGTCAGAATGGATGGGCAGATATGGAGGGGGTTGGTGGGGAATTAACAAACATTTACTCATTATATTCCTGTACTTGGGTGACCGTGTTTTCTACAGTTGAGGGCGCGTTTTCTGGCAGGCTGTGGACCAGCTGGTGTTGAAGTTGGTGGCGGTCCTCGGCTGGTCTGGGTTGTGGCGGCTGTGTTCTTATGCTCGCAATTCTACACGGATTGTCTGAATTGTGGCTAGATGACGGGAGCAGGTTGTGAGTGGTAGTTGGCCTTTCTCTGTTAGGCCTCATCATCTCAAACACAAATAATATTGGCGACAGTAGCCTACACATCCTACACTTCAGTCACTAGGTATGCTCAATGTCTCTGACAGGGCCAAACAAATCATGCTCACTAATGCCTTCAACATTTTCTATGACAGAGCTCCAGAGTATCTAAAGAATGATTTTGTTAAAGCAAATGAGAGGAGTGGACATAATACAAGAAACAGGATGTTTAATTTTAAGGTCCCGAGAATCCAAGGACAGGGTAAGCAAACATTATTCTTCACTGCCATCAAAGACTGGAATGACCTACCCCAGTCAGTCCGTGAAAAGAGAACACTGTATTCCTTCAGACGTAGCCTGAAGGAACACCTGAACCGGACAGCTGCGAGAAGGGAGCACCAAGCTTATGTCTACTACTAAATACGACATAAGAGATAGACAAACCAAACTGAAATGATTACTGATTACGGATTACGGATATTTACTATAGGATGTAGGCTAAGGTATCTTAAAGTAACCCCCTAGAAATACTTTCTCTAAAGTATCTATTTCTTTATCCTCCCCATTTCCCCAGCTAACCTAATCCCACAAGGACCCCAATGGAAATACGCCTAACGGCCTTATTGGGCTATCCTTAGTTGGAATTATGCAAGGCTGGTACATGTCATATTTGTAACATACTATGTGGTACCAACTCTGTAAATTGCTAACTGAATAAATATTATTATTATTATTATTATTATTATTGTCTTACTTCCCTCCTACTTTCTGCCCATCCTGTTTCTATATCTCCTACTGCGTACTATGCCTTCGTGTTCTGGTACATCGATTTTATGTTCATATATTTTTTTTTGTGATCCCACTTCTTATCATTATTTCCCACATCAGTTCTCTATTTACTCTGTTGTACGCCTTTCAATGTCTAGGAATGCACAGTAACCTGTTCTTTTCTCTCTCTTCAGTTTTTCTACCATTTTGCTTACAGTATATATTCTCCGGTGACTGGACGACTCGGCCCATGGGACAACTCGGCTCGGACAGCTTGGCTCACTTTTGGACAACTCGGCCACGACGGCGAGACAACTCGGCCCATTATTTGAGACAGCTCGGCCCCATGTTTTGCTATGGGGTCAATTTGACGAGACCAGTCAGGATTAGGATGGGGAGAGCTAAGTGGAGGGTTTATGGGTGAAAGAATGAGGCAAAAGAGTTCACTAGACTGGTATATGGCAAAAAATAGTCCAAGAAGTGAACTTTTCTATGATGGTAGTATGGGGAGTGAGTTGCTGTTCAAGGCACGAACAAAATCCCTGGAGGTGAACAACCGGACATACAGGTGGAACAATGAGGGTAGTAGGATCTGTAGAATGTGCGACGGGGGACGGGATGAGACCATCGAGATTCGAGCACATACTGCTAGAATGTGACAAGTACGGGAGGGAAAGAGAAATTATGATCAGTGCAGTGAGACAGGAAGTAGGAGAGGTACAGTGGAACGGATTGATAGAAGTTATGCAATGGGACCCTCTGCGTATGGTGCTATTCCTGCTAGGTCTAACCACGATAGATAAGTGGAATAACACAACCATTGAGAAGGTGAAGGGCTTCCTGGAGAGAGTGTGGTTGAAGAGAAGCGTATAGTGGTAACCTAGGCAATCTAATTGCCATCCCTGGAGAGAGAGCCGATCCTAAGGCCACACCTTTGATCCGTTCAGGGTGACTCTCACACCAAGACCAAGACCAAGGGAGGCGACCAAGGTGATGCCATGTATGCAGCACCAAATCCTGTCCTCTGCGTATGTGCGGCCTTTTCCCTAATATTTGTATTATGTTATTTAGGCTCAACTGTTAGGTTAATTTAAGTTAGGTTAGGTTAAGATAATATAATAGTATAAAGGACAAAAAATCGTGCCAAGGGGGCTAAGATTCTCACGCATGCGCAGAGGACAGGATTTGCAGGATTTGGTGCTGCATACATGGCCTCCCGTTTATGGCGTGTGTGTAATGTGGGCGAAATGTTCGTTTATTGTATAATTATGTCATAGGCTAGTTCTCTCGATTCATAATGTGTAAGTTAGGTTAGGTTAATTAAGAGTTGTGTCGTAATTAACACGGGGCCGAGCTGTCTCGTTTTTACTGGGCCGAGCTGTCTCGCCGTGGGCCGAGCTGTCCTGGCCGAGCTGTCCCATGGGCCGAGCTGTCTAGCATTCATATTCTCCGTACCCCTCCTCTCTCTTCTGAATCCATTTTGTTCATCTCCTATGATTTCATTTCTCTCATTACTTTACTCATTTTACTTTTGGTTTTATGGCGAATGGGCTTCATAGGCGACGTTACCAATTTGTTTCATTACCAACCCGTTTCATCCCCATAAACCCGTTTTGTCACCACTTTGTTTATTAATAGGTTACAATTATTATTATTAGTAGTAGTAGCTTGGTTCGAAACTCATTAACCTCTCCAATGTATATTCTCGCTCTGGGTGTCGCTAAACTACAAAAGAGAGCGGAATGTAGCGAAGTATAGCCTACAGATGTAAGTTTTTTTTCCATTTTTATATGATAGCCTAGTTAATATTTGCTTACTATCTGTATTTCATTACTATATGATACTTAACATTTCCTTACTTTGCGTAATCTGATTGATAGGATTAACTATAAACATTTGCTTACTTTAACAGTAATGTTATGCTAGGCAAAACAAGTTGTGTGGATATATGCCTACTAAACAGGAAGAAATAAAAAGTTCAACAACATAAGCACAAGGTGAGTTCTAAAATCAGAGACATGAAAATGTTTTACTTACACACAATTGGTGAAGCTATAAGGAACTTGTGACTTGATATCTGACATACAATTTTAACCCCTACTGTACCAGAGGGTATTACCATAAATGTACCCTCCAGTACCAGGCAATGAGGCCAAAATGGTTTCAGAGTTGAGAGAGAATACCCTTCCACCTCAAAAGTTGGAGAAATACTGAGCCAGATCAGCCAGCTAGGCTGTGAGACCTTGAATATAAGCTAAGAAGTGTTACCAAGGTCTCAAAACAGTATGTACAACTCACAGTACCTGGTACCGCTCGATACGGGCAGTTACAACTAATGCATAGTACTGACGGCGATCTTCCGTTACTGGTACTGACGAGTGACTTTATTACTGATGGCGATTTGCCATCGTTTGTACAGTAAGTGATAATATACATGTTATGCCACGTTTTCTAATAACGTGAGACAATCTGATTGCGATTTCCAACTTAGGAATCAGCGTTAATCATCAACTTATAGGTACCTCTCTACTGGGTAAAGGATCAACTTTAATTATCTTATTCAACACTCTAGTAATATGCAATGGACACAAAACACATAGGTGAAGGATATACAGGTTTTATTCCTTAACCTCTGAAGTGCGCATGGGGTGTATGAGACACCACACTCCTGTGCTGACGTATTTGAGCTGTTCCCATCACTAAAATATTTATTTTACCATAAATAGCATTAATACTTATCCATATGCGCCTATTATAGGTTGATTATAAAGGTATTGGGAGGTTTGACGACCTCCCTTATAACCAAATAAGGAAAACCTCTTATTTGGTAGCAGTCTCGGAGTATCCAACGTAGGGCTTATGATCTCAGCCGCTACCACAGCGGGCCGATTTATCGGTACTCACGCGAAGTAACCAAATAATCTCTAGAGTTGCACCTCAATTCACTACTAGGCACGTTGTACACACTCCGAGACGACTAGGAAAGAAGAGATAGCGAAGGAGAGAAAGAATTGTTATAGTTACCCATTTAATCTAGCTGCTCTCCTCTGAGCCATGCTCCATGTTCTATGAGCCTGTGCCAGGACCTGCCAAAGTATCGAGGTATCAAGTAATCAGTTTAGATTGGATGGGCAGGGGATCGGCATGAGGGCGGGATACTCTGTCGTTGGATACTCCGAGACTGCTACCAAATAAGAGGTTTTCCTTATTTGGTTATAAGGGAGGTCGTCAAACCTCCCAATTTAGTAGCAGTCTCTACGTTTCCAACGTAGGGCTTGAATCCCAAATTGGAGGCGGACATCCAATAAACCATAAACCCCAAGCCGTAGCACAAGCAGAGGACCAAGAAAAGACACAAATAAACAAATCAGTTTATGAACAGAAAAAGAGCGTAACAGTACGGTGCATACTAAGGAAGTACATGTTACCAGTATCAGTCTAGGGTCTTAAAAGTGCCGCAGCAGGCTAAGGAATAGGTCATGTCGACCGGAGAATGGCACACCAATATGGGAAGAATGAAGGCAAGTTGTACATGAAGACAAGAATCTGAAGGCAAGGCACAGTAGGCGGAAGATCTCCAAGGACACTCTTTAATTACAAAAACTGGGTATGAGGCATAGACATACCAAACAAGTAACCCCTAGACAGTAGAGTCTATACGTAAAGAAGTAAGAGAGATAACCTTAAGACGAAACAGGGATGACATACATGTAAAATGAAAGAGAGAAAGGCATTGTACAATCATACAAAATTACCCCCCCCCCCAGTGTAGGGAAAGGAAGAAAATACAGTATGGGATGAGAAGAGACACAGGATGGAGATGAATCACGTGACACATTGGCCTAATGCAACACAAGGCACACCTGGCCTGGCAGTGGACATGGACAGGTACGATGAGACAAAAGTGCTGTGGGAGGACCATAACCCTGTGTCGGCTATATCCGAAAGTGAGGAATTGTTGAGAAACCTCACAGTCGCTGCATAAGAGCGGACATCATGAGCGGAGCCCTTCGTAAGGGGATTACTCGCAGTAATGACATGGCGTAAATAAAGTCCCACAGCACGTTTGCCTAACCGTGTCCCTGTCGTAGGGGCCAACCAGAGCGCCGTCCCCGACGTCGGCACAGCGGCACGCACATACGTATGCAAGGCTCATACCGGGCATAGCGGATGATGCGTGCTCCCACATTTTAAAGCTGGTACAGTAAACGGCTTAAAAATGTGCGCCTCACGTTCATTCTTGGCCACAAAATGAACGGAAGGGGCCAAAGTGACTGACCCCAAGGAAGGCGAAAAACTCATGCAATTCGGGGCCCTCGACATGGCAGCCAACTCCGAGACCCTCTCTCCTGTAGCCAACGCTAAAAGAAACAAAGTTTTATCAAGCAGATGAACAGGTGTTGGGTTAGTGGTGTAGATGGGTGAGGTAAGGAGCCTGAGAGCCTTCGCCAGAGACCATTGAGGCGGTATCTGGCGTGGGGGCGGTCTGAGCCTAAAGCAGGCTTTCATGAAAAAGACAGCTCCTTGTGAGGGAGCACCAGCCCCGTCAAGGTCTCAAAAGGCTCCCTAATAGCGGACAGGTGGTTCTTAATGGTGTTGTACATGTATGTGCGTGTCGCAAACAAGTGATTAAGGTAATGGAAGACTAACGCAACCGACGGAACTGTTTGTTCGGTGTCATTGATCCATTTAGTGAAAGTATTCCAATGAGACTCGTAAGTCTTCCAAGTAGCCTTAGTCCAGTGCTGATTAAGCATATCAGTCAAGCAACGTCCATATTTCGGTAACCACCCTGCCTCACAAACATCCACGATGCGAATGCCAACGAGGTCCCTAGGTCTCCAATCTGTCCCAAGTGGAAGTCTGAGACAGACAGGGGAACGGGACTCGGGCACCATCGCTTCAGCTGAGCGTACCAGGCTTGGGCCGGCCAGAGGGGCGCGATTAACCAAACCTTGCCACGGTACTCTCTCAGCCTGTGTAGGACTTTGCACATAAGCAGTGCGTCGGGCGGTGGAAAAGCGTAAATCGACTGCCATCTGCTCCAGTCCTCGCTGAAGGCATCCAGCCCCCCCGCCTGAGTACAAGTCCAGCGGGTGAGGTAGTCCGGCAGCTTGTTCGTCCCGGAGGAGGCGAACAAGTCCACCTGCGGATGGCCCCAGGAGGCTGCGAGGTCGTCAAAAACGCTTTGTCTTAATGACCATTCTACCTTGGTGCTCTGTCCTCTCGACAAAGCATCCGCCCAAAGATTGGCCGTCCCGGGCAGGTAAGTCGCATGCAGGGTGATGCTGTAATGATCGGCCAGGTAAAACAATTTCTCCGCCAGGTCTTGGAGCACAACAGACCTGGAGGAGCCCTGCTTTTGGATACAATGAACCGCGGACATGTTGTCCATCCTGAAGGCCACCGACTTGCCCGTGAGGGCCACTCCGTGATCCCGCAGGAAGAACAACAGTACCAACAGTTCCAGGGCATTGATGTGGAAGTGTGAGAGCCCCGACCACCTGCCGTGGTTTTGATGTCTGATTGATAGCCCCACCCCACCTCGCTCGACGCATCTGTGTCTACCCAGATGGTCGGCGGAGGAGCAGTCCAGGGCACAGCCGCAGAGAGCGTGCCCCGAGCGACCCAGTGTGTCAGTCTCAGATGTATTGAGCGCGGTACCGTCCACAAACGGTAAGGGGGCGAGATAGAGAAGTGCCTGTTGCCCAGCTGAATGAGGCGTTTGAGTCGGAGCCGGCCCAAGGGCACGGTCAGAGACGCCCAATTCAAAGACCCTAGTAGGGAGTCCCAGATTTTTCGTGTTATCGAGACCGAGTGCAACACGACAAAGAGCTTCCTTCAAAGTTTTGCCGCATTCACACGACTCTGGGAAACGGTGGCGCTTAGGAGATCCCAGTGCAAGCCCACCCACGTCACTTCTCGTGACGGTGAGAGGCAGGACTTGGGAATGTTTAGTTTGAACCCCAGGTTTGTGATATGTCTGACTACAGTGAGCGTGTCTTGTACACAGTGTGTGAGAGAGTCTGCGGAGATGAGCCAATCGTCCAGGTAAAACAGGATCTGAATCCCTTGTAAGAGCAAGGGGGTCAGAGCCTGCTTCACCAGTTTGGTGAAGACCCGCGGTGCTATGTTGAGGCCGAATGGTAGTCTGGTGAATTGGAACACCCGTTGATCCGACTGCAGTGCTAGGCAGCCCTGGAACCGAGGAGCCATCGGCACATGCCAATAAGCATCCTTCAGATCCAGGGTGACCACCCAAGACAAGGGCTTGAGTGCCAGGCGTACCTGGTTGATGGTGAGCATGCGGAAACGGGTGTTCACAATGTGAGAGTTGAGGACTGAGAGATCTACCACCGGCCTCATAGCAGCGCAGTCCTTCTTTGGGACCAGAAACACACGAGACAGAAATACCTTTTGTGTAGAAGATATTTCCTTGATAACGCCTTCCTCGTGCATGGACATGATCACTTGGGCCACTTCCTGAGACACTGGTCGCTGTCGGGGAGGGCACCTGAGAGGAGGCCTGGACCTCCACCTCCAAGTCAGACCCTTCTTGACCACCCGACGCGCCCACGACCCGCGGGGCCATTGCCGGTAGTGGGGGCGGAAGAAGCCGGTGCGGGCGCCTTGCGTCAGGCCCATCACCGCTTCGACGAGATGGTCGGGCGAGGGAAGAGGGGACTGGCCAGGAGGAACTACGCGTTTTTTGGCGTGGAGCCCCTCTTGGACTTATCGGAGTGGGAGCTAGAGCCACCACGTCCTCCCCCAGACGTCCCCCCGCCCCGCCGAAACGACGGACGAGCCTCGCGCTCCGGCCTATCCCCCTCCAGGCTGTGTCTGGCAGCGGAGGAACTGGGGCCCTTCGCCTGCCAGCGCCGCATTCCCTCTTGACGGGGACGGCGATCCGGGGACCGACGACCACGGAAGGCGGGTACACCACGCCCCCTGTGAGCCAGTCCCCTGGCCACACCTCTAGCCTGGCGCCCTCTGCCGGTGACAGACCTGCCCCCGCGTCCGCGGGTGGAGGAGGATGAAGTGGGCTTCGCCACCACCTTCCGTTGAGCAGAGTATGTGTCACTCTGCGCCAGTAAGAAAGCCCCTTGCCAAGCCTCCTCAGGGAACAGTCCAGGGGTCAGAAGGTCAGTCAGTAGGAGGCGGTTGCGGACGTCGGCAGGGGCCTTCTTACAGAAAGCCACCCGAAGGTGTTGACGGCAACGAGTGGCTTCATGAAGGGAGTGGCGGATGTCCTGAACAGGGTTGAGGGCAAGCTGCAGGGTGATCCGTCGGACATGCTCAAAACCTTGGCGATGATCAGCCGATTCCAGCGACTCAATAAGGCGGAGGTGAACCCGCGCCAGTTCCAACTGAGCAAGAAGAGTTGAAAGTTGGCGCGCCGCTCGCTGACGGAACTTAAAGTCCCGGTCCAGTGGCGCCTTCTCCGGTGCCGTGAAAAAGGAACACGGAAGGGGGCCCACCGACAGTTTGGGAGCATTGAGCTACTCCCACACAGGCAGAGGGAAGCCCGAGGAGGTAAGGAGCATGCCCGACAGAAAAGATGAATCCATGGATGGGATGGCCGGCAAGGTCTCAGCCATGGACTGACCAAACTCCACTGCTTCACGGATCCATTCACCCCAGGGACCCGGACAGACGTGCAGGAGTTCGAGCATCAGGACCCCGTCCCGATCTCGCACATTCCTGAGGTACGGCGTCCCTGAGATGGCAGAGAGGGAGTGGACATCCGCAGACAGGTCTTGGCGGGAGTAGTCAGCCCAGGGCTTGGTGGCAGTGCAAGGCAAGACCGACGGACGATATGAAAAATACCGCATGTCTTGCCGGTTAGGGTACACCCTCACATCGACCTCAGGGACCAGACCCTGTGGAGTAATGGCCCTGAAGATGTTTTTCTCATTCACCTGGATAGCCCAGCCCTCCGGCACAGCCCGCTCTCCGGTCGGCAGGTGGACCGCCCCCTCAGGGTTGGAGGCGATCACAGCTCTCCAAGCAACAGAATCCCCATAGAGGGATGGCATCTTGACTTTGGGGACCTTAAACTTGGAGAGAGGCGGCACGGAGAGGGGGTGAGAGAACAACCCCAAACCCTGGCCCGGGATAACAACGGGCCAGAGAGGAGTCGTAGGCGGTGTCGGAGGAGCAGGTGATGAAGTAGATGATGACAACGGTACCACGACCGGGAGAGCAGGCCGAGATGGGATGTGGTCGGCAACAGGTGGGAGAGGAGCCACAAGCGGAGTCCGCAGAGGCACCGGGTTAGTAGTACCCAACCGGGAGACCACTGCCTCCATGGCCGCCGTGACAGAGGAGAGGATGTCTGCCTTATTGGAGGCCATCTCAAGACGAATAGACGCCAACTCCGCCCGTAACTCCGTCTCCGCAGCAGGAGGGAAGGACGTCTGTAGAGGAGACAGGGAACCAGCCTCACTGGGCCCACGGGCCCCATGGTCCGTGAGCGGGGAGAACTCAGGGGACGGTGGAGAGGACTGTGCCGCCACGTCGGGGTCCTCCTGGCCCGAATCAGGTGCACCGTCCGAAGACGAGTCGACCCCCACATCCTCGTCCTCCAGCCGATCAAAATCCGCAACCTCCATCTCAAGAACATCGTCTAAATGGTCAGGGAGACGAGGAGGAGACTGCTGGCCACAAGGGATCGAGGCGTCGGAACCCCCAGGTTGAGGAGGAGGCGTGGAGGGCATCGCCGCCGGGACCACCACAGCCGGGCCCGCCATAGGGAAGAGGCCGGGACCCCTCACAGGCTCGGAGGCAGGCAGAGGCTCGAACTCCACCCCACCAGAGGCTGAAGATGGTGCAGGATGGAGAACGACCTCCTCGGCAGGCGGGGCAGGACGGCGTTTGGCCCTGAAGACCGTGGAGCTCTGCGAAGGAGGGGGGCTCATCCCGAGGTGAGGAGAAGCAAGACGGGGTCGATCAGCAGGGGACGGAGATCGGCGACGTTTCGTCCTGCCAGAAGTTCCAGAAGTCATGGAGAGGTCGGAGGGAGGCACATGATGTTCATGACGCCTGGGGGCCCGCTCCCTGGAACGCGCCCTCCCGCCCGCCTGACCCGAACTCCCGGGAGGGGAGCCCCGAGCCGTATGAGGAGAGCGAGAGTGACGAACAGTAGGGGAGCGGAAACGGCGTGCAGCATCGGAGGTAGGTTGGATCCCTAACAACACCCGGACGTCATCCTCACGGAAGGAAGGAGCCCTGTGCAGGACCCTTTGGACGTGATGGGAGATGACGTCCCACGATCGGCGTAGAGACGTCCTGGCCCGTTGTCCTTCCGCCGACGTAGGGAGAGTCTCGAGTAGTTGAAGAGCGGAGAGACACACCCCACACCGGCGGGGATCGTAAACATCCTTCCCATAGCAGGCCGTGTGGAGGCAACATTCCCGGTGATCCCGCAAGGCCGTCCGCTGACACGTCGGCCGAGAGCAGGGAGGAGCCGGCATCACAGCACTGAAAAATGGGGAAGCATTACCCACCAGTAGAGGTGAGACAGGCAATATGAGGCAGTAGAGCCAATTCAGCATGTAAGACTCAATAAGACAATATCCAGTAAGAAGCTATGTAGCAAGTATAACAGGAAAGTCAAAAGAAAACACCCACACCAGAGACCCTCAACACCAGGGCTGGGACAAGCCCCTGAGCGAGGCCCAATCCTGGGAACAGGTCATAACCAAAATCGTGGGGAAAGTGGTACCCTTCGAAATACCTGAGAACCCTCTGTGAGAGCGGAGGGAGGAGGCGGCGAAGCGGCGGCGACGTAGGGACAGCCGTTAGTAGAGCGGGCACCAGCTGGAAGGAAAAGATCAAGTGTGAGCAACCCAACAGTACCCTATAAGTGTAAATAGGGGCGGGGAGGGAATCCAAAACACACAGGACATCGCCACTTTGGGTCGAGTCCTAGGACTTTTCAGGTGGTCTTTGGGTCCTCCCAGTATACAAGGAGGACGCCCGTAGGGCGGGAACCAGGTACAGAAGGAGGACACAAGGAACAGGACATAAGGGATAGGAAAACAGCCAATCAGCCGTTGTCCAAAAAGCCCTGTCCAGGTACATGGAGAGGGGAGCAGAACAGGGCGCATAAACCAAGTCAAGTGAAAAGCTATGTGGCCTAGGCCTTGACAAGGCACAGGGCACAACAAAAAGATAAAGGCGCCTCTAGGGCGGATTTAAAAAGATGAAGGAGCTGAGGACACCAGAAGACCCTTGCCTGTGTGGCGAAAAAACGTGAGTAAACACGAAAATCGAGTCAACTTGTCCAAGCATATCCTCCCTGTGAGCGGGGCCCCTATCGCGTACAGTTTCCAGGCATCCCCCCCCCTATTCAGTGATCAAGTAACCACAGGCAGGGGAAGAACAGAAACATGGACATGTAAGAAAAACGAGAATTTAACCGAGAGCTACGAGACCGAGACTTCCCAGTCAGTGGAGACAAAAGGAAGGCAGAAGGAAAGGATCTGTGTGGATCATTCCAACGGCGGGCAGCTCAAGGCAAAAACCGATTAGCTTAAACACACAATTAATGAGAATCTTAACAAGAGCGTAGAAGACCAACCAGCAAGTCAGTATAGACAAGAGGAAAACAGAAGGACAGGACTATGTGGCCCAAACCGACGGCGGTCAGCTCAAGTTAAAAAACACAGGCCTAGCCTAGGCACACAATTCACATAAACGAGAAAAGACTAGGGCAGCGTCAATCCCTAAGTGAAAAAACCTAGTAACAAAGCTAAACACTGCCCGAGAAGCCCCACAAGTACGTTAAATTAATAAAATAAAAGGAGGATAGCCTAGGGCTAGACCAACAATTTCACCAGAACCACGTATCCACGAGTCAAGTAGGCCCGGGGAAACAAAAAGGAACTGACAAAAGCGTGAACCATGCGAACGAAATACAAGACCACCAACTATGGACAAGTTTAAGAAACAAGTCAGAAGGGCTATAGGTCAGTTGAGACCAAAGCAGCATGTTTGTGAGAGAATAAAGGCTATGTGGCCTATGCTCACACAAAGCAGAATCCAGAGAAACTTCATGCTCAAGTCTTGTAAAACATCGACACGTAGTCATATGAAAAAACAATAAAACAAAAAGTCACAAAGGGAAAGAAACACAATGCATCCCGCGGGAAGCATATCCCCCCCAAGGTACGGTAAGGGTAGTTAAAGTGAACATGAACCCGAAAAGTGAGGGTAGAATAGACACACAACGACCGCTACGCGGCGTTGAGGACCAACCACCCCGAAGAAAACAAATAAATAAACACGTCTCCAGCACTACGCGCACACCCATAAACACGCCATAAAGCCGTAGTAAAGTGCTGCCTACATCACTGAACATCCTTCTAAAACCTCAACAGCCTGAAAAGGCTCACACTCACTAAGAGTTGAAGCGAAGGGGATGCAAAGCAGGCACTCGCGAAGCACAGACAAAAAAGGCGTGTGACATCGACGGCGGGCGCGAAGTGACTGATACTTTGGCAGGTCCTGGCACAGGCTCATACAACATGGAGCATGGCTCAGAGGAGAGCAGCTAGATTAAATGGGTAACTATAACAATTCTTTCTCTCCTTCGCTATCTCTTCTTTCCTAGTCGTCTCGGAGTGTGTACAACGTGCCTAGTAGTGAATTGAGGTGCAACTCTAGAGATTATTTGGTTACTTCGCGTGAGTACCGATAAATCGGCCCGCTGTGGTAGCGGCTGAGATCATAAGCCCTACGTTGGAAACGTAGAGACTGCTACTAAATTAACCTGTTACAACAATAAAACAAGTGGAAACAGCGTTTGGATGGTCAAAATTGGCGATACAGGCCGGGAGTTACACAATGTATGGCTGAGGCAACCTCCCAGCCCACCACTTTACTCCACCTCTGGAGAGAGACTGTCGATCGATACTCTCTCTCTCTCTCTCTTGCACTCGCTTGCTAACAGTGATGACAACGCCCTGCTACCAACTCGCTAATGTTAGCACGAAAATAGACCACAGGAAAAGGGAATAACAGGGAAAATAGGTGATAACTGAAGGAGGGGAGGAAACTGGGGAAGGAGGGGAGGTGGAGGAGTGATATTTGGCATGGCCCAGGGGCAATTTTATTTTTTTATTTTTTTTTTTGGGGTGTTTTAAATTGATTTTTTCCCCCCCTGACTCTTAAGGGTCTTCCCGCAGTCTGCCTGGGGAACTCTTAAGAGTCTTCCGGCAGTTCCCGGGTTAATAGCTAACTAGGGTACAATCTCAATATGTCTCTGGAAAAGTAAGCATAGAATTCATATACAAGTAATAATAATGTTACAAATGAACATATGAATAATAACACACAGAGAGGATAAGTCTCAAATCACAATAACTAGAGTCCTGAAATAAATATACAAAGCTCTCAAATATGGCTTGAATGTAAGTAAATAATAGTTACTGTGATGTTGGAAATGTAGTACTGAAAAGTATGGAAAGTAGGACAATATTTAACTTCTAAACGAGCAATAAGTTAATGCAACTTGTATAAGTAATTAAACTGTAATAACTCAAAGAGTAATAAGTATGAAAGATAACTTCATACAAGCATAATGATTATATCAGTCAACTATACGTGACTGATGAAGCAATTTACTCTGCAACTGAACTTTCACTATTGGTTCTGTACCCGGATGATAGGTAGCGCATAAACTCAGGTCTGAGTAAGTGTTCAAGTTTTACGTGTAAGTGTATGTCTTTATAACCGGATAAATATATATATATTTCCAAGCCGAAGAATACAGGAACCTGAATTTGAGGAAGTATGTAAATATTTTCCGCACGATAGAATGTACCGGTATACTGTTCTCCCGAATCAGAGCAACGGATAATAAATGAGAAGGGAAGAATGGAAAATCTTCTAGGTTTACGTTAACCCTTAGGCGCACCTATAGTTTCCAATCCAGTTTTTTCCCACTCCCTAAGTATATCTCAGCTCACTCAGAGCCAGTTGTGTGCCCAGCAATAATTTGTTTCTGTGACGTTTTTATCCACCAAAAAATCCTTGTATTTGGATAAATGAGGTACCATCGGCTTCGTTATTGATTGAACTTGAAGATAAGCAAGTAAAAACATAGAACAAATACAAAACAACCACATTGGGGCACTCCGAAATAAGAATTGTAAAAAAGAAATCGAAATACCTTATCTCCAACTTGCGCTAGCTCAAAATTTTGCCCACATTTTTTGATTTGCATACATATATGGAAGCGGAATTTTATAGGGATTCCACTAGTAACTTCAGAATTACTATAAACCAAATAGTTACTGAGATACATGAATAAACGTGAAAGTATCAAAAACAGACTGAGCTGTACTCTGCTCCCTTCCCATGCCAGCCGTGAGTCAACTGTTAAACTGAGGGGGTTGCCAATTATACCCATTGAACTAGACTTAATACTGAGTATATGTGCCAAATATGACGTACGTCAGACGAAAACTTAAATTTTGGCGAATATTTTTAAGTTTAATGACGCACATAGAGTCATCTTGCGCTTAGGGTAAAATACCCTAATGACGCACATAGAGTCATCGTGTGCCAAAGGGTTAATATGTGAACCTTAACATACCTAAGTCTAAACCCTCACTGTAATCATCGTTACCGTTACGAACTAGGAAAAACACTAAAAGGATTTCGTAGAGAGTAGAAGCACTGGGAGAACGAGGTTGGAGCACGCTGGTAGAGGCACAGTTGTCTTGTTTCTTGACTACAGGGACCCTGGGATAATCACACTTCCCAGCTAGGTTCAGGCCCAAACAATTCCAGTATACGTTCTGCTCTACTCTTTCGTGCCCTCGTCTTAGCGCGACACACTTGATCACTATTCACGCTGAACCTGGAGGATGACACTAAAGGATCCCCTGCACTCGGTAAACACAAAGTATTTCCGGGCGTAGGTGGACAATTAAGATTTTTACTGTCCTGAATCTCGATAGAGTACTTTGATGCAAGCCTAGGCTTAGGTTGGTTTGGCAGGCTTGCACTAGTCGCACTTTGTTCTTCCACTACGAATCGTTCTTGGAATGTTAGCGAGGCTATAGTGACTATCTCCTCCCCACTTTTGCTGGTGCAGTCAGAGACAAAGTCAAGAGGCCTACCTTGTGTTCGATTGTGCGGCTCGATCTTAACCCCACATTTGGTGCGGATACGGATTGAGCTATTCCTTGACCTACTTTTGTTGGTACAGTCAAAGAATAAAGAATTCCCTTCTACGCAATAATCGATACTATTCCTACTCCCTTCTAACCTAGGAGCTTCGAGAACAGAACTCAAAGATTGTTTTAAGCCAGCAGGCTGATTGCTTGATTCTACTTTGTTCAGTGACATAGTGACATAGTGACATAGGCGTTTTAGTTGCCCGGTTTCGGGGCACTCTGGCTTTGTGTTCCTTCAGGGAGCCAGTCGCACTAGGGGTTATTTGCACTTGGGAATTATGTGGGGATAATGCATGCATTGGTTTCACTTTGGTATTTAGCTTGTGCTGGATCTGAGGGATATTTGCATATGGCATGTGAGGCTGTTCTGTTATTTCTGGCCTGTTTATTTTTTTCATTATATGCACTATGGTGGTAGGTTAACACTGGTTTTAGATAATCACTTTGCATCCCTGTGTACACTTCACCATGTGTTTGATAGTCTATAGCTGCACATTGTTGCGGTTGATGGTTAATTTGCATAATAATAATAATAATAATAATACTTTATTTCAGACTCACACAGTACAGAGGGGACCATACTGGGGTCCATATATACCTTACAGTAACATAAATATATATAAGCTACTGTACATAGGCTACATAAAATAAAAAGAAAATTAAATAATACCTAGCTTGCTATCATGTAGTTCACAGCACTGCCTCAACCAAAAACAGTGGTCATCAAACTACTGTGTTACCAAAACCACTGTCCTAATTGTGTACAGTACCATGCCTCACATAATTTAGCTTCCGGTACAGTATGTTGCTACAGTACAGTATAGGAATATCGGTACTGTACTGCACTATGAGGTTCAATACTGGTAAGCAGTATTGTAGGTAGTAGGGGTAGGCAGCCCCGCCCAGGGAAGTACTACCGCCAAGGTTTCGGGAGACTCAGGGAATAGCCTGAATTCCATTTTCTCTCCCAGGCCTTGGTAGCTGGATACATATCTTTCTGCCTCACACATCAGGGGTATCAGGAAAACCCTCTTTATATAACATACACATCCAACTTCACGACATTGCCCTACATCGCTATCCTCTATCCATAAAATACTACTCTTCCCACTACATATCATACATGTAACACCATACACTTACCTTATAAATATGGCAGTACAATTGTTAAGAGCAAACCTGGTGGTCCCTCGGATATCCACCCCGGCAGGGTTGGGTTATTGACACAGGGCCCTCCCGGTCGTCATCATGCGACTGTGTCAAGAGCATTGCAACGTCCCAAAGCTGCTTGTCAGTACAGCTATTTCTTTAGTAATATAAGGGGACTTCACTCTAACATCAATTCTGTACACCAATTTCTTCAAGCAGAATCCCCTACTCTCCTTTTTTTGACAGAGACTCAAGTAACATCCACATCTGACACATCTAGATTTAATTTTCCAGGTTATCAACTGCTCCAAAATTTCAGACCTAAAGGTGGTGTATGTTGCTTCGCAAAATCTGAAATTGCCCTGGAGGAGGTTACTAGTTTCAATTGTCCCTATTTTGATTATTCTATATACAAATTAATTTCTGCTGGTAAATTTAAATACATATGTTGCATCTACCGTTCCCCAAATACTCCTCCAGAGCAAAGTCTTTTTGATTCTCTGTCCTCACAACTCAGTGTCCTCAACTTAAATGCTTCTTCTGAAATCACTGTGTTGGGTGATTTTAATGTCCATAATGTTGAATGGCTCACTCATTCAGCCAGGACTGATGATGCTGGTCTTGAATGTGAGCTATTTGCAGACTCATTTAATCTCATTCAACTAGTCAACCAACCCTCCCGTGTACCAGATAATCCTAATCATAATTCCCACCTACTGGACTTATTTTTAACAACCAATTCAGAAAATTATGATGTTACAGTGAGGTCCCCACTTGGATCTTCTGATCACTGTCTGATACAGGCCACCTGTCTATCACCTACCACACCTTCCCACTCTGAACCTGTTTTGGTGACTAAATGGCATTACGATAGGGCAGACTGGGAGGGTCTTCAAGGTTTCTTTATTGATATTCCCTGGACCTCTTTCTTTTCTAATGATGCACACTCCACCTTGAGCCACATACAAGATTTTGTAAAAATTGGAATGGAAACTTTTATTCCTCATCAAAAGTACAGTAAAAGATCTAATTCACCTAAATGGTTTGACCATAATTGTGCTAGAGTAACTGAACAAAAAGCAATAGCCTACAATGCATACACAAGATCAAAAACACATGAAGCCTTTAATTACTTTAGAAACATCAGAAATCATGCCAAAACTGTATTAAACCTAACTAAATCAAACTTTCTCCATAAGCAGGCAAATAAACTTCTAAATAATCCAAATGATAACTGGGAGGTTTGACGTACCTCCCAACCTACCAAATAGGAAAACCTACTATTTGGTAGTAGTCTTGGAAAATCCAACGTCAAGGCTATTAACCTAATTGCAATGACGACTTGTCTATTTTGACTGCTATGTCGTCATTCCAACCGCGGTTAAAAAGAAAACGTCTAGAGTCTACTCCTTATCTTGCTCTAGGAGACGTTGTACATTAACCAAAACTACCACCGAAGGTGAAAAAAGCATAGAAGAGAAGAAAAAGGGGTTTACCTTAGTTACCGCTTAAGGCCCATCCCGTGTTCCGTCATGTGCAGATCCCTGTCGAACGTGCGCATGCGCGACCCTCTCTTGTCATCACATCTCACGTCAGCAGAAGAACGCGGATGGGCAGGGGTCCGGCGTGAGGGAGGGTATTATGTACGTTGGATTTTCCAAGACTACTACCAAATAGTAGGTTTTCCTATTTGGTAGGTTGGGAGGTACGTCAAACCTCCCAATTTGTTAGTAGTCTTGGCAAATCCAACGTCAAGGCTGCATAACAAATAGGAGGAGGACATCCAAGCCCAACCTACCAAAATAACCAATGCATAAAACAAAATTACGAATGACAAAGACACAATTTAAACAAGAGAGTTTAATAAAAGAGTGAAAAACTGAGGAGTAGCTAAAAAGAACAGTTTTAACACATGCCCGTCATTCATAGTAATGCAAAAACATAGACTTGTCTGAAACCAAAAAGGTACTGTACCCAAAATCCCTTTTCTTCAAAAACCAACAAAAACACTGAACACAAGAACAAAACACAATTTTCAATGTGGCAAGAACACTTATGTACTGGAACAATACATAATCCCAAACTTGCAATCCAGTGTTGCAAACCCGTACACCCCCCCCCCCCCCCCTTTGTCAAAACAAAACAAAGGAAAAGAACGAGGGACAAGGGGGGAAGACCAGGGATCTTCGCCAGAGCACCAGGAAACACGACCCCCGAGAGCAATCACCGGCCGAGGGGGTCGAACACTGGACACGGAGAGGTAGGAGGAGATGAAGGAATTGATAGAAGACCACAAAACCGCTGAGGCGATGGCAGGGAAGGATCGACTGGCAGGAACCGGAAGGAGGCAGCAAAGGATCTGACATCGTGCGCAGAACCCCTACAAACAGGGTGACGGGCACGAACGGTCCGACAAACGTGGCGGCCCATCTGCACCCGCGAGAGCCTCCCACCTGTCCGAGGAGACACCCACACAGCAGTACCCCAAGGCGGCGCCACAGACGCAACAGAGGAGTGCAAGGCTGACACCGGGCACAACACATGGCGAGGATGCCCACGCCGTAAAGCCTGGACGGCGAAAGGCTGGAAAACGGGGGCCTCCCTCCCATGCGTGGTAACAAAAGGAGGGGAGGAGGCGAACGAGACGCCATGCAAGGACGGGGAGAAGCGCACGCAGTCCCGGGGCCGTGACAATGCCGCTAGTGCAGACACCCGATCCCCAGTGGCCAGAGCGACAAGGAAGAGTGGACGCCCGAGCAACGGAACCGGCGTAGCGGCCCTTGTATACGTGGGGGAAGCCAGAAGGACCAGAGCCTGCCCCAGATCCCACTGCGGAGGAACCTGGCACGGAGGCGGTCGATCCCGGAAGGCAGCCGTCAGGAAGGAATCCAGCTCCTGTGGCGGAACGACCAGCCCAGCGACGGACCCAAAGAACCCCCCGGACGGCAGACAAGTGGGTACGTATAGCGTCGACTGGAAAGCGACGTGGACGGAAGAGGTGAAACAAGGAGCGTAGGACGAGGGAAGGAGAGCCAACTGGCAGGCGAGTGGCCTGTAGCCACCTAGTAAAAGACCTCCAGCGGGACCCGTAAGTCCCCCAAGGAGAAGACGGCCTGGAACGCTGCAGGAAGTCAGGCAGGGCCCGGCCGGGGACCGGGAGCCACCGTGCCTCATGAACAAGCACGATGCGAAGGCCAAAGAGGTCCGCAGGACCCCAACCTAGCCCAAGTGGAAGCCGGAGACAGGGAGAGGGACCGGACTCGGGCACCACCGCGGCAACCGGGCGGACCAAGTCCGTGCCGGCCACAGAGACGCGAGGAGCCAGACGCAGCCGTGATACAGCCGCAGCTCCGCGAGGACTGGGCACATCAACAGCGCGTCTGGGGGCGGAAAGATGAATATCGACCGCCACCTGTACCAGGCGACCATGAAAGCGTCCGGACCCCCCCCGGAGCGCGAGGCCGGAGGGAGAGGTCCAGAGGCAACTGGCGCGGCACCCCCGATGCGAACAAGGCGACCTCCGGAACACCTCAGGAAGCCACGAGGTCGGCGAACACAGTCCGGTTCATCGCCCATTCTACAAGAACGCCCTGCCCTCTCGACAGGGCGGCCGCCCAAAGGGTGGCAAGCCCGGGCAGGTAGGAGGCATGCAAGGAGAAGGGGTGTCGGTCCGCGAGGAAGAACAACTCCACCGAGACCCCCAATAGAGTCAACGACCTGGAGGACCCCCGCATAAGGAAACTGGGGACAGCCTGTCTGAGTGTCCAACCCGAAGGCCACCGACGTACCCCGAAGGGCCAGCGCGTGGTCCCGCAGGAAGAACAAGGGAACCAACAGTCCGAGGCCATAGACGGGTAAGAGGAGGGAGACCCACCCATCTACCGGGAAGTGGACGTCCCAGGTTCGATTGGGAACCTCACCCAACCTCGCTCGACGTATCTGTGGTTACCCAGACCGTCGGCGGGGGGGGCAGTCCAGGGCACAGCCGCAGAGAGCGAGCCCCGAGCAACCCAGCGACCGAAGCGTCGGCGAACGGTACGCGGGAGCGGCAGGAGCCGATCCATAGGGGCAACGGAAACACCGCGGTGCCCATGAGGAGGAGGCGGCGTAGCCAGAGGCTCCCTAAGGGAAGGGGCAGAGCGGCCCAATGCAGCGAACCCACGAACGAGTCCCAGAGCCACCCCGGGAGGGAGACCGAGTGCAACACGGCGAAGACCGTCCACCGAAGGTGCACCGTGGCCGGCAGACCCCGGGTCACCGTAGCGCCGGACAAAACCCATGCGAGACCGACCCATGGCACGACACGCGACGGGGTCAAGCGTGACGTGGGAACAGCGAAGGGGAACCCTAACCGTGCGTTGTTGCGAACGACTGTGAGGGCGTCGCCAATGCACAGGCCTAGGGCGTCGGAAACTACCAACCAATCGGCCAAGGAAAACAGGATCTGGAGCCCGCTCCTGAGGAGAGGACCCAGAGCCTGCCCCACCAGTGCGGAGAAGATCTGCGGCGCGATGCGGAGACCGAAGGGAAGGCCGTCGAACAGGAACACACGATCGGAAGTCCGAACGGCCAAGAAGCGCTGGAAGCGAGGATGGAGAGGAACGAGCCAAGACGCATCCTGGAGGGCCAGCGACACTACCCACGACAGAGGGCACAGGGCCAGGCGTACCAGGGGTACCGGCAGCATCCGAAACCGTGTGTGCACGATGTGCCCGTTGAGGGCCGACAGATCCACCACCGGTCGCATCGCGTCGCAGTTCGTCGACGGTACCAGAAAGACACGGGAGAGGAAAACCGGGTGACCGGCGGTCAACCCCCTCGACGCTACCCAGCTCGGGCATGGAAGTGAACACGTGGGCCACCTCTGAAGAGATGGGCCGGCGTCGGTGACAAGAGCGGAGTGGGGGTCTGGACGTCCACCTCCAGGTGAGACCCCTCCGCGCAACCCGCCGCCCCCAACGTCCCTCGCGGCTACCGAGGGGCGCAAGGGCGAAAACAACCCGAGGGAGCACCCGAGAGGAGGGGAGCGACCCGGTACGCCCAGGCGAGAAGGAGAACAAGGAGGCCGACCCAGAGAACTACACATTGTGTTGACGTGGAGGTACCCCCGGTACGGGCCGTGAGGGCATGAGCGCCACGTTGACCTCCTCTACCCCCGCCCCCCCCCCAACCTCGTCGAAAAGGGCGGGCCACCCCAACCCCAGGCCGGCGCGGGGCTGACCCCTTCGAAGGGCGGCCAGCCCCGACACAGAGGGGATGAAAGGGGCAAGAACAGAAGTGCGAGGCGGAACCGACGCACAGGCCAGCAACATCCCAGTCCTGCGCCCGTGCAAGGCGGCAGCACTTGCAGCAGCACCCCGAAGAGGACCGGCAGAAGGATGGGACTGAGAAGACCCCGCGCGCGGCACAGCGCGTCGGTGCGTGACGTAAGCAGGGGCCGGAACGACACAGCGCGGCGTCGCGTGTCGGAAGCAGGGGCCGCCGACAGAGAAGCGTAGCATGCCCAAGCATCCTGCATAAAAAAAACCCCGACGTATATAGCGCAGAGTACAACAAACCCTGACGAATAACAAGGGGGCCGGCCGGCAGAACGAAGACCGTACCGTCGTGCGGTGCCGAGTTGCCGCGCACAAAACCGCCTTCAGCTCGGGAACCAAAGACACCGCGAGCCGAAGGTGGACCCGCTGAACGCGGTCCAAACCCTCGCGAAGATCGCCTGGCGCAGACGCCTCGAAAAGCCGCAGGTGGTGAACAGACGTCTGGAGGGAACCTAAAGACAAGACAATAAGTCCGTCACCCTCTGTCGCAAGGGAAAAACCTTGGCGACAGAGGGCTGATCCGGGTGAGAGAAGAACGGGGTAGCAATAGAACAAAGTTCAAGAACGGGCGCGCTCATCCAGGACCAGACCGCGCCGTCCAACCCGCCGACAGACACAAGAGGAGGCAAAATCAGGGACGACTCCGGGGGAGGGACGGAAGGAGAGCCGTCGACGGAGCGGTGTGTGAAGTCGAAGGCCTCAGCAAACCAGGCCTCCAATGGGAGAGGGTGACCGAGCATGATGGCTAAGCCAGGCGTACCGGCGTCGCACAAACCTGTCCCATAGGAGGACAGACCCGTCAACACAGCCAGGGACTGAACAGCCGGAAGGATGTCAGGGCGGCTGAAGTCTGACCAGAGCGTAGGCCTGCAGAAGGGAGGGGGACCGTAGCAGGGGTAAGTAGGGTGAGGTGCTGAGGGTGAGTCACCGCCAAGAAGGGCGAGAAGAGGGAGTCTTCCATCGACTCCAAGCGCCCATCGAAGCGTGACACAACCCAGCCCTGCATAGCCGACAATTGATCCGAGAGAGGCTACCCCCCCCCAGATTGGTCGGCCCGCAGGGGCGAGCGGGAGCGGGAGCGAGACCCACGACACGAACCAGCAGCGGCGCGGCCCAAGGAAGGCGAGCGACGACGGTTGTGTCGCCGTTGAGGGACTCGTCCCCGATCACGAACGGCCGAGGGGGAAACAGCACCATTCTCCTCTTCCAGCGACACATCAGCTCCTGAGAAAGGGGACCCCGAAACCTCGCGAAACCCCACCGAGGCAAGAGGAGGGGTACCCCCCTGGCGAGACGGTAAGTGAAGGTCAGGAAGAGAAGAATGAGGAGGAGCAGGACGACGGGAGTGGGAAGGCTGGCCGGGTGAAAGGAGGCCAGGAGCCGCGGGGGGAAACAGAGCAAGGATCCCCGGGGCTGAGATAACAGGGCGGCCCGACACCGAGGCGGAGGAGGGAGGGACCACCACCGTGGGACGAGACCGGGACGAGACCGTGAAGGAAGAATAGGCACTGAAGCAGGTGAAGTAGGAGAAGCAACGACATCCAGGCGGACCCTCCTGGACAGTGTAGGAGGAGGGAGCAGAGGGCCAGCTACAGCATGAACAACCGCGCGCGGAGAGGACAACGTAAGAGGAAGTCGTCTGGGCTGGGGAAGCGGGCGGAAGGGAGTAGAGCCCCTATCCGTAGAGGCCAGGGGAGGGCGCAAAGGGGCAGAGCCGCTAACCCCGGCCTCAGGGCGAGAACCATGACGAGGGCGATGGGCGTCGTCAAGGCGATCAGGAGGACGACGAGGCGAGCGAGAGCGTGGACGGAGCCGGGGAACCCCCCGACGATGGGATGACCGGCTGCGGGACCCAGGGGAGAGGGCCCGAGCAGGGAGAGGGCCAGGTGAACGGCCGGCAGTCGGGTCAGGGATACCCAGGGCGACGCGGATCCGGTCGGCAACAAAGGCCGGGGAACGGTGGCTCACAGTCCTAATGTGGCGGGAGACCATCGTCCACACCGACGGAAGGGAAGCAGGAGGTCACAGCCGCCGCCGAGGAACCAGGGCCATGGAACAGCACAACCACCAGGGCCAGACACGTGCCACACAGAGCAGGGAGGTAGGCCGTAGAGGACACACAGAGCGAGTGGCGCAAGCAGGACTTGTGGCTCTCCAAGCACGGGGAGCGACAACCAAGGCGAAAGCAAGGCAGCCTACCTGCACTAGAAGAACACACACCATAATCAGCACGTCGAAGGAGTAAGTGGAGAGAATGTCCAAGAAGAACCAGGGAAGGAGCATGGGGAAACAGGAACACACATGCAAACAGGTATCCGTACTCACCCTAAACTGGGAGCACAGAGGTAGGTGAGGAGGGCGGCCGAGGCGGAAGAGCACGAGCAGAACCTGCAAAGATGGAGAAAGTGTTAACCACCACTCAACATCTTACATGCAGGGCCTATAACACCAGTAAAGTGCATACACCAATATAGTATCAGGCAACAAGATGACATAAAAAAAGTCAATAGTGAAAGCCAACTATTACCGCAAATTTGCGGGCCAATGGAGGCATAACCGTACCGACACCACCCTCCTGCAATTTCGCGGGACCCCCCAACGATCTCCGCAAATTTGCGGGGAGCCGAAATGTCCCAGAGGACCGAATCGAGCACCCCGCAAATTTGCGGGACCGGCCGAGATGGTCCGGCGCCGAAAAAGCGAGAGGAGCGTCTAGGGAATACCAAAAGAGGCCCAGAAAAAAGCGTCATCTCCTTATGAACTCCAAGCGACGATGGCCATCAAGCTGAGCAGTGTCTTCCTTGATAATATCCTGACTCAACCGGTCAAGGGAGAGGCAAGGAAGACACACCAGGGGAGAGGAGGCACATCCCCCAGGAACCACCCAACCCACAGAGATAGAGCAAAGCCCATGAGGAGAAGTGGCAGGAAGGGTGGTTTGGCACAAACAGGGGCCCCCGTAGGGTACCCCAGGATTGGGCAAAAGGGTATGAAAGGATGGAGGTGAAAACAGTAAGGGAACACAAAAACCAGTAAATGAAACTGGCGAGAAAAAGGGTGGCCTAGCCGTGAGGAGAGAATGTGTCAGGGGCGAAAAACCCTGTGGTGTGAGGGTGGGGCCCCCGTGGGGTACCCCAGGATATCACGAACCACCAAGCGCCCAGGCCCTTGAGACACAGTGAAGGCTCGAAAGGGGGGACTCGGGAATAACGCTAATAATGCGGCCGACACAAACCCTACAAACAGCACCGCCACCACGAAATCTCAGATCGTGAACCAACTGTACACCTAGGCTATGAAAATATGAAAACTCATAGGGGCATAGCAATTCCTGAATGAGAAACAAGCTAGGCTAAAATAAGCTAAAAGCTAAACTATGCCCAGACTAACAGGAAAAAAGAATATGAAAAGAGAAAGGAATGAAAAACACACACGAGGAACGCCAGGCGCCCCCGTACCTTCGGTAGCTATTTCCACACGCGTCTCCATTAAACACACTTAGGAGCCCATTTACGTGTGCCCTAGATCACGTAACATCTGTCTAACAAAAAAGAAGGCCAGATAAGCCGAAACGAACCTAAACAGGGTGAATTAAAGGAGCACAACAAAAGCGACTTCATTCAATGGAGCGCGTGAAAAAATGATGACAAGAGAGGGTCGCGCATGCGCACGTTCGGCAGGGATCTGCACATGACGGAACACGGGATGGGCCTTAAGCGGTAACTAAGGTAAACCCCTTTTTCTTCTCTTCTATGCTTTTTTCACCTTCGGTGGTAGTTTTGGTTAATGTACAACGTCTCCTAGAGCAAGATAAGGAGTAGACTCTAGACGTTTTCTTTTTAACCGCGGTTGGAATGACGACATAGCAGTCAAAATAGACAAGTCGTCATTGCAATTAGGTTAATAGCCTTGACGTTGGATTTGCCAAGACTACTAACAAATAAAATATTTTGGTCTACTCTTAACTCATTCAAATCCAACTTCACTACTGCTTCATCCATTCCATCATTAAAATCTCCGACTGGCAATCTTGTAAGTGACCCATGAGGTAAAGCTAACCTTCTTGCAGATATTTTCTCCACCAACTCAACCTTAGATGAAATAAATCAAGATGTCCCTGTACTTAATTTTAATTCACCTGAAATTCCCTCACTTAAGATCCACACCAGACATGTCAAAACTATTTTGCAGAATCTCTCAGTAGATAAGGCTCCTGGTCCAGATGAAATTCCTCCAATAGTACTAAGAATTGCTGTTTGGTGCTCGCTCCTGTATTGGCAAATTTTTCCGTCTGTGTACTCATACCTCATGCTTCCCAGTACCCTGGAAAGAAGCAAACATCCATCCAGTTCCTAAAAAAGGTGCCTCTTCAGATCCATCAAACTACAGACCAATAGCTATAACTTCCACTCTTGGCAAAGTTTTTGAAATTATATTAAATAATCACATAATTAAGCATCTGGAGAATAATAAATTAATCAGTGATAGGCAATATGGTTTTAGACGATGTCGATCAACTGCAGAATTCTTTGCCTTCTTACGCATCAAATCAACCAAGCTACAGACCAACATGGTGAAACACATACAATAGCACTGGATATATCAAGGCATTTGATAGAGTCTGGCATCAATCCTTATTGTCGAAGATGTCACACTACGGCCTTGCATCATTAGTTCCACTAATTTCTTCTTATCTTCATAACAGAAAAAATGTGTAATGGTAGATGGCCTTTATTCTCAATTTCACTCAATAAATGGTGTTCTCCAGGGATCAGTTTGCCCCAACTCTGTCCCTCATTCATATCAATGATCTCATATCTACCACTCATAATCCAATACATTCCTACGCAAATGACTCAACACTCCACAGTTCCTTCACATTTACCAATTCTTTCACCCAACCCGATCTTTATAATTCAAAAATAAAACTGCAATTTCTCTGAACCGGGACCTTTCTAGAATTAATGAATGGGGACAAGAGAATCTAGTTTCCTTTAATGCACAGAAAACCAAGTACATTCAATTTTCTAACCGACGAATCTCCTGACTCCCATATTTTTTAATGATGTAAATATTCCACTTCCCCTAGTATTGACATTCTCGGTGTAACATTAACTACTAACTTGAGCTGGACATCATGTTAGAAGAATTGCTAAGAATGCCTCTAAAAAACTGCGACTCCTGTACAGAGTCGAGATTTCTTCACTGACGAGTAGTTGGCCGTAATATATAAAAGTCATGTGCGCTCTCAGATGGATTACTGTTCACCTCTGTGGGGTGGAAGTGGAGTGGTTGCATTGAGGCAGTTGGACAAAATTCAAAATAAAGCTATTAGATTAATCAATAACCCTGCAATCACACAGGACCTTCCTACATTAGCCATACGAAGAAACGTTGCATCCCTTGCATTATTCTACAGATATTTTCACAGCAATTGTTCCGAGGAACTTGCTTCAATTGTGCCGCCTCTCCACATCTTTCCCGTAGAACTAGGGCAGCTGAGAAGCGCCCATTTACACCTTCTCCTCCACAATGCAGAACTTCTGCTTATCAGAATTCATTTATCCCCAGAGCTACTACTCTTTGGAATTCACTTCCTCGAATTGCTTTCCACAAACTTACAATCAACAAATGTTTAATCAGTTGTTACAAACATTTATGAATGGAGGATGCCTTTAGGCACATGGACCTTTTTGTTTTATCTGTGTTTTTCCTTCCTCCGTTCATTGTCTCTTTAAAAAAAAAAAAAAAAAAAAAGCGGCTCGCTTGGTGTAGTGACTAGCGTCTCGGACTTCCACCCAGAAGGCCCGGGTTCGCGCCCACGCTCGGCGCATTAAAGATTTTTCACAAGCACTGAGTCGTTACCATCCCTCATGAGCAAAGGGATGGGGTAGTAGTACAGGACCCCAATGGAAATACGCCTAATCGGCCTTATTGAGCTATCCTTAGCTAGCTTAGCATGCGCTAGCTTTAAGAACTATTATTATTATTATTATTATTATGCTAATTCTGTAGAGTAGCAGACCTGAAATCATTACTTAAGGTTAAATATAGAGCAACTTCCTCCAGTGTGCCTGGATCCTAGAGGTGTACACTATGCTTGGAGTTTGTAGCATTTTAATGATACTGTTCTCAGAAGTGTTAAGGCGCTGAATGAATTTATATGTTAGCTTTCTAATGAGTGATTGGTAACAGTGTAAGTTCATATAGGCACATAGCGTACTTGTACTCTCATATTTTGAGAGCCCCAGAAACATTTTCATGATATTGTGATATGAGATACTTAGTCTATTCACTGTCATTTTCTTATAGTTCCACCATAGTTGTGCTGTATACATTGGTGAGCAGTAGGAGTTGAACAATGTTATTTTTGTATCCCATGTGCACATATGAAATTTTCTTAATATTGAATTTCCCTGCATGTAAAGTTGCCTTCGCTGACGACCCATATCCTCATCATCTGAGCGCGATCACTTGAAATATAGTGTCCTAGATACTTTACTTTACTTACTTCTTCTATAATTTCTTCATACAAATGGAATTTAGGTAGCTTTGATTTCAATAGAAGGTTAGATTTAAATATTATGATATTGCTCTTTATAGGATTAAATTTGACTGAATGTTCGATTCCAAATTTTTCACATACTCTTAATAATTTATCCAGTCCTGCTCCAGAGGGCGCGATTAAGGCTAGGTCATCAGCATACATGAGATGATTTACAATGGTGCTGCCAATACAGCACCCAGTGCGAGTCTTGTTCAGCTCCAGACTAAGATCATCCATGTAGACATTGAAAAGATACGGAGACAATATCCCCCCCTGCCTAACACCACTGGTTATGGCGAAAGAGCCTGACAGGATGTTGCCCCATCTCACACACATTTTTTTATTAGCATACCAGAAAATAAGTATCCTAACAATATAGCTAGGCACTCCCCTGTTAACTAATTTTTCAAATAAGGTTTTGTGACACACCCTATCAAAAGCCTTACTTGCATCAAGAAAACAAGAGAAAATTGAGCTATTTAGTTTGTTGTATGTATCAATCACTTCTTTCAGCACATATATGCATTGGTCTGTGCCGTGATTTTTCTTAAAGCCAAACTGATTGCTGCTGGTGACAATATATGCAGACATTCTTTCTAGCATTATCATTTCAACTACCTTACTCACCACACTAGCAAGTGCTACTGGGCGGTAGTTGTTTTTAGCTGTAATTTTACCTGATTTATCTTTAATGACAGGAATAAGTATTACGGATATCATAGACTCCGGCAGGACACCATGCGTAAATAGACTGGTGATGCAAGAACTAAGTTTATCTATTAACAACTTATCTGCATATTTAAGATGTTCTGCATATATACCATCCAGCCCACAAGCTTTGTTTAGGTTAAGTTTTCTTATGGCATTCTCAAGATCACTTTCAGTCACTTAAATGTCTTCATAATTACTATCTTTCACATATTGAATTGCACCATTAGTAGACCTTTGGTTTACACTGTTAAGTAGTTCATTAAAATGAGTTTTCCATAAGTCAGCAATGTTCTCTTCACCCGTAACCCCCTCAACACTGACAGGTAATGGTGTGTTACAATTTTGCATGGATCTGATGTCCTTCCAAAAACAGTTAGTATTCTTTTCTGCCAGACTCTTTGCAAGGGCTTCCTTCCTTAATTGGTTTTCATTTTGCTTAATAAATCTAATGGCATATTTGGTCCTAGCCTTTGCTCTTTTGTGAAGTTCAAATATAGGCCCCTGTCTGGGCTGACCTACTTCAAGCCAATGAGACCTAGCATCTCTGGAGGCCTGATACAGGTCAGCCACATAGTCTTGCCAACCTGGCTTATTGAATGAGGACTTACATTTATGGCTATTAAAAATACTTTCCCCCGCTTTTGATAAAGAATCTATTATACTATTGTAAAATTTAATAATGTCCTTTCTGTGTTGTGCATCACTACATTTTGGATCCCTGCATTGTGCTACACCATTACCATCATATTGCACCCTATTCAATAAGTCTTTGGTTTTATCACAGTACATTTTGCACTCTTCATTTGAGATTACATTCCATGGAACTTTTGCCTTGATGCTATTGCTAGTTTCTGTTATTTCCGGTGCCTTATTAATTTGGATTGTTAATTCTATAGGTATGTGGTCGTCATCCGTAATGTCGTATCTGATGGCCATTTATGAGATAGAGTCATGAAAGTCAGAGCTAGAGATTGCATGATCAAGCCACGACCTGGTCTCCCATGCTTCACTAACATAATTATGTATAGCTATTTTCTGGAAGCAGGTTTTTGGAGGACAAAATTAAACCTTGCTCCTCACAAAACCTTAACATATGTTTAGCAAACATGGAACCACCCAACTCGTGAGGGATAGCATTCCAATCACCTACCACTGAGTAACACGTTATCTCTAATTCAGAAATTAGGCCACCAAGCTCCCCTAACTTTTCCAAATAAAGCATAGAGTTGCTGGAGTCATGAGTGTAGAGTGCGGCCACGTGTTGATTGGGAAGGCTATCATAGTTTCCCCTTTTGATCGCGTTTTCTCTGATGCCTTCTCCGTTGTAGTTTTTGTTTGATCGGCTTCTGTTGTTGTTGTTGCACGTCCTTATGCTAGCAATGCGGAGGGGTTGGTCTTGCAAGCTAGTTATCGGTGGTAATGGGTTGGTGTCTGTTTCTGGAACAACTTTATCCTTCGGCATCTCAATACAACAAATAACAATAATATAGGTTTGACTCCTGTAAGGAGATAAAGAAAACCTAATATTTAGTAGTGGCCCCGTAATCATTGACGAACATGCCTATTACATAAGGCATCCTCTTCAAACACTAATCCGCCGTAGTTTGAATCTACCGCGCAGAGCATTTAAAAACTGAGGAGCCTTCATCATGAGCGCACGCGACCTCACTCATGGCTTCAGTCATTATGAATTGGGTTCTCACTACGAAAAAACTTCGTAAAAAATAAAAAGAAAGAAAAATAAGAATAACTATCCAATAAGCTTTCCATCATATCGTGGATGTACTTGTGTGGATTTCTGACCAGACGCTGAATCAGGCGTCATTCCTCCTTCACTGACATATCAAGTAAACCAAAATCCTTAATACATCAACGAATGGGAAGGGGACGGTCGGGAGGGCCCCAGTCGTCAATGATTACGGGGCCACTACTAAATATTAGGTTTTCTTTATCTCCTTACAGGAGTCAAACCTATAATTTATTAGTGGCCCCTCCATCATTGACGAACATGCCTGATATATAAGACTGGAGGGGGACATTCGTAATCATATCATAACTCTAGAAAAGCAGATAATAAAAAACAACCACATAGTATTCTTACTTTTGAAAAATGTATTTAATACGGCGTAGGCCGGAAATATACAAGAAAAAGGGGGTTCAGGCAGGTGCGTGCTTCAAAGAAGCCTGCCCGACAAAAATGGGTAACCCTGAAGATTCTGAACACAGATCTGTAGTTACAAAAGGCACCCCACTCAACGAGTGGTGACAAAAATAATAAGTTATAAGTTTATATGTGCACATCATAAACCCCAAAATACATGTGGAGATCAATTGCTAATGAACTCCATTGAACTAATATTACATTGCTTTCGCAGCTAAAACTACTATAACAACACCGTTGTTTTGTACTAAACTTTGTACTAGCACAAATTCTCGCAGAGAAATTTTTCATATCACATTTTAACCTTAAATTGTATCACAGCTCTCATACTCCGGCGGGGTCTAGGGTGTCCTATGTCAACTGACTGCACCCCCCCCCCCCCCTTCCGTGAAAATAAACATAAGTGACTGCAGGGCCACCTAGACCCTCTGCCTTAAAGCTATACATGGTAAGGAAGGTTTGTCTAGAGTAACTGACAAGTATCTAGAGAGAAACGTATGATTAGACGCCCACAACTGTGTGGACGCAATATCTTCAACTGAAAAGTTTTTCAGGAAACGTAAAGAGGCCGCCCACTTGCGTAAATCGTGGGCCCTACCCACAACGCCGGGATTACTCTCTTTAATGACTTCTACCAGAAGAGAGGCTAATCGCCGTTTAAGTAAGCGTTTACCCGTACTCGCTACCCATAAAGCACCTTGGGGGTTATGAGGAGCTATTCTCAAATATTTGGTTAGAGCTTGCACTGGACATAAATTATGATGCACCTTTCCCCTTTTTAACGCCGGCACCGTGAACTCAGAAAACACGTGTGCACTATGCTCATTCTTGGCTACAAACGCCGGGGAGGGTGCAATGGAAATTGAATCATTAAGTCTACCAAACCTAAGACAATTAGGTGTGTTGCTCATCGCCGCCAGCTCAGACACTCTGTTTCCGGTGGCCAAAGCCAAAAGGAAAACTGCCTTCTTTAAGATTAAAGCAAAGTCTGCAGTATTTTGATACAGACGAGAATGAAGTAAAGACAAAGCTTTGTCCAGAGACCAAGTAGGCATGAGCTGACGGGGAGGTGGGCGGAGTTTAAAACACGCTCTCATAAATCCTGTTTCCTCCGCCACCGGTATGGATAGACCTGTAAGGTCGAAAAAGGGCACTCTAATCGCAGTTAAGTGATTCTTCAAAGTAACCACAGATAAACGTTTCTGCTCAAACAGATAGTTCAAGTAATTAAAAACCAATGCCACTGAGGGTACAGTTTGTTCCGTTCTAACAATCCAAGAAGTAAAAGCTTTCCAATGAGATTGATATTGTCGCTTAGTCGACTGAGTATATTGATTGAGCAATTTATTGGTCACATCCCTACCGTATGGTGCTAGCCACTTGGCCTCCTGAATGTCCATAATGCAAAGTCAGCGAGGTCTCTAGGTTGCCAATCGTGTCTAAGTGGAAGTACCCGACCGGGAGCGATACCGGGTCCGGGCACCACATTATTAATTGCTGGTACCACACCTGCGCCGGCCACAGGGGCGCGATTAGCGAGACTAAGCCTCGATAAACTCGTAGTTTGTTCACTACGTGGCACATTAGTGACGCATCTGGCGGCGGAAACAGATAGATGGAGCTCCATCTGTTCCAGTCTGTCACTAGGGCGTCTGGCCCCCCTGCCGGCGTTATCGCCCGGCGGGTGAGGTATAGAGGGAGCTTGTGAGTCTCCTCGGACGCAAAAAGATCCACTTGTGGATGGGAGAGCTCCGCAATCTTTAGGTCGAAATGGGTTGCTTGAGCTCCCATTCTACTGTCGTGCTCTGTCTCCGGGACAGAGCGTCTGCCCAGACGTTCGCTACGCCTGGGAGATAAGATGCGTGAAGATAAATATCTAGACCGGTGGCTAGAACAAAAATCTCTTCCGACACGAGTAGCAACTTCCTTGACCTCGTTGACCCTTGTTTCTGAATACAGTGAACTGCATTCAGATTGTCCATTCTGAAGGCCACCGACTTGCCCCGTAACGCCGGGCCGTGAGCCTGAAGGAAATACAAGGGGACTAGTAACTCTTTGACATTTATGTGAGAGATTTCTAAGTGGGACCAAAGTCCCTGACCCTGGTGCCCCTGATTTGACTGAAATCCCCACCCTATGGTGCCTGACGCATCCGTGTCTACCCATACCGTTGGAGGAGGAGAGGTCCATGACATGATTGAGTGCAATGTTTCCCTCTTCGCCCAGACCGCTAGTAAGGTGTGGATTAATTTTGGTATGGGCCATAATTTTCCCGCCGGTAAGAGTGGGAAATATTTGTTGCCTTCCAATATTAATCGTTTTACTTTCAACCGGCCCAACTTGACAGTTAGCTGAATCCAGGTGAGAGAGCCGACCAGAGACTCCCAGACTCTTCGTGTCGTAGTCAGACTGTGAAGAAACCTGAACAGTTTCCTGCGAAACCTGTTGCGATTGTCCACACTCTGACTCAGAGTGAGAGCGGCGGTGTCCCAGACCAGCCCTATCCACTGAATTACTCTTGAGGGAACAAGGTTTGACTTTACCAGATTTACCTTGAAGCCTAGAGTTTTGACATGATTTAAAATGATATTGACATGTTTTATGCATAATTGTTGTGTCTCTGCCACCACCAGCCAGTCGTCTAGATACCACAACACTCTGATTCCCTGTTTTAACAACGGCATCAGGGCTTGCCGGACTAGTTTCGTGAATAATCGAGGTGCTAGGTTCAAACCGAACGGCATCCTCTGAAAAACAAAATTTTGGTGCCTGATCCTCAAGGCCAGAAACCTTTGAAATCTTTTGTTGACCGACACGTGCCAATAGGCGTCTGTCAGGTCTAGGGAACACATCCAGCCTCCCGGCGGAAGTGTTAGCCTGATTTGATGAACTGTTAACATTCTGAAAGACTTGTTGTAAATGTGAAGATTCAGATAAGACAGGTCTACGACCGGCCTCATCTGAACACTGTCCCGTTTGGGAACCAAAAACAGTTTTGACGTGAATACAGGGTAATCTGGAGGGACCGGGATGATGACATTCTTGGCAATCATCTCCTGGACCAGCGACTCCACCTCTAATGAAACACAATTTGCCGTTGTCGGCTGACGTAAGCGAGGTCGCCGGAGCCACTGCCAAGTGATGCCTTTGCGTGCCACCATCCGTGCCCAGGTTTTTAACGGCCATGCTTGGTGACACGTTCGGAACGACCCAGTTAGCAGACAAGGGTTCGCCGGCTGTACTTCCCTCGGTTCCTCCGGCTCTAAGACAGGCACTGGGAGTGAGAAAGACTTTAGTTTTTTGATGGTGGGTTTGGTGGTGTTGGACGCTTCGCCGGCTGGCTGGTGTGGGCCGAAGACTGGCCCTGCCCCGGCTTATACTGGCCGCGTCCCCTCTGTCCTGAAAACCCTCTCTGTCTATGCCTGAACTGACCCAGGGGGGATTGGGAGGACTTAGGCGGAAGAAACGGCTTAGAACCCCCTGGCTGAGCTTTAGTAGGAGGCTTAGGTTTGGGGAAGTTAAATGCAGGTTTCTTAGCCTGTGCGGGACTGTGCTTCACGGCCTGTGCCATGTTAAACACTGTTCGCCATACATCAGGGGACATTAAAGAAGGAGTAAGTACTGGGGACATTACCACCTGGTTAGCAATGCGATCAGGCAGCTTGCGAACTAATGACATCCTAAGATCCTGTCGTGCTCGCACCGCCTCAAGTAAGGCTGTGCGTATGTCACCTAAGGATTGAATCGACGACTGAAGAATCAGATAAATCGGGATAACTCAACTGATCTTCGAGCATCCGCGTCTGCGATTGCCTGAGTAGACCTGAGTAAAGACTTAGCCACCTGTTGAGAAACTATGTACTGTGAAAACAGGCGGAAAGCTTTTCCCCTCAGCCTAAATTCTCTGTCTAGGTGAGAAGGGGTAGGGGTAGTGAATGGTTCCTTTAGTTCACAAAGATTAATCTTAGGGGCAGCTAGAAAAGAAAATAAAGCTGACGGAACTCCGCCGGCAGAACCTACCGGCATGGAGAACCATGAATGTGTATCCTGAGGGATCTGGTGGGAAGATTTAGAAGTGAAAGTGGTTGCAAAGTTTTGAGCCTCTACCTCCCAATCCACCCAAGGTCCTGGTCCCAACTGTCCCACCTTCAACACTGGATTAGCTGTCTCGTCTGTGACGGTCTGTAAATCTAGTTCAGGAGTAAGAGCCGACAGAGCCTTAATATCATTAAACCCATCCAGCTTAGACCAGTCTGAAAAAAGTTTTGAAGCTGAGGCAGGGGGTAAAGCAGGCTTAGATGCATAAACAAAATAATCCTGATGATAATAACTAGGTATAGCCTTGATATTTACGTCCAAAACATTACCCAAGGCATCCAATGCCCTTAATTTCTTTGACTTATTTCCCTGGATAAACCACTCACGTGGTACCGGGAGTTCCCCTGACAAGGTAGGCTGGGCAAGCTCTGGCTTAGAGGGGTTCAAAGGGACCCATGACTCGTCTGGCCCATAAAGCAGGGGCATAGCTACCTTTCTAAGAGGCGCTTTGTCTAGAGGGGGTGGATTAACATCCGTAATGACCCTGACATTTGACGTAGTGAATGCCGCCGTAGCTGGCTTAGAGCTCCCTGCCGGTGACAGAGTAGGAGGGTTAGGAATCTTAGATAAATCGATTGACGTTATCAGAGGCCGTACCGCAGAACTTGTCGAGGGAGCCCCCAAGTCCATTGTGGGGTTTTCTCGTTGTTGATTAAAGAATTTAGATAGAGCATGAGTAAGTAACCCATCAATTTCTTGTGCTGTAACAAACTGGTTAGATGCAGAACTTTCAGGTGAATCAGTATTATCATGGGCGGCGTCCAGGCCTGAGCCTGACCCTTGTCCCTCCCTATCTGAAATTATTGACACTTCATCTTGTTCCTCCCGATCCTCCTGAGAAGACCCCGCCGAGGCAGGGGCACCTTGTTTCCAAGATAAGTCAGGGATAGAGGATGGGGTCGCCGCGTCCCTGTGGACATCGGCTACTGTGTGACTCGTATGAGTCGGACGTGGATGGTCAGACCCTGGCTGAGCAAACCGCCAAACACCGAGGCTCTGGCCTACGCTCTCTTGAGAGTCTGAAACATTCTCAATTATTGAATTTCCTGAACTTTCCGTTTCTAGGGTTAAAATATCAATAGGTAAATCTTGTTTAGGGACAGGCGCTTCACTATACTCTGAGGCTGTAACAGAAACATTTTCAGGTGTAGAGGTACGATGAGATGCACTAGACTTAGTAGAATGTCGAGAGGACTTCTTATGGGAATCCTTTTTGGAGGATTTGTGGCTACGGTGTGACCGCGAACTAGACCTAGGTTTGGAAGAATCACCACCATGACCACTGGGGGAAGCTACAGTCTTACACTTCTTACTAGCCGGGGAAGAGGCCCGACTTGAAGACTGCTGTCTGAGAGGTGACCTTGACCTCGATCTCGCCTGCGACGAGGAGGTGGCTGCCGGGGGAGTAGGCTCTCTCGGGCGTTTAGACGTATCCACAGACGATACAGAACCCTGGCTAGTCTCTGTCGGCTTAAAACCCGTTACTCTAAAGGTACGTTTAGGGGGAGGGTGCTCTGACAGCAACTTATCCCAAAGTGGGACGTTGTCACATTGAAGTGACTTATGTGCGACAATGGTAGTGTAGGCCGACATTTGTTGTCTGACCTCTCTCAACGCTACCGCCGCGGTCTTGTCATTGTCACACAGGACTTTATTGGCTAATTGGGAGCAAAAGGAACAATTAAGTGTAACCCAGAGACCCCTTGAACGGTCTAGACATCTAACACACCTTATGCAAAGGGTATGCGCAAAAATTGGGATACCCGCGCAAGTAGGGGTAATGCACAGGGCAAAAACTGGGGCCACAGTAGCCATGACAGAGACTGGTGTGAGGAAACTACCGCCGGGTCTGTATTGGTCCGCCGGAGCTCAGCTCTGGAAAAATAAAGAAAAATTTCCAGGAATTAATGCTCATAAGGTTAACCAACGTGTTCGCATACAAGTGTTAATAACCCGCCGGGTAACGGGATGCAAAGACACAGCTAACACATCTCGCTACGCGGCTGGGTGTAAAGAGGCTAAACAAATCTTCTTAGCTAAAGAACATGAAGAATACCCTCTGATATAATGGTCCAGTATGGCACTTATAGTCTGTAGGAGGTGGTGACTGTCTCAAGATTCAATTTTGTAACAAAGCCCCCTCATAAAGACGCCGGCCCTTGAAATATTTTAGTAGAATAGCCCAGGGCAGGAATATACGAGATCTGATTTTTTAACGAATTGTCCCAAACGATCGTCGTAAAAATAGAAGGCGGCGATACTGAAAGTATCACCCAATTAAGGTTAATCGAAATTGAATTTGTTTATAAATTCCTTAGTTCCTCCACTTAGGGGCACCCGCCGGGTGTGGGAATCGATTTGGTTAAACCTCACTGAACCTTCAATTGCCGTCAGAGTAAAGGCAGCGATACACAGAGTATCACTCAAATGGATTGGTTAACTATATGAGACCTAAGTCGTTTATCCCACCCTGCTCAGGTGCACCCGGCGGGTGAGAAGTCTAAAAGTTAACCCCACAAGTTCCTGACCCCACTTCTTTGTAAAAGATCGCCGGGGAGGAACGCCTAAACAACAGCTAGGTTTTCCATGTGGTCGTCGTAAACCAGGTAGAAAAACCTATAAAAACGAGTGTTCTCAAGAACGTCGTTTCTTTATATATATCTATATATATGTAAGGATGGGTACAGCCATCCCGCCGGGAATTTAAAGGAGGCCTGAAACCAGGCACCCACAGAGACTCAGTCTTGGAGAGCCACAGACACCTCCCCACGCCGGGGAACCAGCCAGAGTTAAAAACCACGTGTGGCCCAACACTGCTCATCGGTCAGGATTTTTCATGGTGAAACCGAGAAAAAACCCGCCGGAAGGCAAACCCCACCCTGAACAGACACCATCTGAACAATACGACACGAGGAGAGACACGCACGACTAACCAAGGTCACAACATAATCCGTGGAATTAGCCAATACACAACTAAACCAGGAAACAATTATAGTCCGAGGAATTAGCCAATACACAACTAAAACCCGGATACACATGACACAGTAGGGCATATTTATAAAATAAATAATAACACTAGACATGTGGCAAGCTACGAGCGGCTGGCTAGGCCTAGGTAGACGGCATGAAAATAGTTGAAATATAAACACACACTGGAATATCACAACAGGAACCACCGCCAACACACCACCGAAGCGATAACTTCCCACCCCGGGAAGCCTGACACGGACCCAGAAAAAACTTCACTAAGTGAAGAAAAATACGCTGGGAACGTCAGCAAACACACAGCTTACCTCATCAGAAGGATAAAAGGCAGCAATAATTAACGCGTAATGAAAGCCGCCTGCATCACCAACTAACACAACTGTGAAAAGTTCACGTGTCCACAACAGGACCACGAGGGTACATCCGAAATAGATGCCCCATACACACGACCCAAAATACACTGCACTGCGGGCAACCAGCCCAGGACACTCCTGCTACGCCTATCCTAACCTTACTCGATACATCCTAGAGTAAACAAATGAGAAAAAACTCACTAGGGACGCAACGAATGCGGAACCAGCGGAGCCTGAAAGGTACGTCCGGGCAGGCTGAGCGCAGAGCAAAGAAGGAGGAATGACGCCTGATTCAGCGTCTGGTCAGAAATCCACACAAGTACATCCACGATATGATGGAAAGCTTATTGGATAGTTATTCTTATTTTCTTTTTGTTTTTATTTTTTACGAAGTTTTTTCGTAGTGAGAACCCAATTCATAATGACTGAAGCCATGAGTGAGGTCGCGTGTGCTCATGATGAAGGCTCCTCAGTTTTTAAATGCTCTGCGCGGTAGATTCAAACTACGGCGGATTAGTGTTTGAAGAGGATGCCTTATGTAATAGGCATGTTCGTCAATGATGGAGGGGCCACTAATAAATTAGGCTACACAGATAAGGTACAAAATAGTTATGGAACTAAATATCAATGTGGCTTCTTAGACGCTTGGAATTATCTTAACCTAAGAAATACGAGCGTCCTTTCTAGAGGTTTTACTGGTGGACGGCGACCATCCTCTCGAGATCCAGGATTTCAAACGCATACAATAACCTTGCGCGTTGAGCCAGGCGGCTACAAATTGATGTGTGACTAGGCCTATATGACAGCTCTTGATACCACCACAATACACACTCTGGTCGCTCCCACACAGTCAGTTATCAAACAGTTGTCATGGAGCCCTCACGTCCCTCTCCTGTGCATCACGATGACATGGCAGCGGCCATATGAGACCAAGTGTGGCTACCAGAAAGCCCTCTTGCCTCCACTTTTTACTCACAGATGTTCTTCTGCAACAAAGAAGGCACATAATGCATGTGCAATTAATAGGCAGTGCACATGCTAAAAGATCGGTGGTGTTTCATGACCCCACCACTACCAGCCATGTTATCATCTACCACCCACCACTGCTGTAAAGTCAGTGAAAATAGGTTAGCCTAAACAGACCCAGATGCGGAAATAACTTGAGCTGACCATGTCAAGTGAGATATCTTTCTTGGTGTCACTGGTAGAGTGTTCACCTCATAGTCCAAGGGTCCCTGGTTCAATCCCAGGCCCTGGCATATTTTCGTGAGGCTATTTCAGCATCTAACGAAGTTTAGGTGTGTTGGTAAAATTGTTCAGATGGTTGAGAGTAAGATCGGAGCTCCATAAATCCTCTTTTGGGTATGGTGTAAAAACCTATTCTTACACTGCCACCAGTACCATTTCCCTTTCCCTATGTCAAAACTTGATAAGGCCAAAATTACCACGCCACTGGACAGTGGATCGAATGTGTCCCAATTCTATTTTTAGACACTGCAGTCAAAGTCCGTCTCACAACACAATATCTCTCCCCCTCTCTCGTATCCTATCCCTCTTATCTACCCTATTATTTCTGTCTTATTTACTGTTTATGGCTTAGTTATTGGTGTTTATTTTTTACATAGATCTCTTGCTACATCTGCATGCATAAATACAAGCACGAAAGTGATCAATATGTGTGATATAAATCAATGTCTCTGTTATATCGGAGTCGCTTTTTACCTTACCCTCTCCTCCTTACCGCTAGGGTGCTGAGTAAGCCTGTCATGTGATCTATTCCTCTCTCTCTTTTCCTTCATTCTCACCATAATTGTCGCCTATTTATCACGTTTATTGTCTATGTTTTTTTGTTTTGTTTTTCTATGTGAGTGAAGGAGACAAGAGGCAGAACTGCCTGTATCGAGTGCCTCCCCCAAAGTTGAAAGAGTGACAGGGCCAAAATCAAGGGACGTTCGAGCCAAAATACCTGGACACACGGAGTTTGAAGCAATTTAAGTCATAGGAAGAGGGAAAGACTGATTCTGGGAGAGAGCTCCAGAGCTCAGCAGTTGAATAGAAGAAAGTCTGAGAATAATGTTTCACTCTTGGGTTGGAGAGTTGCACAGAGTAGGGGTGGGATTGTGTAGCAAGACGGTTACTACGTACCCTACGTAGAGGAGGTGGTATACACTGGGAAACCTCTGAGGAACATTGATTATTGTAGTAGCGATAGAATAGTGAGAGAGATGCAACATTGCGGCGAAGAGAGAGAGATTGCAGAGAGTTGGTGAGTGGGCGGGAGTTAATGATAGGAAAGGCTTTCCTTTCTACTTTGTCTAGGAGTGCGGTGAGAGGATCCTCCCCACACATGTGTACAATACTCAATACAAGGACGCACTGTGCCCCTGTACAGAGTAATAAGCTGTGCAGGGGAAAAGAACCCCTTTAGGCGGTTGAGCACACCCAGCTTCTGGGATGCTGCCTTAGCAAGACTGGTAATATGGTCCTTCCAAGTGAAAGCAGAAGAAAAAGAGACACCGAGCATATTGAGAGAAGATGAAGGATTGATTTTTGTATTGTTGAAGTGTAAGGGATAGTCCTCTGGGAGTTCTGAACGGGTAATTATATGAAGAATATAGGGGTGAGTCCCGAAGGGAAGAATGAAAACTTAATATTTAGTAGTGACCCCGGAATCATTGACGATGCGCCTTACAAATGTTATGGCCTATCTTTTAACTCCTATGGCTAGCCGTTCAAACGACCTGCCTAGGAGAGTAAAATATCAAGATTGCCAAATGTTCGTGAGCGAACGCTCAAAAACACTCACAGACTCGTCTGTATAATGATGTGAATACCATTACTGAAAAAAAAACAGTAAAAAATAAGTAAATAATAAAATAAAACTATTAACCCGTTGAGACCCAGCGTCGCACGTGTTGCGTCGGCAGTCTTTGATCACCAACTCCCAGCGACGCATCACGTGCGTCCGACATATAAAAAACACTTACGTGGCTCGTAAGGTAGGAAATGGCGGGAGAATAGGAGGGGGCGGTACCGTAGTGTGTGGGGGAGCCGGGCCAGTAGGTGTGAGCGGGCCGAGACAACCGCGCGGCTGGTGGCGGTGGGCTTAGTGGGGATAGTTTACACCCCTAGTTTACCGCCACTTTGAACCTTCATTACTCCGGTCGTATGGGAGCTAGAGGCTTGAGATTTATGTGAGATACTCCTTAGGATGTATGCCGTACAATGCCATACTCAGTTTTTACCCTAGTGCTCCCGGGCGGGTGGTCATGCGGGGGAGACGAACTATTGAAACCCCCCCCCCCCCGCCCCCCAAATGACCGAAATGAGTTTTTTTTTATTTGTGTGTTAATTTCTCACCATTCTCTTCCATTTTGGCTCAACAAATTTTTTTGAAGCTCCCCCCCCCAACCCCCCCCCCGCCCCCCCCCCCCCAAAAAAAATGTCAGAGGTGATTTTTTTTTTTTTTTTTTCATTTCTCATCCTTGTCTTCCATTTTAGCAAACAAAAAAAATAAGTGAAAATGGCTTGGGACTGGGGTGAACAAAATATTATAACTAGCCGGGGCTCAACGGGTTAAACGTGATCTAGCAGACTGTGCTTCTCATGCGTCTGCTGTTATCTTGCGTGTCCCTAAGCCCGTATCTGGGCTCTTGTGTTCTTCACTGATTTATCAAGACTCTCTTAGCAATACAGCAGATGAATGGGAAGGGGATGGTTGGGAGGGCCGGAATCATCAATGATTCCGGGGCCACTACTAAATATTAGGTTTTCATTCTTCCCTTCGGAACTCAAACCTATAATTTATTATTTATTATTTATCATTGACGATAAGCCTGATGTCACAAGTCTGGAGGGGGATATTCATCGAGAATATCAAAACCACTAACAAACTACTTAATTCGAGAAAAACATGCAAAAACATATCTCGTTTAATAAAAAGGTAGAGAAGGTACAGGTAGCGTTCTTAAAGTAAACCTGAAGTGCTGTAATCCTTATGTTATGATAGAACAGTCGATTACGGCACACATAAACTATACATATAGAATATGCCATAATATGTACATTATTTCATCACAAAATAAAGTTACACAACATATGTACTTCTGATTATTCCCAAAAAATAAAAGTACTTGTATTTGTACTTTATTACCCAAATAGTATGTACTTAAAATTAATTGCTCCTGACTAGACCAATTAAGTCTTAGGAATTGGGTATCACATGAAACCTTAACTCTACACATGTATGTATAAATCATAGAAGGCAGACAGGAGGCCCCAGCTGAACCCCCCCCCCCTTCTTTCAATAGCTTAAATCTAGACTTTCTGCCTAAGAGCTATACGTTGCCAGTTTGGTTTTGTGAGGTTCACGGACAGGTACAGCGTAATGAAGGTATGATTAGAGGACCATAAGTTAGTCCACTGAATGTCATCTTGAGAATAGTTATTCAAAAATCGGAGCGAAGTTGCTCTTTTACGAATATTGTGTACTCGCCCAAGAGCACCCGGATTACTTTCACGTATGAGTTCTACCAACAAAGCTGCTAATTGCCGCTTCTGTAAGCGCGTACCTGTTCTCGAAACCCAGAGGGACCCGGCCTGTCTTGGTCAAGATTCCTGTATAAATAATATCAACGATTTCACCGGACATAAAAGGTGGTGTTTATTGCCGTGCTTGAGGGCTGGTACTTCAAATTCAGTAAAAACATGTTCAGAATGCTCATTCTTCGCCACAAAGTTAGGTGTAGGTGCTATATATAGGTGCTCATATCACGCCGGGAGAACCTAAGGCAAGATTGGTCAGAACTCATTGCCGCCAACTTAGATCGATATCCTATTACCCGTGGCCAGGGCCATAAGAAAAACAGCCTTCTTTAACTTTAACTCAATTGGAGGGTTGTAACAATACTTGGGAGAGTGAAGTAAAGTGAAGGCTAGATTAAGAGACCAGGTGGGCATAAGTGGCGCAGTGGGGAACGAAGCCGGTATTAAAGATAGGGAAGATGCATACAAATGTTAAATATAAACTAGCTAATTTAGAATTAGAAAATTCAGACTGTGAGAAAGATCTAGGTGTGTTTGTTAGCAATGATTTGAAGCCTAGAAAACAGTGTATAAGCGTTCGTAATAAGGCAAACAGGATTCTCGGGTTCATCTCTAGGAGTGTGAGTAACAGAACTGCTGATGTTATCTTAAAACTTTACTTGTCATTAGTGAGACCCCATATGGATTATGCTGTCCAATTTTGGTGTCCTTATTACAGAATGGACATAGATTCATTGGAGAGAGTACAGCGTAGAATGACAAAAATGATCCATAATATTAGAAATCTTTCGTATGAAGAAAGGTTGAAGAAATTATGTTTACATTCGTTAGAGAGACGCAGAGTTAGAGGGGATATGATAGAGGTGTTCAAGTGGGTTAGTGGGATTAACAAAGGGGACATGACAAATGTACTAAAGCTCAGTGATAGCGAAAGAACTCGTACCAATGGTTTCAAATTAGATAAATTTCGTTTCAGAAAAGATATAGGCAAATATTGGTTTGGTAACAGAGTTGTAGATGGGTGGAATGGACTACCAAGTGCTATAGTGGGGTCTAAAACGGTAGGGAGCTTTAAGATAAAATTGGATAATCATATGGACGAGAAGGGTTGGGTGTGAAGGGGGATCAGCCCGGTTGGGCCAATCAGCACTCTGCATACCCCCATAATCCTGCGTTAATCTCTAACCGTTTTGGTAAGATGATCCTCAGGGTATTAGAGTGTTGAGCCTATAATTGGGCTTTGTAATTGAACTGGGGTTGTGTGGGACAGGGATCTGCCTTGCTTGGGCCAATCGGCTTTCTGCAGACTCCCATTTTCTTATGTTCTTATGTTCATGCACGCATGAACCCCTTCTCCTCCGCGTCAGGTATGGAAAGGCCAGTTAAATAAAAAAATGGCTTCCCAATAGCCGTGAGGTGGTTCTTTAATGTGATAACTGACAAAGATCTACTTTCGAAAAAATAATACAAATATTTAAATATCAACGACACTGAGGACTGTTGTTGGTCAGTTTCTTCGATCCAGGTAGTAAAGGCCTTCCAATGTGATTGGTACTGTCTTTGGGTTGATTTAGTATACTGATTAAGTAATTTGTGAGTCACGCTCTCCCCAAAATTATTTAGCCATTTAGCCTTCTGAATGTCCACAAGGCAAAAGTTAGCGAGGTCTTGAGGTTTCCAATCATGTCTAAGTGGAAGTACGAGATCGGGAGTGACACCGGGTTCTCGCACCACGTCTTCAATTGGCTGTACTAAACTTGGGCCGGCCACAAGGGCGCTATCATCGAGACCACGCCTCGATAATCGCGTAGTTTGTGAACTACTTTGCACATTAAGGATGCATCTGGAGGCGGAAACAGATAAATGGAATTGCATTTGTTCCAGTCCACCAGAAAAGCATCTGGTCCTCCTGCCGGCGTCTGAGGAACTGAGGCAACTTGTGAGTTGACTCTGACGCGAACAAATCCACCTGTGGATGGTATGGCTCCGCAATCATCTTTTGAAAGATGTTTTGCTTGAGAGACCATTCTACTAGGGTGCTCTGTTGCCGAGACAGAGCGTCTGCCCAGACATTTGCTACGCCGGAGAGATATATTGCATGAAGATAAATCTCTAGCTTTGCAACTAGCAGAAAGATCTTATCCGACAATCCTTGTAACACTCGAGATCTCGCTGACCCTTGCTTCTGAATGCATGATACCGCATTCTCTTCCCAATAACTCTTTGGCAATTATGTGAAGGTTTTTGTACCTGGACTATAGACCCAGACTTTGATTGCCCAGGTTCGACTGGTACCCCCATCCCAGGGTACCCGACGCGTCTGTGTTGATCCAGACCGTCGGTGGAGGAGTTGTCCATGTCAAAGAGGAGTGTAAAACTTCTGGCTTCGCCCAGGCTGCCAGCAGGTTGTGGGTTAATTTCGGGATTTGCCATAGTGTTTCCGCCGGCAACAGCGGAAAGCACTTGTTTCCCTCCAAAATTAGCCTTTTTACCTTTAGACGACCTAACGGAACCGTCAACCTTATCCAGTTGAGTGACCCTACAAGAGACTCCCAAACTCTCTTTGTGGTAGTCAGAGAGTGCAGAGACCGAAAGAGTTTCCTGCGTAACCTCTGTCTGTTGTCTACACTCTGACTCAGAGTAAGAAGCTCGGTGTCCCACAGTAGTCCCACCCATTGGATGGCCCTCGTGGGGGTCAAGCTGGACTTTGCCAAGTTCACCTTGAACCCCAGGGCGGTGATATGAGAAATTACCTGTTGTACATTTTCTAGGCATGTAATTTTGGAATTCGCTACTATTAACCAATCGTCTAGGTACCAGAAAATCATGACCCCTATTTTCAGCAATGGTAGCAAGGCCTGTCGGACTAGTTTGGTCCTATGAGGTGCAAGATTTAGACCAAAGGGCATCCTTTGAAAAACAAACGTCTGATTCCCTTCGCGCAGAGCTAGGTACTTTTGAAATTGTTTGTTTATAGGAATGTGCCAATAGGCATCTGTCAGATCTAAGGAACACATCCAACCTTGTGGCGGCAGTGTCAGCCTGATCTGATTCACCGTCAGCATCCTGAATGACTGCTTGTGAATATCGATTAAAAAAAGACAGATCGATGATCGGCCTCATCCGAACGCTGTCCCTTTTGGGCACCAAGAATATCCGGGATGTGTAGAAGGACTGAGTTGACTTTACTGGGACAATGATTTGCTTGTTCACCATCTCCTGGATGATGGATCCCACCTCTAATGAAACATGAATTGATTCTACTGGGATACGTAAACGAGGTCGCCGAGACCACCTCCACGAGAGGCCCTTGCGAACTACTGTCCTTGCCCATGTCCCCCGAGGCCATGCCTGGTAACATACCCGGAAGTTGCCAGTCTCTAGACTGGCCATATCCGGCAGAGTTGCACTCGTTTCCAACGCGCCTTTTCGCGGCCCTGGGAGTGAGAGAGCTTCGTGGTGTTTCAGTTTTTTTATTGGGAGGGATTTGACTCACTATGACTGCTAGGGGGGCGAAAGGCTTTGCTATCATTGCTGCTTGTCTGTTTACCCTTAGATTGACCCCTAAACCACCTCCCTTTACCCCTGGGCTGACCGCGGCCTCTAACTGTGCCACTGCTTCCGGGGCGAGGTTACGTCTTACTTGACTGCGGTGACTGAAACGTGCCACGAAATGGACTCTTAGGATACTGTGCCTTATGGGCTGATTCACTCTTCGGTTTAGAAGTAGTGGGGCGGCTAGAGTCCAACAAACAATTAACGGTGCACCAGGCATCTGTGGAGGCAAGAGTTGCAGTGAATACATCAGATAATATTAGTCTTCTGCCTATTTCCTCAGGGAGCTTCTTGACCAGATACACCCTCAGATCTTGGCGTACCCGCACAGCCTCAAACAAAGCTGTGCGAACATCCCCAAGAGTCTGAACGGCATTCTGCAACAAGATGCGCCTAGTCAAAGATAGCACCTTGTGAGTGCTAGTATCCGTTACTGACTCAGTCGTTCTAGCTAATGAATCAGCAAGTTGACGACTGAATAAAAACTGTGATAACAACCTCCAGGCTCTCTGTCTCATTTTAAAGTCTTTATCAATTTGAAGCTGTGTAGGAGACCTAAATGGCTCAGTTAACAACACAACAATAATTTTGGGGCACTCAAGAAGTCTAACATACACTTAGGAACCCCTTTCGCCTGGCCTACTGGTATAGAGAACCAATGATGATCCTCAGGCGGCAGCTGGTGACTGCTTTTATTAGTAATCGTGCTGGCAAACAGCTGGGCCTCTTGTCCCCACCCAGCCCACGGCCCCAATCCCTCTCCTTCTATGTTAATCACTGGAAGACCTGAATCATCCCTCTGCGGGACAGTGTTAAGTTCGGGGGTAAGCCCCTGCAACAGTTTAACGTCATTAAGGCCATAATTTTTAGACCAGTCTGAAAACAATTTCTCTGAGGATGCAAGAGGTAGGGCCAAGGACTGTGAGTAGACAAAGTACCCAGGATCATATAAACTCGTAATGGCTTTGATCACTACATCTAACACATCTCCGGCTTGGTTCTTGGCCCTTAGTTTCTTAGCCTCTATCGTGTAATACGATAGAGATAGGCAATTTATGTGCTAATGTACGTCTCTGTGACGTGCCTAAGTAGATACGGTAGTCTAACGGTCATTCCCGCGGTACGGCGTAGGAAGATTAGATCGTGAATAATAAGATTGCAAGTTGTAAGTAAGTTAAGATTATAAAAGGCCTAATATGCTATTAAGCAATATTGACACGGTCTTATGTAGTATATATGAATTTATCGTATTGAGCAACATAGATGCGGTACTATAGTTTGCCCGCCTGGCGTTTGCCAAGGCAGCAATATTGAGGTCCTGGGAACCTCAGAGCTTCCACAAACATCACCCTGTCAACATATAATTTCCGTCTCATTTGATCGTGCTATTGTGCCTTTATTCACAGTACACTGCCAGCAATACACACATCTACACTACGACGATGTTCTCATCGACGCAATGACTAACAGCTAAGCATTTCTACTCATGTCCATTACCATATCATAATCATTTGTTCTTTCCTTGAGCTGTGCTTTTGGGCCGGCTCCTCTTTCCCAGTCGTCCGCCATATTGGGTCGGCATTTTTCCTTTGCCTCATTGCCACGTGGAGATATTAGTGAGTTGAATCCTGGAGTATAATTAACCCTTAGAACCCTAATTAAATATAAACATATGTGAGTGACCTTTGGATGTAATTTAGTTTAAATTTAGATTCAATTCAATTTAGACTTAGAGTAATTTGACTTAGATTGATTTGTTTGGATTATAGCTTAGATATATAATTAACTTCCACTGATATTATACCACAGCCTCACTCATTTCTATGAACCAATATTCCGGCACAGGTACTTCACCTGCGACTGTCGACTGTGCGACCTCAGGGCGAGTAGGCTTTATGACTGTCCAGGTTTTGTCAGGACCATATAAAAGAGGCATAGGGCCTTTCTTAGATAGCACTGTACGATCAAGGGGAGGTGGAATTAAATCTGCTAGAATATTGAGCTTGGAAGGTAACAAAGCAGCGGAAACCGGCGGAACAGCCGCCGGAGTTACAGTTACAGGGGGGAAAGAATTAAGACTAACTTGAGGCAAAACTTGCACTTGGCCCAGAGGTCGCACCACCGGAGTCACGGGTGCCGGTACCTTCACTTGTTTTTCCTCTCTCACTATCTTGACAAAGTCAAGCCACTCCTGAAACTGTTCATACGTCACTAAAATTCCACCTTGCTGTTCAGTCACTGACGGAGGGCGAGGAGACTCCGAGCCCTGCGTTCCAGATTGTGAAGGAGACCGCCGTTGGCCAAACGGCAGTTTCTCCAAGTCTGCTACATGTTGTTGCAGAGGAGTGACACCCGGTGGCCGGGCTGGGGGGACTGCTGGGCCTCAGAACAAGTCTCCCCAGACTGGTCAGCAGTGTCATGTGTTCGTGTCTGTGATGGCGGAACACTGGGCAGAACCTCCTCACCATACCAAAGATCGGGGATAGGAGAGTCTTCCATCGTCTATACCGTAGAGCCACCTAGTTGCTCCGAAGTTCTGTGAGACGTCATGTGACTATCTGCCTGAAGTAACACTGCTGCTACGATCTTCCCCTAGCACTGGAAATACCAGAGGCTCTTGCAGTGCCTCCCGGCGGGGGATCTATAAGGCTGTTTTCTCTTCGGTGGTGGGGCCTTGGGCCGCCGTGGAGAAAAAGTTGGGCCAATGACACTAGCATCCGTGTGAGGAGAGGAATCCCGGCGGAAGGAAGATGGGGGACATTCCGGCTTAGAACTAATAGATTTCTTCGCAACTGACCGCTTAGATGATTTCCCTTTGTCCGTAGACTTCACTTCGCCGCTCTTCCGGCAGGAGGGAGAGTCGAGACGTCGTCTTTTCGCCTCTTGTAGCTGTAGAGGAGAAGATGACCTTAGTTCCACCAGAGGCGAACGAGACCTAGATCGCCGGGGGTTCGGAGCAGGCGTCCCCGACGAAGGTCCGTTTGAGGTCCTGGGCCTCTTGGTGAAGAGGGAGGGAGCAATAGCACTAGAGTAGTCGGACTCAGTAACAACTGTTTTTATCTCTTTAGAAACTTTAGATTTAGCAGCAGATGTAGCCTACTAGAGCGAGCCGCCGCCGAAGTGGAGGTGGCTGCAGGTTTCAAAAAGTCTTCCATTAATTGATCATCCAATTGAAATGATTTATGAGCTATGTCTCTGCAATATAGAACAAAATTGGATCTAATAGTTAGCAAAATTATCTTACACTTGCCATCTGAGTGGGTTACGAAACCATTACGTAAAGCAGAACACTGTTGACAGGTCTTGGATAACCACCGGCCCTTGAACGGTCTAAACAGCCAACGCATCTTACGCATTTTTTGTGTCCTAAAACAGAAAGATTAGCACAATTGGGGCTCTCATAAAATTGAATTGTTGGGGAATCCATAGCTCTCTCCCGCCGGGGGTGCAAATCCTCCAAGGCGTTCTGGGGGTAGTAACTTGGCTACCGCACCTGAGAATGAAATTTAAATAGATTCAAGAATCAATGCTCATAGGGACATACTAGGCTGGATAAGCTAAATGATATGAAAATAATTGAGAAAAAAGAACGAACTAACACTAGATTCAATCTCAGTTCCCCTTACGTTACCTTAAGGGCCATTCTCGATGGCACCAGAGTTATAACTTCTTACCAAAGTGATCAACACTGACCTAATCCCATCTAATCATAAGAACATAGTTCCTAAAAGTCCCAGCACCCAACGCCGGGAATAGTGAAACAGCATCTGCGTAACGAACAAGATAGGAAGAGGTGAGTTTTGTACGGCAGAGCCGATGTCCAGCTAAAGCGGGATCCCCACTTTCGCCGGGTATGCGTTCCGGTAGCACCAAACTACGAACTGTTTCTTTGACTTGTGAGGCGGAAATGTCCTGAAAACTACGGCTACGCCGGAGACCCTAAAAGACAAGATAAAGTAAATATGCGCCTCCCGCATATTAACCACCGCCGGCATAAGTCAAGAAAACTAATTTCGACCGATCTTGTACCAAACAAAGAAAAACCGAAATCAACACAGCTCTAACATCCTCGGTGTCTCTTACCACATAATTATAAGAGACAACGTGAAGACACAAGAGGCACGTTGTGACAGAATTTAACTGTTAATTTTTGCCGGAATTGGGCCCAACCCTTTTAGCAACCCGAGTGACAACATGCAATTTTATGGCACAGTATATAAATCACGATAAATACTGTACATCCTAGCCATAAACATTTCCTACAGTTGGCCAACTATAGACGGGGGCAAGTGGACGTTGATCAATCATCAATAACACTAACCTGATAGCCTAGGATGGCTCTCGTTCCCCCATCATGATGAACAGGAACGTAGGCTGAAAAGCGTCGTGAACAAGTGCCAAGTGTCTCACTACGTGAGACAACTCGAAACGCACATGTTCCTCCACGAAGAGACGAAAACCGCTTAGCCCACCCAATTGGGTAGCCAAAAAGCAGGCCCCATATCCTCTAAAAGAAGCCTCATACCTAAACTAGCTCATAGTAAATGAAGCGAGGATAAAAAACACAAAAACAAAACACGTTGAAACCTTGCCTTATCACAACAAGGCCATCCTGATAAAAGTTTTGCCAAACACCCACGGGACAACTCCTAGGGCGAGTGGGAAAGGTGTGCAACCTGGCTAATCTATAATACTACTCTAACTTCAGCACTTAGTATGTACAAATGAGCAAAAGACTCACAAGCCGGAGGAAGGAGACAAACGAAGCGAGGCTGAGTACACCTCCGTACCCCACGACGCCTAGAAGGACACAAGAGCCAAGATAAGGGCTTAGGGATGGGCAAGATAACAGCAGATGCATGAGAAGCGCACTCTGCTAGATCACGTTTAATATTTTTATTTTATTATTTACTTATTTTTTACTGGTTTTTTTCAGTAGTGGTACCCATATCATTATACGAACGAGTCCGTGAGTGTTTTTGATTGTTTGCTAACAAAGATTTTACAATCTTGATATTTTACTCTCTTAGCCGAGTCATTTGAATGGCTAGCCATGAGTTCAAAGATAGGCGAAACATTTGTAAGGCACATCATCAATGATGGAGGGGCCACTAATAAATATTGGGTTTTGGAAGCATTAAAGGTAACAAGGTTTTCTCTACCCTAATTGGAAATAGTAGTTAGATCAGGAGATAAGTGTTGCATGGCTTCATTACATTTGTCTTTGAGGAATTGCTGGCTGGGGCATTCAGGAAAACTAATTGAGTAGTGTAAGGTAGAGTTGTCTGCGTATGAATGGATGGGACTGGAGGTACAGTTAAGAAGATAATCTATGAAAATTAGAAAGAGAATGGGAGATAGGACAGAGCCCTGAGGAATACCGGAGTTGATAGGATGAGGAAGTGAACGATGGCCATCCACAACCGCAGCTATGGAACGGCCAGAAAGGAAATTAGAGACGAAGGCACAGATGGAGGGATAGAAACAGAAGGAAAGTAGTTTAGAAATTAAAGATTTGTGCCAGATTCTATCGAAGGCCTTCGATATGTTTAGCGCAATAGAAAAGGTCTCACCGAAGTCCCAAAAGGAGGATGACCAAGAGTTAGTAAGATATGAAAGAAGATCACCAGTAGAGCGACCTTTAAGGAAGCCATACTGGCAATCTGAGAGTAGATTATGAGCAGAGAAATATTTAAGAAATTTGGAAGCAAGAATAGTTTTAAAAACTTTAGAAATACAAGAGATGAGAGCAATTGGGCAATAGTTGGAGGGTTGAGAGCGGTTCTTTGGGACAGGTTGAATAGAGCAAACTTCCAGCAAGAAGGGAAGACGTTAGAGGAGAGACAGAGACGAAATAGTTTGCCTAGGCAGGAAGTCAGCACAGAAGCACAGTTTTTGAGTACAACAGGAGGAACACCGTCCGTACCATACACCTTCTTAGTATTAAGCCCAGAGAGGGTAGAAAGTACATCTTTGGAAGATATAAGGATATTAGGCATATGTAGGAGAGAGGGAGGTGGAGAGGGAGGAATAGCATCGGAATCATCCAAGGTGGAGTTTCTAGCAAACTTTGAGCGAAGAGTTCAACTTTGTCAGAGGAAGAAGTGATGGTTGTGCCATCAGAGTGGAAAAGGGTATAGGGAAAGACGAGGAAGAAAAATTGTTGGAGAGGTTTTTGGTTAGATGCCAGAAAGCTTGGGAAGAGCAGAGTTGGATATTTGAGTGCATTTATTATTGATGAAAGAGTGTTTGGCAAGTCGAAGAACAGATTTGGCTTGATTCTGGGCAGAAACATAGGAAGAATGAGATTCTTGAGTCTTTAGGTGTCGGTACCGTTTGAATGCTTCCTCCTTGTTGCGGACAGCAGTAAAACAAGCGTGAGTAAACCAAGATGTTTTTACATTAGACTGAGAGAAAGAAAATGGAATGTATGTGAAATAACGGAAAAGCTTCTCACCACCGCCACAGCCAACATACCGAGATCTCCACCTCTACCTCCACCATCACCACCTCTACCTCCACCATCTCCACCACCATCACTACCGCCACAGCCAACATACCGAGATCTCCACCTCTACCTCCACCATCTCCACCACCATCACCACCAACACTGTTGCCACACCTACCGCCATAGCCAACATACCGAGATTTCCACCTCTACACCGCCACAGCCACATAAAAGAAAACGACTACCTCCCCCGCATCAAAGAAAACGACTCAAAGGCAGACAATTATATCCCCGCAAGAGAGAGAAACACGTGATCAGTTTCTCGCCGATTACACTTCCCCTGCAACATCCCAAAACCTACAAACTTGCAACCACTGTCCACTCCATCTACCTCCAGCCTGCAAACCACATAAGCAGCCCCCAGAGAAAACCAGAAGGCCAAATATACATTATCAAAGCCCCAAGCCACAAGATGCCCACCTTCTTCTTCTTTCTTCTCCTTCCGACATCGCACAATTTCGGAGGATATATAAATCTAACAAGTGCACGTCTTACAACAATGCACACCTTCATTCACCAAGTCCATACAAGCCACGCAAGGCCAAGACAACAGAAAAGCAACTCCCCCAACAAGCAAGGCCAGCCATTATCTGTGTTCTTTCTCTGCCCACCACACCAAGACAAAAAGGGAACAACCGCCGATCTATCAAGAAGTACAAGAAGTCATTAGCATCGTAATAACACATTCTCCAACCACAGGAAAGAAGTTTTCCACCAACATGGACAATCCTGAAGTACCGAGAAATGAGGAAAAGAGAAAGAAATTACAACACAAGAAATGGCACCATAAACATGCGGACATCCCCACGCCACTCTAGAGCACAGCCGCATCGCCGCCATGAGCAGGGAAGCCAAGATATACAGTTACCAGATATCACCCACCTCCAAGCCACACGGACACAACCGCCATACAACACCCTACCCCTGGGTGCCTTTCTGATGCGCAGCCACACCACCGCCAAGACGCTGAGAAAAGAGGTGACCTCAGCAGGAAATTCTAAGATCGATACTCAGTTGGAAAGGTGTTTCCTTGTGATCCATGGACGGAAGGACAGTTAGAAGATTGAGGGCTCAGTAGGAAGAATTGTTCTTGTGATCCATGGATGGAAGACAATTTGGAATACTGAAGTCACCTGCTTAACTTGTTTGTAGTGCTGTTTCCTTGTGGTCCATGGACGGAAGGACAGTAACTCAATCAACCCTCAGTTCTGCATCAAAGTTATTTCAAAGACAGATTAGTCAGTGAGTTCACTCCTGCGTTAACTCGATTCTATTTTACCTTTGCAATGGCTAGGTAGATAGTATTCAAGGTCCCAATCCAAGAGCTCGAGTAAGACTGTGCTAACCCAGTCACGACAGGACAACCCCCACGGCCAACGCATCTACCGAAGATTGGATTACTTATTCTGCACATCTAAAGTGAAGTTATTATACCATCAGAAGATACAGAAGATCTAACTGTGAAAAGAATCTATGCTTAGTGTCTTATCAGAGAAAGAGTATATAAAGATCAACAGTGGAAATTAGTCAAAATATATCTACCAGGTATATAATAAGAAGTATTCTGGAAACAGCGGATACTACGACCTTATGCAAAAAGCGAGAGAAAAGAAGTACTAGTGAAACCCAAATAAATCAGGGAAGTACTGATAATAATTCTGGTAAAGAAAATAACAAATAAATTAAAGTTAACTTATGCGTAAGCACCATAGTGAATTAACACAGAGAAAATAATTACATTCAGCTTCCAATCCAGAACAACTCTACGCAGGTAAAAAAACAAAAGTTCACATATATAATTACTACGTAGCCTGTCTAAGCACGAGTGTAAATCTTCGATTGAAAGGAGTGCTATTCTTATCTCTGAAATAAATACAGGATAAGTGTAATCTTTCAACTAGAAAACGGTCCACCAGACTCACTTAGATATTGCATAAAATAATCCAGTCTTACGAGTCAGACGTAGTGGAGCCTCGTTCGTGCATCTATTATGTTGTTCTTGACCATTTTGTTCTAGCCTTACGTATGCGATATTCTTGTGCCAATAAATGCAATATGAGTGCACATCTTGTGATAATTATCCTCTATTTTCTTTCTGTGTCTGTGGTAAAGCAATTAACTTCTCCAGTTAGGAAGAACCCACTTAATCAAACCAATCAAACCCCAGTAAAAACCTGGCATAATAGTATGCTTCCATGCACGAGAGGATTACCTCGTTAATGCGTTCAGCACTCTCCGAGAGTCCCCGGCCAAGGAAGCAAAAGTCAGTCCATGGGAAATCAAAGAAGTACTGCCGAAGAGCCACAAGCGCCGCCGCTTGGGAGGATCGGGAGAGAAAATATTTACAGTATAAGCAGAAGGGTTAGAGGTTAGAAATAAGTCAAGAATGTTGGGCCGATCTCCGAAGCGATCCGGGATACGGGTGGGTTGCTGGACTAACTGCTCTAGGTCGTTTAAGATAGAAAAGATGTAGGCTTGTTCACCAGGTTGGTCAGTGGAAACAGAGGAGAGCCATTGGTGGTGGTGAACATTGAAATCTCCTAAGATGGAGATTTCTGCGAAAGGAGAGATGGATAGAATGTGTTCCACTTTAGAAGTTAGATAGTCAAAGAATTTTGGATAGTCAGTAGAGTTAGGGGAGATATAGGCAGCGCAGAAATATTTGGTTTGAGAGTGACAAGAGAGCTTTAGCCAGAGAGTTGAGAATTCAGAAGAATTTAAGTTGGGAACACGAGAGAAAGCAAGATTGTTGCGTACATAGATGCAACATCCACATTTAGCTTGAAACTGAGGATAGAGATAGTAGGAGGATACAGAGAAGGGTTTGCTGTCAGTAGTCTCAGACAACTGTGCCTCGGTGAGAGAGAGAAGATCAGAGTTGGCAGAGGAGAGGTGTTGTTCCACAGTGTGGAAGTTAGAGGAAAGGCCACGAATGTTACATAAATTAATAGTAAGAGTAGAAGGTGGTGGTCCTGAGGATTTTGGCGAGTCGTTACCAGGGGACAGACTGATGGGGGCATTTCTGGTCCCCCCCCTGAGGACTCCGAGGCGGGTCGAGGTTGCGTCATTTTTGTTTTTCTTTGGAAAAGTTAATGTAGTATGTAAGGTCACTACTAAGGTGTTTGTAGTATAATGTATTGATAGGAGAAGGTGTTTTGGAGGGCAGGCTGCGGTTCTCCTCAATTTTGATGAGACACTGAAAGGATCAGTTAGTGAGGCCATGTGGTGAAACAGGAGTTCCAGCAGTCCTTATCAGTCACCTAGCACTCCCCAGGAGTACCGCCCAGTTCGGCTGGCGTCTACAACCTCCTCCTAACAATTCTGGAGGTGGGATTCCCGGTCCCAACCTCCAGGGGCTATCTGCGCCACAAAGTGATGGGCGGTGGGGTCGCCACATCCCTACGCATATGTAGCTTATTTATTGCTGTGTAATATTTAGATGGGTCGCCTATATTGGTACATGTACATTAGAAGGCATGAGAGTGCTCAAAAGGCACGATATACACAATATTTCTTTATCACCACTTCTTTCCCTCCCCTATCAGTGTGACCAGTCCAACCATCACTGTTTCTCCCCAAAAATGTTGCCTATTTATTGCGTTTATTCTCTATGTGCAGCTTATTTATTGCTATATGATAGTCAGATGGGTCGCCTATATAAGTAGGCCTACATGCACATTATAAAGCATGAAAGTGCTCAAAAAGCTATATATACGCAATATTAATTATCAACTCTCCTTTCCCTCCCCTAACTAACACAACTAACACAACTTTCCATTCCCCAACCATCACCACCTGTCAGATCTACTCACGAGTGAAGTCAAACGCTACCTTCGCGTCCTCATCCAACCATAAAACAGGACATGTCAAAGCGACAAACATCACTTCCTGTTCAACCACCACCAGCATAACACCTCCTCGAGACGCCCCACCAAACTTCCGTAACATGACGTCTCCCATCAAGGCTCCACTACCTGCCTCCAATTCCGGCAACAACCCTGGACTTCCCTACATAAAGAAGCTAAAATGGGGTGAGAAAACCGGCTCCCTGTTCAACATCAGATTTCAGGATGAGCTCGAAACTTGCCTGGAGTACTCCCATAGCACCTCTTACCTCACCATATCCGCCAACACCTTTCAACCTGTAGACGCCCGCTCCCAAGCTTGGTAGGCGTATCTGGAAATAAGCTATACGTTTACCCGCCTGGTGCTTCGCAATCCAGCCACGAGGTCGTGGCTATTACCCCGGAGAGGAGAGTGAGATGGGGGATAAAAGCGCAAGAGGAAATGGAAGCATCAGAACAAAAACAAATCCTGTCACCACGCCGCCAAGACAAGAGGGTATAAGAGCCTCCTCACCACGTCAGGCCCGGGTCGCCACCATTACCTCGCCACTTCCCCCGACACCAGGAAGGGACATAACCGTGAGGTTAACCACCATCACCACCAGCAAAACCAGAGAAGTCCAATACCAACGTCCAGGAAGGGAAACCTTCCATCTTCCATAAGATGGTGTATGGTTGTCATGTGAAGCTACAACAACCTTGATAATCCTTTCTTGCACAAGGATGTAGAATAAAAGTCCAGAGATAAGTTTATAGGTTCTTATTAGCCAAAGGTATACAGAGCTGGGGTGGCACTGCTATGCTGAGTGCCGACCGATGTTACTGATGAAAACATGTGCAGCGGTGCCGGATATATTTGGTGCAACGCTGCCGATACTACAGAGTATGGTATATTATCATGGGATATTAAACAATGATAGTATTGCCCTGAAAGTACATGTGTGTATGTTGCAATATGATTAAGGCATGTGTACACTCTGTATATATGTTGTGTGTGCACTTAACCTATATCAACACCTCCCTCCCCCTTCAAGCTCGCAAGACGTTGTCGAGCTGACTCTTTTTCTAGGAGCCTTTCAGACCTACGTGGAGCCATGGGGGAAGTGAAGGACTCTCTTTCTGGGTCCGTGCAAGACACAGGGATCTCAGGGTTATGGGGGAGGGGTTCAACACCAGGGGAATTCACTGGGCGGAGGAAGCGACGGTTCCGCCAATATATCTTACCACTGGGGAGACGAACCTCATAATCCCTGGACCTGCCGCAGCCCATGACGACCCCAACCTTGTCCCAGCAGTGAGAAGTCGGGTCTTGGATCCGCACTGTGGTGCCAACTCTCAACCTGGGAAGGGGACGTGCGTGCTGGTCATAGTTTCTCTGCACCAGCGCAGTGTGGGCGGCTGCACGGCGGTCACAGTCCTCGGCCTTGGCTTGCCACTCTGCTGCAAAGGACTGGGGATGAGCAGGGACACAAGACCGTAGTGGGTGGCCATACAGGATTTGTGCCGGGGAGCGGCCTGTGAAGTTCGGGGTGTTGCGGAGCTCCAACAGTCCACGATCAAAGTCCTCACAGTCGATGTTGCCTGAGGGAGCCGTCTTCAGTATGAGGTGTTTGACGGACTTGACGGCAGACTCGGCATGACCGTTGGATTGTGGGTAGTGTGGGGAAGAGACCAAGTGATTGACTCCCCAACGCTCCATGAAGTCCCGGAACTCACGGCTAGTAAACTGTGGGCCTCCATCTGTACGTAGACGGAGGGGTACACCAACTTCCCTGAAGTAGCGGCAGAAGATCCTGATGGTGTTTGAAGCGGTAGTATCTCCTTTGCAGGGTACGACAACGGGCCAGCCTGAGAGTCGGTCTGTTACGACGAGGAAGGATTTCCCCGCCACAGCGAAGAAGTCGGCTGAAACAGACTCGAAAGGCCTAGTTGGGTTGTCGTCGTTGATCATGGGTTCCTGCTGCTGACTAGGCTGTAAGACCTGACACGGCTCACAAGCTTGAACTGTATTGGCGATGTCAGAGTTGATGCCAGGCCAAAAGACAGCCTGTCGCGCCCTACGCTTAGTTGCCTCCACGCCTCTGTGACTATCATGCAGGCGAGCCAAGGTGCGGCGGCGGAGGGCTTCAGGAACCACAACCCTCGCTCCGTACAGGACGAGTTCACCATCTGCTGACAGGTAGTCTCGGAGTTTCCAGAATGGGAGTAGAGAGTTGTGCAGGTCGTAGCGGTTGGTGGGGAAACCCGAAGTAACGCACTCACGCAGGCAGATGTACACAGTATCCGCTCTGGCTGCGTCTCGGAGTTCCTGGAGAATCCTGTCTGCGTCCTGTGAAGGAGAGTTGACGTCGGTGGCGGCGGCGTTGACAGTCACGAGAGACCTGAGGTGAACCGTGGCGTCGGCACATGCTAACTCATCCTCTGGCGTCGGGTGGCTGACAGGGGCCCGTGACAACGCATCAGGGATGCAGAGCAACCTGCCAGCGCGCCAGACGGCTGTGAAGAGGTAAGGTGCGACTTTCTCCTTCAGACGTTGGAGGCGGGGATTTTCAACCGCATCAAGGGTGTAGTTGTTGAAGATGGGGATGAGGGGGCGATGGTCCGTCATGAGGGTGAAGTGTTGCAGTCCGATGAGGTAGAACTTGCACTTGGACATGGCCCAGACCACGGCTAGCATCTCCAGCTCATGGTGGCCTAGCGGGACTCGGGGTCGCTTAGGAACCTCGAGCCACACTGAACTAAGCGGAGACGGTTGTTGCCATGATCCTGTAGGAGGGCGTATCCAATACCGTTAAGGCGGGACGCATCAGTTTGTAGAATCACTGGTAGGGAAGGGTCGAATGGGGCCAGGACGGGTGGACTGAGCAGGGCAGCCTTGACCCGGCGGAAAGCCTCATCATGGTCAGCGGTCCACATAAACGACCTCTTCGGGCTCATCAGGGGGCGCAGGGGCTGAGCGGCAGTGGCGATGTCGGGGGTGAACTCCGCCAGCTGGTTCACCAAACCCATGAAGGAGCGAAGGTCGGTGATGTTGGCTGGTGTCGGGAAGTCCTTGATCGCTCCGACTTTGCCAGGGTCAGCCGAGATGCCCTCACCTGAGAGCGTGTACCCACAGAAGTTCACACTGGGTGCGGCGACCACGAACTTGTCCTTGTTGAGTGTGATCCCACTGTCGCGGCACCGTATGAGCACTTCATGGATACGCTGAAGATGTGTGTTGAAGTCCTCGTCGTAGAGCAGCACGTCGTCGACAACCTTGGCACAATTTTGCACCCCTTGGAGGGCCCTATCACCGCGAAGGCAGAAGGCGTCACCTGTCGCAGCGAAGCCCATTGGACCTCTACAGTGTTGGAAACGGCCATAAGGAGTGATGAAAGTTGTGAGATGCTGGTCCTCCTCCGCAAGTTCCATTTGCCAATATCCACTCAGGGCGTCTGCCGTCGTGAAGAATTTCGCCTGCGGGGCCACACTGCGGATCGCTTCGAAAGGCGTCGGTGAGGGTGGGCTGGGCGGGAAACTTGGCAGTTGAGCTTGGTGAGGTCTACGGTGAGGCGAACTTCGGCGTTGGGCTTGGCGACGACGACGAGGGGGTGGCACCACTCTGAAGGTTCATCGCCGGCCGGTTTGATGATACCTTGTGCCACTAGCGAGTCCAGCTCCTGCTTAACTTTGTCCCTGAAAGCAAAGGGGATCTGCCGCGGGGTGTAGATGGCAAAAGGCACGGCATCGTCCTTGAGGTGGATCCGCATTGGGGGACCCTTCATAGGCTTGAGTGGAGCTATCTGGAGATCCTCCTTGGAGACCAACACGTCCTTGAACTCTCGAAGAAAGAACTCCTTGGCTTGTGCAGGTGACGTGGTGGCTGTGAAGGGTAGCTCCTTACACCTGTAGATGTGTTTAACCTGTAGAATTGGCTTGGGGAATTCTGCTGAGATGATGGCCAATGCTTGACAGTGGTGTTTGGACAGAAGCGGCGTCTGAACACCCTCGCGGACTTGGATTGTGGCCGAACAGGAGCGTTTTGCTGATGGTGAGTTGTGCATGAAACGTCCGCAAAGCAGGAGCCATTGCAGAGCCATCCGCGTTGAGCGTTGTTGTCGGAGGCGGAGGTCGTAGGCTGCTGAGAGGAATCCGAAGTATGTCGAGGTGTCGTCGGCCGATCACTGTGATGTCTGCACCTGTGTCAGGAAGCATGTGGAGTTTTCTAGTGGTGCCGCTGTAGGTGAGACTCACGGATGTCAGTGTGGGTGCCTGAACAGGTGATCCCACACGTCGGCAACTTGTGGTCTTCTTTGCTGTAGACTTGTTGTGGGAGGAAGCGGCGTTGTCCTGTGTGGCGGGCGTCTTGGAAGATCTGCAGCATTTGTCGTAGTGGCCCATATGGTTGCAGCGACGACACTGGGCGGTGGCTGCAGGGCAAGCAGGAGTCCTAGGCTTATGACCACGACGGCCGCAGTTAGTGCAGGTGTAGTCTTCAGCCGGGCACTTGTTCTTGTCGTGCCGGCGAGCACAACACTGGCAGGTGGCAGCCGACGCCAAGGACTGTTGCGATGTGGAGAACTTGTCGCGTTGCCTAACTTCCTTGTTCTGCTTTGTACGCTGACACGGCGTTAACCTGGGACGGTGGGGCACGTATGGCTGATGTAGCGCTTCGAGTGGCCTCGTAGGAACGGCAAGTGTTGACGATGTCCTGTAATGAAGGAGTGGCGTCGAGGGAGAGCAGCTTCTGTACAAGTTCTTCGTCGTGTATGCCATAACGAGTAGAACCAACGAGACAACCCGAGGTAGGCCTAACATCAACGTAACTTCTGCCACTGCGATAATTAATGAAGTCTACCCTGCAGTGAGGAGCGTCGGAAGCGGTACACCCGCTATAATGAGTATAGCAACACCTGGGGCCTATAATGAAGCTGTAAGTACAGGCAACGCGCAAGGCATCACTACAGCACTTGCGACGGGAAGGAGCTCGACGACAACCCCTATCGACAGGATCACAACGCCTCCACCCTCAGGTGATAAGGGGGAGGGTACTGTTCAAGGACAATGGTTTAGGGTACATTCCACCAAAGGTAAAACTCATCACATACCTGAGGGGGAACAGAGGCTGAATGGAGGTACCGGTACTGGTACCACAAACAATGTTAGGAATTCTATGGCTGTGCAAATTCAACCTAGGAACTTTATGCATCAGGGGATTAAGGGTAAAAATAAAAGTACGGGGATAAGTAGGCTACAGTTAAAAAACGTGAAAAGATCACGCATAGCCAAAGTATTCGCGACAGGTTTTAAGCCAGGAGTGACGGCATCCGACTTGAAAGAATATCTCTCCAATAAACTCAGTCTTAGTATGGATGTTGAACCAATTATTCCCTGGTCTGATAGGCACACATATATTTCATTCAGAATAAACTGTGAGTGTCCAAATCCCGAGGTGTTTATGGATGAAGAACTTTGGCCAGAGGAAGCATCGGTGTACTGGTGGAGAGAACGTAGGGCACAGGTACCGGTATCAACAAATGAGGACTCTATAACTACGGTAACCCACCCTCCCAACAACTCTTAATCATGGATATAAAGTCTACTTCATCTCCCAACAATTTGCGTATTGCTACTTATAACTGTAGGGGGGCTCCCTAAAACCAACAGAGGGCTTCTCCTACGCCCTGAATGTAGTAGACGTATTTAATACCAGTGATATTGTGTGCCTGCAGGAGACTTGGTATTTTAAACAGGATTTGGGTAACCTCAGTACTATCTGTGATAATTTTCATGGGTTTGGGGTCTCGACAACCGATGCTATGGATGGTCTAGTAGCAGGTCACCCACCGGGAGGAGTAGCTATTTTGTGGAGGGACTCTTTAGACAGCCGGGTTAAACCACTTGTAACAAATTTAACCATGGTGTACAGGTATAGAAATAGAAGATATCCAACGGAAAGTAGTTATTCTTAGTGTGTACTTGCCCTACCAATGTAATGAAAATGAAGAACAATACCTGGAATGCCTTGGAGAGCTAAGTGCTCTTTTACAAGAACTAAATACCACCTGCTACTCTGTAATAGGGGACTGGAATGCTAATCTGAAGGACATGAGTAACGCTCTGTTTGCTAGTCCATATGACTAACTTCTGTGGTGAGCATGATCTAATTATCTCTTCTCAGCTCATGCGCACTCATAGTAGTTACACATGTGTCAGTGCAGCATGGGGCTCAACGTCTTGGCTAGATCATACCGTAGCTAGTGCTGATTTCCATGATATGATAACATATATGGAAATTCAGTATACATATACAGATGAAGATCATATCCCATTGACCTTAACAGGTAGTTTGGAAAGAGCGCCAGAAATTAACCCAGTCAAACAATAGTGTAAATCCAAAACTGCCATGGGGCGGGCTTGACGAGGAGGAGTGTGAGCAATTTTGCACTTTAAAACCACACTCTCCTTTTCTGATGCTTGATCCCCTGGCAGTGAGGAGTGCCATTACCTGTGAATACCCCAATTGTGTGTAATGCTAGTCATCGAGAAGAAGTCAG
>CM064575.1:37040413-37093598 GCA_032716605.1 Paralithodes platypus
ACCCAGCGTCGCACGTGTTGCGTCGGCAGTCGTTGATCACCAACTCCCAGCGGACGCAATCACGTGCTTCCCGACATATAAAAAACACTTACGTGGCTCGTAAGGAGTAGGAAATGACGGGAGAATAGGAGGGGGGAGTACCTTAGTGTGTGGGGGTGCCGGGCCAGTGAGGTGTGAGCGGGCCGAGGACAGCACGCGGATGGTGGAGGTGGGGCTGTAGGTGGGGATAGTTTACAACCCTAGTTTACCGACACTTTGAACCTTCATTAATCCAGGTCGTATGGGAGCTAGAGGCTTGAGGGATTTCTGTGAGATACTCCTTAGGATGTATGCCGTTACAATGCCATACTCAGTTTTTACCCTAGTGCTCCAGGGTTGGGTGGTCATGCGGGGGATGGAGACGAAACTATTGAAACCCCCCCCCCCCGCCCCCAAATGACCGAAATGAGTTTTTTTTCTTTGTGTGTTCATTTCTCACCATTCTCTTCCATTTTGGATCAACAAATTTTTTTGAAGCTCCCCCCCCCCAAACACCCCCCGGGCCCCCCCCCCCCCCCCGAAAAAAAATGTCAGAGGTGATTTTTTTTTTTTTTTTTTAATTCTCCCAATTTTTTCATTGTCTTCCAATTTTAGCAAAACAAAAAAAAAAAAGTGAAAAAATGGCTTGGAACTGGGGGGAACAACAATATTATAACTAGCCGGGGGCTCAACGGGTTTAAAGTTGATCTAGGCAGACTGTGCTTCTCATGCGGTATGCTGTTATCTTGCGGGTCCCGAAGCCCGTATCGGGGCTCTTGTGTTCTTCACTGATTTATCAAGACACTCTCTTAGCAATACAGGCAGATGAATGGGAAGGGGCATGGTTGGGAGGGCCGGAATCATCAATGATTCCGGGGCCACTACTAAATATTAGGTTTTCATTCTTCCCTTCGGAACTCAAACCTCTACTTTATTAGTGGCCCCCCATCATTGACGATAAGCCTGATGGAACACGTATGGAGGGGGATATTCATCGAGAATATCAAAACCCCTAACAAACTACTGAATTCGAGAAAAACATGCAAAAAAAAATATCTAGTTTAATAAAAAGGTAGAGAAGGTACAGGTAGCGTTCTTAAAGTAAACCTGAAGTGCTGTAATCCTTATGTATATGATAGAACTGTCGATTACGGCAACACATAAAAACTAGACATATAGAATATGCCATAATAGGTACATTATTTCATCACAAAATAAAGTGACACAACATATGTACTTCTGATTATTCCCAAAAAATAAAAGTACTTGGATTTGTACTTTATTACCCAAATAGTATGTACTTAAAATTAATTGCTCCTGACTAGACCAATTAAGTCTTAGGAATTGGGTATCACATGAAACATTAACTCTTACCCATGTATGTATAAATCATTAGAAGGCAGACAGGAGGGCCCCAGATGAACCCCCCCCCCCCCCCACCTTCTTTCAATAGCTTAAATTCTAGACTGTCTGACTAAGAGCTATACGTTTGCAGTTTGGTTTTGTGAGGTTCACGGGGACAGGTACAAGCGTAATGAAGGTATGATTAGAGGACCATCAGTTAGTCCAAGAATGTAATCTTGAGAATAGTTATTCAAAAATCGGAGCGAAGTTGCTCTTTTACGAATATTGTGTACTCGCCCAAGAGCACACGGATTACTTTCAAGTATGAGTTCTACCAACAAAGCTGCTAAAAAAATTGCAGCTTCTGTAAGCGCGGTACCTGTTCTCCGGAACCCAGAGGGACCCGGCCTGTCTTGGTCAAGATTCCTGTATAAGAATATCAACGATTTCACCGGACATAAAAGGTGGTGTTTATTGCCGTGCTTGAGGGCTGGGACTTCAAATTCAGTAAAAACATGTTCAGAATGCTCATTCTTCGCAACAAAGTTAGGTGTAGGTGCTATATATAGGTGCTCATATCACGCCAGGTGAGAGAGAACTAAGGCAAGATTGGTCAGAACTCATTGCCGCCAACTTAGATAGATTATCCTATTTACCCGTGGCCAGGGCCATAAGAAAAACAGCCTTCTTTAAAAAACTTTAGCGATTGGAGGGTTGTAACAATACTTGGGAAGAGTGAAGTAAAGTGAAGGCTAGATGAAGTAGAGACCAGGTGGGCATAAGTGGCGCAGTGGGGAACGAAGCCGGTATTAAAGGAGGGAAGATGCATACAAATGTTAAATATAAAACTAGCTAATTTAGAATTAGAAAATTTCAGACTGTTGAGACGATCTAGGTGTGTTTGTTAGCAATGATTTGAAGCCTAGGAAAACAGTGTAGAAGCGTTAGTAATAAGGCAAACAGGATTCTCGGGTTCATCTCTAGGAGTGTGAGTAACCAGAACTGCTGATGTTATCTTAAAAACTTTACTTGTCGTTAGTGAGAACCCCCATATGGATTATGCTGTCCAATTTTGGTGTCCTTATTACGATAATGGACATAGATTCATTGGAGAGAGTACAGCGTAGGAATGACAAAAATGATCCATAATATTAGAAATCTTTCGTATGAAGAAAGGTTGAAGAAATTATGTTTACATTCGTTAGAGAGACGCAGAGTTAGAGGGGATATGATAGAGGTGTTTCAAGTGGGTTAGTGGGATTAACAAAGGGGACATGACAAATGTACTAAAGCTACAGATGATTAGAGAAAGGAACTGGTACCAATGGTTTCAAATTAGATAAATTTCGTTTCAGAAAAGATATAGGCAAATATTGGTTGGGTAACAGAGTTGTAGATGGGTGGAATGGACTACCAAGTGATATAGTGCGGGTCTAAAACGGTAGGGAGCTTTAAGATAAAATTGGATAATCATATGGACGAGAAGGGTTGGGTTGTGAAGGGGGATCAGAACGGTTTGGCCAATCAGCACTCTGCATACCCCCATGATCCTGCGTTAATCTCTAACGGTTTTGGTAGGATGATCGTCAGGGTATTAGAGTGTTGAGCCTATAATTGGGCTGTGTAATTGAAAACTGGCGGGTGTGTGGTACAGGGATCTGCCTTGCTTGGGCCAATCGGCCTTTCGGCAGACTTACCATTTTCTTATGTTCTTATGTTCATGCACGCATGAACCCCTTCTCCTCCGCGTCAGGTTATGGGAAGGCCAGTTAAATAAAAAAATGGCTTCCCAATAGCCGTGAGGTGGTTCTTTAATGTGATAACTGACACAGATCTACTTTCGAAAAAATAATACACATATTTAAATATCAAACGACACGGAGGACTGTTGTTGGCCAGTTTCTTCGATCCACGGTAGTTAAAGGCCTTCCAATGTGATTGGTACTGTCTTTGGGGGTGATTTTTAGTATACTGATTCAGTAATTTGTGAGTCACGCTCTCCCTCAAAATTATTTAGCCATTTAGCCTTCTGAATGTCCAACAAGGCAAAAGTTAGCGAGGGTTCTTGAGGTTTCCAATCATGTATAAGTGGAACGTCCGAGATCGGGAGTGACACCGGGTTCTCGCACCACGTCTTCAATTGGCTGCTACTAGAACTTGGGCCGCCCACACGGGCGCTATCATCGCGACCACGCCTCGATAAGCGAGTAGTTTGTGAACTACTTTGCACATTAAGGATGCATCTGGAGGCGGAAACAGATAAATGGGACTTGCATTTGTTCCAGTCCCACCAGAAAAGCATATGGTCATCCTGCCGGCGTCTGCAGGAACTGAGGCAACTTGTGAGTTGACTCTGACGCGAAAACAAATCCACCTGTGGATGGTCTGGCTCCGCAATCATCTTTTGAAAGATGTTTTGCTTGAGAGACCATTTCTACTAGGGTGCTCTGTTGACGAGGACAGAGCGTCTGCCCAGACATTTGCTACGCCGGAGAAGAGATATTGCCTGAAGATAAATCTCTAGCTTTGCAACTAAGCAGAAAGAATCTATCCAGACAATCCTTGTAACACTCGAGGATCTCGCTGACCCTTGCTTATGAATGCATGATTACCGCAGTCACTTTCCACCATAACTCTTTGCCAATTTTATGTGAAGGTTTTTGTTTTGTATTCCTTTGGGACTTATAGACCCAGACGTTGATTGCCCAGGTTCGACTGGTACCCCCATCCCAGGGTACCCGACTCGTCTGTGTCGATCCAGACCGTCGGCGGAGGAGTTGTCCATGTCAAAGAGGAGGTTGTAAAACTTCTGGCTTCGCCAGGGCTGCCAGCAGGTTGTGGGTTAATGTCGGGATTTGCCATAGTGTTTCGCCCGGCAACAGCCGGAAAGCAACTGTTTCCCTCCAAAAAATCGCCTTTTTAACTTTAGACGACCTAACGGAACAGTTAACCTTATCCAGTTGAGTGACCCTACAAGAGGGACTCCCAAACTCTCTTTGTGGTAGTCAGAGAGGTGCAGAGACCGAAAGAGTTTCCTGCGTAACCTCTGTCTGTTGTCTACAACCTGACTCAGAGTAAGAAGCTCGGTGTCCCACAGTAGTCCCCACCCCATTAGGATGGCCCTCGTGGGGGTCAAGCTGGACTTTGCCAAGTTTCACCTTGAACACCAGGGCGCAGGTGATATGAGGAATTAATGTTGTACATTTTCTAGGCATGTAATTTTGGGAAATCGCTTACTACTTAACCAATCGTCTAGGTACCAGAAAATCATGACCCCTATTTTCAGCAATGGTAGCAAGGGCCTGTCGGACTAGTTTGGTCCTATGAGGTGCAAGATTTAGACCAAAGGGCATCCTTAGAAAAACAAACGTGGATTCCCTTCGCGCAGAGCTAGGTTACTTTTGAAATTGTTTTTGTTTATAGGAATGTGCCAATAGGCATCTGTCAGATCTAAGGAACACATCCAACCTTGTGGCCTGGCAGTGTCAGCCTGATCTGATTCACCGTCAGAATCATGAATGACTGACTTGTGAATATCGATTAAAAAAAGACAGATCGATGATCGGCCTCATCCGAACGCTGTCCCTTTTGGGCACCAAGAATATCCGGGATGTGTAGAAGGGCTGAAGTGGAACTTTACTGGGACAATGATTTGCTTGGTTCACCATATACTGGATGATGGATCCCACCTCTAATGAAACATGAATGGATTCTAATGGGATAAGGTAAACGAGGGTAGACCGAGACCACCTCCACGAGAGGCCCTTGCGAAACACTACTTTCCTTGCCAAGGTCCCCCGAGGCAATGCCTGGTAACATACCCGGAAGTTGCCAGTCATCTAGACTGGCCATATCCGGCAGAGTTGCACTCGTTTCCACCGCGCCTTTTCGCGGGCCCTGGGATTCGTGGGAGAGCTTCGTGGTGTTTCAGTTTTTTTTTATTGGGAGGGATTTGACTCACTATGACTGCTAGGGGGGCGGAAAGGCTTTGCTATCATTGCCGCTTGTCTGTTTTACCTTAGATTGACACCTAAACCACCTCCCTTTACCCTGGGCTGGGACCGCGGCCTCTAACTGTTTGCCACTGATTCGGGGGCGAGGTTACGTCTTACTTGACTGCGTAGTGGACTGAAACGTGCCACGGAAATGGACTCTTAGGATACTGTGCCTGATGGGGCTGATTCAACATCGCGCGTTTAGAAGTAGTGGGGCGGCGAGAGTCCAACAAAACATTAAACGGTGCACCAGGCATCTGTGGGGGGCAAAGATAAAGGAGTTGCCGTGACTTACATCAGATAATATTAGTCTTCTGCCTATTTTCCTCAGGGAGCTTTCTTGACCATGATACACATCCGATCTTGGCATACCCGCAACAGCCTCAAACAAACAAAAAAAAGCTGTGCGAACATACCCAAGAGTCTGAACGGCATTCTGCAACAAGATGAGCCTAGTCAAAGATAGCACCTTGTGAGTGCTAGTATCCGTTACTGACTCAGTCGTTCTAGCTAATGAATCAGCAAGTTGACGACTGAATAAAAACTGTGATAACAACCTCCAGGCTCTCTGTCTCATTTTAAAGTACGTTATCAATGTGAAGCTGTGTAGGAGACGAAATGGCGCAAGTTAAACAACACAACCAATAATTTTGGGGCACTCAAGAAGTCTAACATACACTTAGGAACCCCTTTCGCATGGACCTACTGGTTTATAGAGATCCAGGAGGATCCTCAGGCTGGCAGCTGGTGGACTGCTTTTATTAGTAATCTGCTGGCAATACAAGTGGGCCTCTTGTCCCCACCCAGCCCCCTGGCCCCAATCCCTCTCCTTCTATGGTAATCACTGGAAGACCTGAATCATCCCTCGGCGGGACAGTGTTAAGTTCGGGGGTTAAGCCCACTGCAACAGTTTTTTAAACGTTCATTAAGGCCATAATTTTGAGACCAGTCTGAAAAAACAATTTCTCTGAGGATGCCAAGAGGTAGGGCCAAAGGACTGTGAGTAGACAAAAGTACCAAGGATCATATAACTCGTAATGGCTTTGATCACTACATCTAAACAACATCTCCGGCTTGGTTCTGGCCCTTAGTTTCTTAGCCTCTATCGTTGTAATACGATAGAGATAGGCAATTTATGTGCTAATCGTACGTCTCTGTGACGTTGCCTAAGTAGATACGCGTAGTCTAAACGGTCATTCCTCGCCCGGTACGGCGTAGGAAGATTAGATCGTCGAATAATAAGATTGCAAGTTGCTAAGTAAGTTAAGATTATAAAAGGACTAAATATGCTATTAAGCAATATTGACACGGGTCTTATGTAGTATATATGAATTTATCGTATATATTAATTTTAATTTATCGTATTGAGCAAACATAGATGCACCACCCGGTACTATAGTTTGCCCGCCTGTGACGTGTTGCCAACACGGCAGCCATATTGAGGTCCTGGGAACCTCAGAGCTTCCACAAACATCACCCTGTCAAACATATAATTTCCGTCTCAATTTGATCGTGCTATTGTGCCTTTATTCACCAGTACACTGCCAGCAGATACACCACAAATCTACCACTACGGACATGTTCTTCATCGACGCAATGACTAACAGCTAAAGCATTTCTAATCATGTCCATTACCATATCACTAATCATTTGTTCTTGCCTTGAGCTGTGCTTTTGGGCCGGCTCCTCTTTCCAGTCGTCCGCCATTATTGGGTCGGCATTTTCCTTTGCCTCATTGCCACGTGGAGATATTAGTGAGTTGAATCCTGGAGTATAAGTTAACCCTTAGAAAACCTAATTAAATATAAAAACATATGTTGAGTGACCTTTGGATGTTAAGATTTAGTTTAAATTCAGATTCAATTCAATTTAGACTTTGGAGTAAATTTGGACTTAGATTGATTTGTTTGGGATTATAGCTTAGATAGATAATTAAACTTCCACTGATATGAGTACCACAGGGGGCCCCTCTACATCATTTCTATGAAACCAATATTCCGGCACAGGTACTTCACCTGCGACTGTTCGACTGTGCGACCTTCAGGGCGAGTAGGCTTTATGACTGTCCAGGTTTTGTCAGGACCATATAAAAGAGGGCATAGGGCCTTTCTTAGATAAGCCACTGTACGATCAAGGGGAGGTCGGAATTTAAATCTGCTAGAGATTTATTGAGCTTGGAACGGTAACACAGCAGCGGAAACCGGCGGAACAGCCGCCGGAAGTTACCAGTTACAGGGGGGGAAAGAATTAAGACTACACCTTGAGGCAAAACTTGCACTTGGCCCAGGAGGGTCGCCACCACCGGAGTCACGGGTGCCGGCTACCTTCACCCCTTTTCTTGTTTTTCCTCTCTCACTATCTTGCAAAAACAAAAGTCAAGCCACTCCTGAAACTGTTCATACGTCACCTAAAATTTTCCACCTTGCTGTTCAGTCACTGACGGAGGGCGGAGGAGACTCCGAGCCCTGCGTTCACAGATTGTGAAGGAGGACCGCACGTGGGCCAAATCGGCAGTTTCTCCAAGTCTGCTACATGTTGTTGCAGAGGAGTGACCAACCCGGTGGCCGGGCTGGGGGGACTGCTGGGCATCAGAAACCAAGCTCTCCCCAGATATGGTCAGCAGTGGTCATGTGTTCGTGTCTGTGATTGGGCGGACACTGGGCAGAACCTCACTCACCATACCAAAGGATCGGGGATAGGAGTCTTTCCATCGTCTATACCGTAGAGCCAACCTAGTTGCTCCGAAGTTCTGTTGAGACGTCATGTTGACTGTTCTGCCTGAACCGTAACACTGCTGCTACGATCTTCCCCTTAGCACTGGGAAATACCAGAGGCTCTTGCAGTGCCTCCCGGCGGGGGATCTATAAGGCTGTTTTCTCTTCGGTGGTGGGGCCTTGGGCCGCCGTGGAGAAAAAGTTGGGCCAATGACACTAGCATCCGTGGAGGAGAGGAATCCCGGCGGAAGGAAGATGGGGGACATTCCGGCTTAGAACTAATAGATTTCTTCGCAACTGACCGCTTAGATGATTTCCCTTTGTCCGTAGACTTCACTTCGCCGCTCTTCCGGCAGGAGGGAGAGTCGAGACGTCGTCTTTTCGCCTCTTGTAGCTGTAGAGGAGAAGATGACCTTAGTTCCACCAGAGGCGAACGAGACCTAGATCGCCGGGGGTTCGGAGCAGGCGTCCCCGACGAAGGTCCGTTTGAGGTCCTGGGCCTCTTGGTGAAGAGGGAGGGAGCAATAGCACTAGAGTAGTCGGACTCAGTAAACAACTGTTTTTATCTCTTTAGAAACTTTAGATTTAGCAGCAGATGTACTAGAGCGAGCCGCCGCCGAAGTGGAGGTGGCTGCAGGTTTCAAAAAAGTCTTCCATTAATTGATCATCCAATTGAAAATGATTTATGAGCTATGTCTCTGCAATATAGAACAAAATTGGATCTAATAGTTAGCAAAATTATCTTACACTTGCCATCTGAGTGGGTTACGAAACCATTACGTAAAGCAGAACACTGTGACAGGTCTTGGATAACCACCGGCCCTTGAACGGTCTAAACAGCCAACGCATCTTACGCATTTTTGTGTCCTAAAACAGAAAAGATTAGCACAATTGGGGCTCTCACAAAATTGAATTGTTGGGGAATCCATAGCTCTCTCCCGCCGGGGGTGCAAATCCTCCAAGGCGTTCTGGGGGTAGTAACTTGGCTACCGCACCTGAGAATGAAATTTAAATAGATTCAAGAATCAATGCTTCATAGGGACATCCTAGGCTGGATAAGCTAAATGATATGAAAATAATTGAGAAAAAAGAACGAACTAACACTAGATTCAATCTCAGTTTCCCTTACGTTACCTTAAGGGCCATTCTCGATGGCCCCAGAGTTATAACTTCTTACCAAAGTGATCAACACTGACCTAATCCCATCTAATCATAAGAACATAGTTCCTAAAAGTCCCAGCACCCAACGCCGGGAATAGTGAAACAGCATCTGCGTAACGAACAAGATAGGAAGAGGTGAGTTTTGTACGGCAGAGACGATGTCCAGCTAAAGCGGGATCCCCACTTTCGCAGGGTATGCGTTCCGGTAGCACCAAACTACGAACTGTTTCTTTGACTTGTGAGGCGGAAATGTCCTGAAAACTACGGCTACGCCCGGAGACCCTAAAAGACAAGATAAAGTAATATGCGCCTCCCGCATATTAACCACCGCCGGCATAAGTCAAGAAAACTAATTTCGACCGATCTTGTACCAAACAAAGAAAAACCGAAATCAACACAGCTCTAACATCCTCGGTGTCTCTTACCACATAATTATAAGAGACAACGTGAAGACACAAGAGGCACGTTGTGACAGAATTTAAACTGTTAATTTTTGCCGGAATTGGGCCCAACCCTTTTAGCAACCCGAGTGACAACATGCAATTTTATGGCACAGTATATAAATCACGATAAATACTGTACATCCTAGCCATAAACATTTCCTACAGTTGGCCAACTATAGACGGGGGCAAGTGGGACGTTGATCAATCATCAATAACACTAACCTGATAGCCTAGGATGGCTCTCGTTCCCCCATCATGATGAACAGGAACGTAGGCTGAAAAGCGTCGTGAACAAGTGCCAAGTGTCTCACTACGTGAGACAACTCGAAACGCACATGTACCTCCACGAAAGAGACGAAAACCGCTTAGCCCACCCAATTGGGTAGCCAAAAAGCAGGCCCCATATCCTCTAAAAGAAGCCTCATACCTAAACTAGCTCATAGTAAATGAAGCGAGGATAAAAAACACAAAACAAAACACGTTGAAACCTTGCCTTATCACAACAAGGCCATCCTGATAAAAGTTTTGCCAAACACCCACGGGACAACTCCTAGGGCGAGTGGGAAAGGTGTGCAACCTGGCTAATCTATAATACTACTCTAACTTCAGCACTTAGTATGTACAAATGAGCAAAAGACTCACAAGCCGGAGGAAGGAGACAAACGAAGCGAGGCTGAGTACACCTCCGTACCCCACGACGCCTAGAAGGACACAAGAGCCAAGATAAGGGCTTAGGGATGGGCAAGATAACAGCAGATGCATGAGAAGCGCACTCTGCTAGATCACGTTTAATATTTTTATTTTATTATTTACTTATTTTTACTGGTTTTTTTCAGTAGTGGTACCCTATATCATTATACGAACGAGTCCGTGAGTGTTTTTGATTGTTTGCTAACAAAGATTTTACAATCTTGATATTTTACTCTCTTAGCCGAGTCATTTGAATGGCTAGCCATGAGTTCAAAGATAGGCGAAACATTTGTAAGGCACATCATCAATGATGGAGGGGCCACTAATAAATATTGGGTTTTGGAAGCATTAAAGGTAACAAGGTTTTCTCTACCCTAATTGGAAATAGTAGTTAGATCAGGAGATAAGTGTTGCATGGCTTCATTACATTAGTTTTTGAAGGATTGCTGGATGGGGCATTCAGAAAAACTAAGTGAGTAGTGTAAGGTAGAGTTGTCTGCGTATGAATGGATGGGACTGGAGGTACAGTTAAGAAGATAATCTATGAAAATTAGAAAGAGAATGGGAGATAGGACAGAGCCCTGAGGAATACCGGAGTTGATAGGATGAGGAAGTGAACGATGGCCATCCACAACCGCAGCTATGGAACGGCCAGAAAGGAAATTAGAGACGAAGGCACAGATGGAGGGATAGAAACAGAAGGAAAGTAGTTTAGAAATTAAAGATTTGTGCCAGATTCTAACGAAGGCCTTCGATATGTTTAGCGCAATAGAAAAGGTCTCACCGAAGTCCCAAAAGGAGGATGACCAAGAGTTCGTAAGATATGAAAGAAGATCACCAGTAGAGCGACCTTTAAGGAAGCCATACTGGCAATCTGAGAGTAGATTATGAGCAGAAATATTTAAGAAATTTGGAAGCAAGAATAGTTTTAAAAACTTTAGAAATACAAGAGATGAGAGCAATTGGGCAATAGTTGGAGGGTTGAGAGCGGTTCTTTGGGACAGGTTGAATAGAGCAAACTTCCAGCAAGAAGGGAAGACGTTAGAGGAGAGACAGAGACGAAATAGTTTGCCTAGGCAGGAAGTCAGCACAGAAGCACAGTTTTTGAGTACAACAGGAGGAACACCGTCCGTACCATACACCTTCTTAGTATTAAGCCCAGAGAGGGTAGAAAGTACATCTTTGGAAGATATAAGGATATTAGGCATATGTAGGAGAGAGGGAGGTGGAGAGGGAGGAATAGCATCGGAATCATCCAAGGTGGAGTTTCTAGCGAAAGTTTGAGTGAATAATTCAACTTTGTCAGAGGAAGAAGTGATGGTTGTGCCATCAGAGTAGAAAAAGGGAGGAAAAGACGAGGAAGAAAAATTGTTGGAGAGGTTTTGGTTAGATGCCAGAAAGCTTGGGAAGAGCAGAGTTGGATATTTGAGTGCATTTATTATTGATGAAAGAGTGTTTGGCAAGTCGAAGAACAGATTTGGCTTGATTCTGGGCAGAAACATAGGAAGAATGAGATTCTTGAGTCTTTAGGTGTCGGTACCGTTTGAATGCTTCCTCCTTGTTGCGGACAGCAGTAAAACAAGCGTGAGTAAACCAAGATGTTTTTACATTAGACTGAGAGAAAGAAAATGGAATGTATGTGAAATAACGGAAAAGCTTCTCACCACCGCCACAGCCAACATACCGAGATCTCCACCTCTACCTCCACCATCACCACCTCTACCTCCACCATCTCCACCACCATCACTACCGCCACAGCCAACATACCGAGATCTCCACCTCTACCTCCACCATCTCCACCACCATCACCACCAACACTGTTGCCACACCTACCGCCACAGCCAACATACCGAGATTTCCACCTCTACACCGCCACAGCCACATAAAAGAAAACGACTACCTCCCCCGCATCAAAGAAAACGACTCAAAGGCAGACAATTATATATCCCCGCAAGAGAGAGAAACACGTGATCAGTTTCTCGCCGATTACACTTCCCCTGCAACATCCCAAAACCTACAAACTTGCAACCACTGTCCACTCCATCTACCTCCAGCCTGCAAACCACATAAGCAGCCCCCAGAGAAAACCAGAAGGCCAAATATACATTATCAAAGCCCCAAGCCACAAGATGCCCACCTTCTTCTTCTTTCTTCTCCTTCCGACATCGCACAATTTCGGAGGATATATAAATCTAACAAGTGCACGTCTTACAACAATGCACACCTTCATTCACCAAGTCCATACAAGCCACGCAAGGCCAAGACAACAGAAAAGCAACTCCCCCAACAAGCAAGGCCAGCCATTATCTGTGTTCTTTCTCTGCCCACCACACCAAGACAAAAAGGGAACAACCGCCGATCTATCAAGAAGTACAAGAAGTCATTAGATCGTAATAACACATTCTCCAACCACAGGAAAGAAGTTTTCCACCAACATGGACAATCCTGAAGTACCGAGAAATGAGGAAAAGAGAAAGAAATTACAACACAAGAAATGGCACCATAAACATGCGGACATCCCCACGCCACTCTAGAGCACAGCCGCATCGCCGCCATGAGCAGGGAAGCCAAGATATACAGTTACCAGATATCACCCACCTCCAAGCCACACGGACACAACCGCCATACAACACCCTACCCCTGGGTGCCTTTCTGATGCGCAGCCACACCACCGCCAAGACGCTGAGAAAAGAGGTGACCTCAGCAGGAAATTCTAAGATCGATACTCAGTTGGAAAGGTGTTTCCTTGTGATCCATGGACGGAAGGACAGTTAGAAGATTGAGGGCTCAGTAGGAAGAATTGTTCTTGTGATCCATGGATGGAAGACAATTTGGAATACTGAAGTCACCTGCTTAACTTGTTTGTAGTGCTGTTCCTTGTGGTCCATGGACGGAAGGACAGTAACTCAATCAACCCTCAGTTCTGCATCAAAGTTATTTCAAAGACAGATTAGTCAGTGAGTTCACTCCTGCGTTAACTCGATTCTATTTTACCTTTGCAATGGCTAGGTAGATAGTATTCAAGGTCCCAATCCAAGAGCTCGAGTAAGACTGTGCTAACCCAGTCACGACAGGACAACCCCCACGGCCAACGCATCTACCGAAGATTGGATTACTTATTCTGCACATCTAAAGTGAAGTTATTATACCATCAGAAGATACAGAAGATCTAACTGTGAAAAGAATCTATGCTTAGTGTCTTATCAGAGAAAGAGTATATAAAGATCAACAGTGGAAATTAGTCAAAATATATCTACCAGGTATATAATAAGAAGTATTCTGGAAACAGCGGATACTACGACCTTATGCAAAAAGCGAGAGAAAAGAAGTACTAGTGAAACCCAAATAAATCAGGGAAGTACTGATAATAATTCTGGTAAAGAAAATAACAAATAAATTAAAGTTAACTTATGCGTAAGCACCATAGTGAATTAACACAGAGAAAATAATTACATTCAGCTTCCAATCCAGAACAACTCTACGCAGGTAAAAAAACAAAAGTTCACATATATAATTACTACGTAGCTGTCTAAGCACGAGTGTAAATCTTCGATTGAAAGGAGTGCTATTCTTATCTCTGAAATAAATACAGGATAAGTGTAATCTTTCAACTAGAAAACGGTCCACCAGACTCACTTAGATATTGCATAAAATAATCCAGTCTTACGAGTCAGACGTAGTGGAGCCTCGTTCGTGCATCTATTATGTTGTTCTTGACCATTTTGTTCTAGCCTTACGTATGCGATATTCTTGTGCCAATAAATGCAATATGAGTGCACATCTTGTGATAATTATCCTCTATTTTCTTTCTGTGTCTGTGGTAAAGCAATATTAACTTCTCCAGTTAGGAAGAACCCACTTAATCAAACCAATCAAACCCCAGTAAAAACCTGGCATAATAGTATGATTCCATGCCGGAGAGGATTACCTCGGTAAAGCGTTCAGCACTCTCCGAGGGTCCCCGGCCACGGAAGCAAAAGTCATTCCCTGGGAAATAAAAAAAGTACTGCCAAAGTGCCACAAGCGCCGCCGCTTGGGAGGATCGGGAGAGAAAATATTTACAGTATAAGCAGAAGGGTTAGAGGTTAGAAATAAGTCAAGAATGTTGGGCCGATCTCCGAAGCGATCCGGGATACGGGTGGGATGCTGGACTAACTGCTCTAGGTCGTTTAAGATAGAAATGATGTAGGCTTGTTCACCAGGTTGGTCAGTGGAAACAGAGGAGAGCCATTGGTGGTGGTGAACATTGAAATCTCCTAAGATGGAGATTTCTGCGAAAGGAGAGATGGATAGAATGTGTTCCACTTTAGAAGTTAGATAGTCAAAGAATTTTGGATAGTCAGTAGAATTAGGGGAGAGATAGCTTATAGACAGCGCAGAAATATTTAGTTTGAGAGTGACAAGAGAGCTTTAGCCAGAGAGTTGAGAATTCAGAAGAATCTAAGTTGGGAACACGAGAGAAAGCAAGATTGTTGCGTACATAGATGCAACATCCACATTTAGCTTGAAACTGAGGATAGAGATAGTAGGAGGATACAGAGAAGGGTTTGCTGTCAGTAGTCTCAGACAACTGTGCCTCGGTGAGAGAGAGAAGATCAGAGTTGGCAGAGGAGAGGTGTTGTTCCACAGTGTGGAAGTTAGAGGAAAGGCCACGAATGTTACATAAATTAATAGTAAGAGTAGAAGGTGGTGGTCCTGAGGATTTTGGCGAGTCGTTACCAGGGGACAGACTGATGGGGGCATTTCTGGTCCCCCCCCCTGAGGACTCCGAGGCGGGTCGAGGTTGCGTCATTTTTGTTTTTCTTTGGAAAAGTTAATGTAGTATGTAAGGTCACTACTAAGGTGTTTGTAGTATAATGTATTGATAGGAGAAGGTGTTTTGGAGGGCAGGCTGCGGTTCTCCTCAATTTTGATGAGACACTGAAAGGATCAGTTAGTGAGGCCATGTGGTGAAACAGGAGTTCCAGCAGTCCTTATCAGTCACCTAGCACTCCCCAGGAGTACCGCCCAGTTCGGCTGGCGTCTACAACCTCCTCCTAACAATTCTGGAGGTGGGATTCCCGGTCCCAACCTCCAGGGGCTATCTGCGCCACAAAGTGATGGGCGGTGGGGTCGCCACATCCCTACGCATATGTAGCTTATTTATTGCTGTGTAATATTTAGATGGGTCGCCTATATTGGTACATGTACATTAGAAGGCATGAGAGTGCTCAAAAGGCACGATATACACAATATTTCTTTATCACCACTTCTTTCCCTCCCCTATCAGTGTGACCAGTCCAACCATCACTGTTTCTCCCCAAAAATGTTGCCTATTTATTGCGTTTATTCTCTATGTGCAGCTTATTTATTGCTATATGATAGTCAGATGGGTCGCCTATATAAGTAGGCCTACATGCACATTATAAAGCATGAAAGTGCTCAAAAAGCTATATATACGCAATATTAATTATCAACTCTCCTTTCCCTCCCCTAACTAACACAACTAACACAACTTTCCATTCCCCAACCATCACCACCTGTCAGATCTACTCACGAGTGAAGTCAAACGCTACCTTCGCGTCCTCATCCAACCATAAAACAGGACATGTCAAAGCGACAAACATCACTTCCTGTTCAACCACCACCAGCATAACACCTCCTCGAGACGCCCCACCAAACTTCCGTAACATGACGTCTCCCATCAAGGCTCCACTACCTGCCTCCAATTCCGGCAACAACCCTGGACTTCCCTACATAAAGAAGCTAAAATGGGGTGAGAAAACCGGCTCCCTGTTCAACATCAGATTTCAGGATGAGCTCGAAACTTGCCTGGAGTACTCCCATAGCACCTCTTACCTCACCATATCCGCCAACACCTTTCAACCTGTAGACGCCCGCTCCCAAGCTTGGTAGGCGTATCTGGAAATAAGCTATACGTTTACCCACCTGGTGCTTCGCAATCCAGCCACGAGGTCGTGGCTATTACCCCGGAGAGGAGAGTGAGATGGGGGATAAAAGCGCAAGAGGAAATGGAAGCATCAGAACAAAAACAAATCCTGTCACCACGCCGCCAAGACAAGAGGATATAAGAGCCTCCTCACCACGTCAGGCCCGGGTCGCCACCATTACCTCGCCACTTCCCCCGACACCAGGAAGGGACATAACCGTGAGGTTAACCACCATCACCACCAGCAAAACCAGAGAAGTCCAATACCAACGTCCAGGAAGGGAAACCTTCCATCTTCCATAAGATGGTGTATGGTTGTCATGTGAAGCTACAACAACCTTGATAATCCTTTCTTGCACAAGGATGTAGAATAAAAGTCCAGAGATAAGTTTATAGGTTCTTATTAGCCAAAGGTATACAGAGCTGGGGTGGCACTGCTATGCTGAGTGCCGACCAGATGTTACTGATGAAAACATGTGCAGCGGTGCCGGATATATTTGGTGCAACGCTGCCGATACTACAGAGTATGGTATATTATCATGGGATATTAAACAATGATAGTATTGCCCTGAAAGTACATGTGTGTATGTTGCAATATGATTAAGGCATGTGTACACTCTGTATATATGTTGTGTGTGCACTTAACCTATATCAACACCTCCCTCCCCCTTCAAGCTCGCAAGACGTTGTCGAGCTGACTCTTTTTCTAGGAGCCTTTCAGACCTACGTGGAGCCATGGGGGAAGTGAAGGACTCTCTTTCTGGGTCCGTGCAAGACACAGGGATCTCAGGGTTATGGGGGAGGGGTTCAACACCAGGGGAATTCACTGGGCGGAGGAAGCGACGATTTCCGCCAATATATCTTACCACTGGGGAGACGAACCTCATAATCCCTGGACCTGCCGCAGCCCATGACGACCCCAACCTTGTCCCAGCAGTGAGAAGTCGGGTCTTGGATCCGCACTGTGGTGCCAACTCTCAACCTGGGAAGGGGACGTGCGTGCTGGTCATAGTTTCTCTGCACCAGCGCAGTGTGGGCGGCTGCACGGCGGTCACAGTCCTCGGCCTTGGCTTGCCACTCTGCTGCAAAGGACTGGGGATGAGCAGGGACACAAGACCGTAGTGGGTGGCCATACAGGATTTGTGCCGGGGAGCGGCCTGTGAAGTTCGGGGTGTTGCGGAGCTCCAACAGTCCACGATCAAAGTCCTCACAGTCGATGTTGCCTGAGGGAGCCGTCTTCAGTATGAGGTGTTTGACGGACTTGACGGCAGACTCGGCATGACCGTTGGATTGTGGGTAGTGTGGGGAAGAGACCAAGTGATTGACTCCCCAACGCCTCCATGAAGTCCCGGAACTCACGGCTAGTAAACTGTGGGCCTCCATCTGTACGTAGACGGAGGGGTACACCAACTTCCCTGAAAGTAGCGGCAGAAGATCCTGATGGTGTTTGAAGCGGTAGTATCTCCTTTGCAGGGTACGACAACGGGCCAGCCTGAGAGTCGGTCTGTTACGACGAGGAAGGATTTCCCCGCCACAGCGAAGAAGTCGGCTGAAACAGACTCGAAAGGCCTAGTTGGGTTGTCGTCGTTGATCATGGGTTCCTGCTGCTGACTAGGCTGTAAGACCTGACACGGCTCACAAGCTTGAACTGTATTGGCGATGTCAGAGTTGATGCCAGGCCAAAAGACAGCCTGTCGCGCCCTACGCTTAGTTGCCTCCACGCCTCTGTGACTATCATGCAGGCGAGCCAAGGTGCGGCGGCGGAGGGCTTCAGGAACCACAACCCTCGCTCCGTACAGGACGAGTTCACCATCTGCTGACAGGTAGTCTCGGAGTTTCCAGAATGGGAGTAGAGAGTTGTGCAGGTCGTAGCGGTTGGTGGGGAAACCCGAAGTAACGCACTCACGCAGGCAGATGTACACAGTATCCGCTCTGGCTGCGTCTCGGAGTTCCTGGAGAATCCTGTCTGCGTCCTGTGAAGGAGAGTTGACGTCGGTGGCGGCGGCGTTGACAGTCACGAGAGACCTGAGGTGAACCGTGGCGTCGGCACATGCTAACTCATCCTCTGGCGTCGGGTGGCTGACAGGGGCCCGTGACAACGCATCAGGGATGCAGAGCAACCTGCCAGCGCGCCAGACGGCTGTGAAGAGGTAAGGTGCGACTTTCTCCTTCAGACGTTGGAGGCGGGGATTTTCAACCGCATCAAGGGTGTAGTTGTTGAAGATGGGGATGAGGGGGCGATGGTCCGTCATGAGGGTGAAGTGTTGCAGTCCGATGAGGTAGAACTTGCACTTGGACATGGCCCAGACCACGGCTAGCATCTCCAGCTCAATGGTGGCATAGCGGGACTCGGGGTCGCTTAGGAACCTCGAGCCACACTGAACTAAGCGGAGACGGTTGTTGCCATGATCCTGTAGGAGGGCGTATCCAATACCGTTAAGGCGGGACGCATCAGTTTGTAGAATCACTGGTAGGGAAGGGTCGAATGGGGCCAGGACGGGTGGACTGAGCAGGGCAGCCTTGACCCGGCGGAAAGCCTCATCATGGTCAGCGGTCCACATAAACGACCTCTTCGGGCTCATCAGGGGGCGCAGGGGCTGAGCGGCAGTGGCGATGTCGGGGGTGAACTCCGCCAGCTGGTTCACCAAACCCATGAAGGAGCGAAGGTCGGTGATGTTGGCTGGTGTCGGGAAGTCCTTGATCGCTCCGACTTTGCCAGGGTCAGCCGAGATGCCCTCACCTGAGAGCGTGTACCCACAGAAGTTCACACTGGGTGCGGCGACCACGAACTTGTCCTTGTTGAGTGTGATCCCACTGTCGCGGCACCGTATGAGCACTTCATGGATACGCTGAAGATGTGTGTTGAAGTCCTCGTCGTAGAGCAGCACGTCGTCGACAACCTTGGCACAATTTTGCACCCCTTGGAGGGCCCTATCACCGCGAAGGCAGAAGGCGTCACCTGTCGCAGCGAAGCCCATTGGACCTCTACAGTGTTGGAAACGGCCATAAGGAGTGATGAAAGTTGTGAGATGCTGGTCCTCCTCCGCAAGTTCCATTTGCCAATATCCACTCAGGGCGTCTGCCGTCGTGAAGAATTTCGCCTGCGGGGCCACACTGCGGATCGCTTCGAAAGGCGTCGGTGAGGGGTGGGCTGGGCGGGAAACTTGGCAGTTGAGCTTGGTGAGGTCTACGGTGAGGCGAACTTCGGCGTTGGGCTTGGCGACGACGACGAGGGGGTGGCACCACTCTGAAGGTTCATCGCCGGCCGGTTTGATGATACCTTGTGCCACTAGCGAGTCCAGCTCCTGCTTAACTTTGTCCCTGAAAGCAAAGGGGATCTGCCGCGGGGTGTAGATGGCAAAAGGCACGGCATCGTCCTTGAGGTGGATCCGCATTGGGGGACCCTTCATAGGCTTGAGTGGAGCTATCTGGAGATCCTCCTTGGAGACCAACACGTCCTTGAACTCTCGAAGAAAGAACTCCTTGGCTTGTGCAGGTGACGTGGTGGCTGTGAAGGGTAGCTCCTTACACCTGTAGATGTGTTTAACCTGTAGAATTGGCTTGGGGAATTCTGCTGAGATGATGGCCAATGCTTGACAGTGGTGTTTGGACAGAAGCGGCGTCTGAACACCCTCGCGGACTTGGATTGTGGCCGAACAGGAGCGTTTGCTGATGGTGAGTTGTGCATGAAACGTCCGCAAAGCAGGAGCCATTGCAGAGCCATCCGCGTTGAGCGTTGTTGTCGGAGGCGGAGGTCGTAGGCTGCTGAGAGGAATCCGAAGTATGTCGAGGTGTCGTCGGCCGATCACTGTGATGTCTGCACCTGTGTCAGGAAGCATGTGGAGTTTTCTAGTGGTGCCGCTGTAGGTGAGACTCACGGATGTCAGTGTGGGTGCCTGAACAGGTGATCCCACACGTCGGCAACTTGTGGTCTTCTTTGCTGTAGACTTGTTGTGGGAGGAAGCGGCGTTGTCCTGTGTGGCGGGCGTCTTGGAAGATCTGCAGCATTTGTCGTAGTGGCCCATATGGTTGCAGCGACGACACTGGGCGGTGGCTGCAGGGCAAGCAGGAGTCCTAGGCTTATGACCACGACGGCCGCAGTTAGTGCAGGTGTAGTCTTCAGCCGGGCACTTGTTCTTGTCGTGCCGGCGAGCACAACACTGGCAGGTGGCAGCCGACGCCAAGGACTGTTGCGATGTGGAGAACTTGTCGCGTTGCTTAACTTGCTTGTTCTGCTTGTACGCTGACACGGCGTTAACCTGGGACGGTGGGGCACGTATGGCTGATGTAGCGCTTCGAGTGGCCTCGTAGGAACGGCAAGTGTTGACGATGTCCTGTAATGAAGGAGTGGCGTCGAGGGAGAGCAGCTTCTGTACAAGTTCTTCGTCGTGTATGCCATAACGAGTAGAACCAACGAGACAACCCGAGGTAGGCCTAACATCAACGTAACTTCTGCCACTGAGGAAATTAATGAAGTCTACCCTGCAGTGAGGAGCGTCGGAAGCGGTACACCCGCTATAATGAGTATAGCAACACCTGGGGCCTATAATGAAGCTGTAAGTACAGGCAACGCGCAAGGCATCACTACAGCACTTGCGACGGGAAGGAGCTCGACGACAACCCCTATCGACAGGATCACAACGCCTCCACCCTCAGGTGATAAGGGGGAGGGTACTGTTCAAGGACAATGGTTTAGGGTACATTCCACCAAAGGTAAAACTCATCACATACCTGAGGGGGAACAGAGGCTGAATGGAGGTACCGGTACTGGTACCACAAACAATGTTAGGAATTCTATGGCTGTGCAAATTCAACCTAGGAACTTTATGCATCAGGGGATTAAGGGTAAAAATAAAAGTACGGGGATAAGTACAGTTAAAAAAGTGAAAAGATCACGCATAGCCAAAGTATTCGCGACAGGTTTTAAGCCAGGAGTGACGGCATCCGACTTGAAAGAATATCTCTCCAATAAACTCAGTCTTAGTATGGATGTTGAACCAATTATTCCCTGGTCTGATAGGCACACATATATTTCATTCAGAATAAACTGTGAGTGTCCAAATCCCGAGGTGTTTATGGATGAAGAACTTTGGCCAGAGGAAGCATCGGTGTACTGGTGGAGAGAACGTAGGGCACAGGTACCGGTATCAACAAATGAGGACTCTATAACTACGGTAACCCACCCTCCCAACAACTCTTAATCATGGATATAAAGTCTACTTCATCTCCCAACAATTTGCGTATTGCTACTTATAACTGTAGGGGGCTCCCTAAAACCAACAGAGGGCTTCTCCTACGCCCTGATGTAGTAGACGTATTTAATACCAGTGATATTGTGTGCCTGCAGGAGACTTGGTATTTTAAACAGGATTTGGGTAACCTCAGTACTATCTGTGATAATTTTCATGGGTTTGGGGTCTCGACAACCGATGCTATGGATGGTCTAGTAGCAGGTCACCCACCGGGAGGAGTAGCTATTTTGTGGAGGGACTCTTTAGACAGCCGGGTTAAACCACTTGTAACAAATTTACCATGGTGTACAGGTATAGAAATAGAAGATATCCAACGGAAAGTAGTTATTCTTAGTGTGTACTTGCCCTACCAATGTAATGAAAATGAAGAACAATACCTGGAATGCCTTGGAGAGCTAAGTGCTCTTTTACAAGAACTAAATACCACCTGCTACTCTGTAATAGGGGACTGGAATGCTAATCTGAAGGACATGAGTAACTCTCTGTTTGCTAGTCATATGACTAACTTCTGTGGTGAGCATGATCTAATTATCTCTTCTCAGCTCATGCTCCCTCATAGTAGTTACACATGTGTCAGTGCAGCATGGGGCTCAACGTCTTGGCTAGATCATACCGTAGCTAGTGCTGATTTCCATGATATGATAACATATATGGAAATTCAGTATACATATACAGATGAAGATCATATCCCATTGACCTTAACAGCTAGTTTGGAAAGAGCGCCAGAATTAACCCAGTCAAACAATAGTGTAAATCCAAAACTGCCATGGGGCGGGCTTGACGAGGAGGAGTGTGAGCAATTTTGCACTTTAACACACACTCTCCTTTCTGAGCTTGATCCTGGCAGTGAGGATGCCATTACCTGTGAAGACCCCAATTGTGTTAATGCTAGTCATCGAGAAGAAGTCAGCAAGCTGTACAATAATATTATATCTTGTCTTACTAAGGCTAGTGACATAGTATTTCACAAGCATAACAAAAATTACTCTTTTAACAAACCTGGGTGGAATGACCATGTTTCAGAACTATACCAGGCATCCCGAGATGCTCGTAGTGTATGGCTGGATCATAACAAACCGAGACAGGGACCCATTTTTGACATGTTCACCAGACTAAAGGCTAGATGCAAGTATGCAATCAGATATATAAAAAACAATGAAAATGTATTAAGAAGAGAAGCATTGGCCAAAAACTTTGCTAGCAAAGACACATTGGCCTTCTGGAAGGATATTAAAAAAATGCATAATAGCTGCACACCTCTACCCGTTAGTGTAGATGGGATCTCTGGTACTAATAACATAGCCAATCTTTGGAAAACACATTACCAAACTTTGTTTAACTCTGTTGGGCACCAAGGAAATACCATTGCTGCTACAACAGAGTGTAACAAAGAAGAAAAATATGACACAATTAAAGTTACAAGTGAAAAAATCAAGGCTGCAATAAGTAGGCTAGATGCTAACAAATCCTGTGGTTTTGATGGTATATATGCTGAACATTTGAAGTACTCCTCCACTCTCCTCTTGCAGAAACTCAGCAGTTGCTTTACCAGCTTTCTAATCCATGGTTTCCTACCAGAATCTATGATGTCCGTTACCTTGATACCAGTAATTAAAGACAAGGCTGGCAAAATTACATCAAAAGACAACTATAGACCTATTGCCCTTGCCAGTATTGTAAGTAAGATACTAGAGTTAATCATTTTAGACAGAATCTCAGTGTATATCTCAACTAATAGTAATCAATTTGGTTTTAAAAAGAATCATGGTACGGACCAGTGCATCTACACTCTGAAGGAGCTAGTGGATGGGTACATCAAAATGAACAGCTCTATTTTTGCATGCTTTCTTGATGCTAGTAAGGCATTTGACAGAGTCTGCCACAATATCCTGTTTGATAAATTAGCAACAAGGGGAGTGCCATCCTATATACTGAGAATCTTGAAGTACTGGTACGCCAATCAAACATTTAATGTAAGATGGGGTAACATTATTTCGGATTCCTTTACAGTAACCAATGGAGTGAGACAGGGTAGTATTCTCTCACCTTACTTATTCAATGTATATATGGATGAATTAAGTGATAAATTGAATAAAGAGCAGATTGGATGTTATGGTGGGAATAAATTCATCAACCATCTCATGTATGCTGATGATCTGGTCATTATTGCACCGTCTTCTGCGGGTCTGAGCAAACTTCTTGATATATGTGAATCTTTTGGTAGTAAAACTTTTCAGTGGGAGACAGTTCGGATTCTTGCCGGGGAGGTCGACGGTACTACAGCTAATTAAGGTGGTAGATGATTGGATGCAAATTCTAGATGATGGTGATGTAATAGACGTGGTATATTGCGATTTTATGAAGGCCTTCGATAAGGTCCCACATAAAAGGTTAATAGAGAAAGTTAGAAGCTATAATATAGGGGAGAAATGTGTGAAATGGATAGAAGCCTTCCTGAAAGTATGTATGAAGCGATGGAGGAAGTGAGTGCAGAAAAGGATATAGGAGTAGTGATAGATAATAAGTTAAATTTCTCAGAACATTTAGCGGAAAAGATAAACAAAGCCAATAGAATTGTAGGGCTGATAAGGAGGACATTTGTGTCACTTGACGAAGAAATCTTCAGGAATCTATATACAGCGCTGGTTAGGCCACACCTGGAATATGCAAACCAGGTGTGGGCTCCATATATGGTAAAGGATATAGAAGCAGTGGAGAAAGTGCAGAGAAGAGCTAGCAAGCTGGTACCAACGTTGAAGAACGCGGGCTATGAGCAGAGGTTGAGGACACGGGACTTCCGACACTGGCATATAGGAGAAAGAGAGGGGATATGATAGAGACTTTTAAGATAGTGTCAGGAAAGTACGATGAGGATGTGTGTGAAGGTATCTTCTTGATGAGGGAACAAGAACGAGAGGACACTCTAAGAAAATTTACAAAGAAAGAAATAGGCTTGAGAAGGCGAAGAACTCATTTTGTGATAGAGTGGTAAATGAGTGGAACGCACTGCCCCAGTATGTAGTCGATTCCGAATCAATAAGGGAGTTTGAAAGTAATCTTGATAAAGCATGGGGAAGACAAGATTTGAAGTTTGATTATAAAACAAAAATACAGAATAGTAAAAATGTTGCGTCTGCTACCGCCGCCGCCAACACCGTGAACGCAGCAGTGCAAGCACTGGTACTGAGCTGGATACACAGGCATAGTTTGCCTTTTTCCAGAGGATCTACTGTAAGAAACTGTAAGTAAACATTGTGTTAAATTCAACCCACTGAAAAGTGCTGTTCTTATATTTAGATCAAAATTACTGTATAAAAGTAAACTGCCAAATTTCTCACTCAATAATCAAATTATTCAAGAAGTAAACAAAATAAAATACCTGGGACACATTATCTCAAACGATTGCTCAGATGATGCAGATATCGGCTGTCAGCGCAGACAGCTATATTTACGTGGTAACACCATCTTGAGAAAATTCCACATGTGTAATTGGGAAACTAAAGTCACTTTGTTCCGGACATATTGTTCCTCTATGTACACAGCCCATTTGTGGTGGAAGTATAAGAGAGCCACCATAAATGGTCTGTGTACATCCTATCATAATATACTCAAGATGTTCATTGGTCTCTCTAAATATGAAAGCACTAGTATGGTGTGCACACTGTTGGATGTGCAGTGCTGTCGGGCTGTCATCAGGAGACTGGTGTACAGCTTTTCGCAGCGACTGCAATCCTCCAGTAACACGCTGATTGTAGCTCTTTGGTCTAGTGATCATATCTATGAATCCCGTATTATATCTCACTGGCAGAAGCTGCTGCACACATAGTATGTACTGTAATGTAATATACTGTATAGGTCTAATTGAACTATGAGCAATGATCTGTGCAATAGGTGTTAACCAACATTGAGCAATAGCCTTAGTTAGCCTATCTGTGTTATATTGTGACAAAATGTGATATGTGCTCTATTCTGTAAATAGGCCTACTGTATTTTTTATTTTATTGTGTCTTTATTAATATATCTTTGTGTATAATTATTATCTGTGCTCTGACGAGAAGTGTATGTGATATGGACCATTAGGTCGTACTGTATTTATACTGTATCTATCTTATGTGTCTGGAATAAAGAATTATTATTATTATTATTATTATGCCCATCAGAATGACCATCTTGAGTTGGGTCTCCCTGCAGGCTGAAGAGTTCCCTGGGCAGACGTCAATTTCTTCGGCGATGTGGCAGAGGCGGACGTAGAAGTTGTTGAATGACTCGCCCTGTTTTTGCTTGCAACTGAACAGGTCCCTGCGACGGAGAACTTCATTGCGAGAATTCTTGATGTGCTCCTGAAGTGCATCGAGGACTGCGTCAACGGTCTTGTCGGTGTCAGGGGGTATGCTTAAGGTGTGCTCCAAAAGCCGCTGTGTCTCCAGGGTTAAGCACATCCGCATCTGGATCAGTTGTTTCTCCCTCGGTAATTTAGATAAGTCTACCATAATAGAGTAATCGTCCCACCGACACCTCCATTCTCTGAAAACCTGGAAGGTGGCATCAGCGCGAAGGGGCGGCGGGTTCTGGGTGATAGCCTTCTGTGGTGGAGGTGGAGCTGTAGGGGTGGAGGATGTTGTGGAATTGGGTGTTGTCCCCATTGAGGTAGGTGTAGGTGCGGCAGCAGGTTGGGTAATGTGGGCCAGAGCCTGGACAAGGGCGGATAACTTGGCATCGTCCATCTGTCTCCTGTAGTCCTCCTCCGTGCGTCGTCTTGTTTCCTGTCTCCTGTAGTCCTCTTCCGTGCGTCGTCTGTTTTCCTCTTCCCATCTTCTGCGGTCCTCCTCCTGTTGTCTGCGGTCCTCCTCCTGTCTTCTGCGGTCCTCCTGTCTTCTGGTATAGTCGTCCCGTTGTCTGCATTGCTCCATATACTGTATGAGCTGAAGGAGGTCTGCACTTGTGGTAGGTTGTAGACTTGCAGGGTGTGGTGACAGGGGTGGCATCCCTCTATAGTGTAGGGGAGGTAAAGTGGGGGGAGGTTGGGGAGGTGGAGTAAAATGAGGGGTGGTGAGAGGAGGAGAGGTTGGAGTGGAATGAACTGACTGGTACCCCTTACCAGCAACTCCAACAGTATCTCCATCATTATCTCCACCACTATCTCCACCAGTAGCTCCACCATTATCTCCCTCCCCAGTATGGTCGTGTGGGGTGTCTCTGGGCTCCCCATGAATCTGCTCATCTCCCTCCATAATTGGTTGATAGCTGACACACTGTAGTCTTGCAGGAACGATGAAAATGTGCAGTACAACTGGAACAGTTTATTTAATAGTGCGAGAAATTATCTGTGCTAGAGTGAGTGAGTGAGTGAGTGAGTGAGTGAGTGAGTGAGTGAGTGCGTGAGTGCGTGAGTGCGGTAGGCTTGGCACCACCGTGTTGACTTGGCAGCGATGTGAGTGTGTCCGTGCGCGCATGTGCCGGCACAGCTGGAAGGCACTGAGGGCCCAGTGAGGGGTGAGAGCTTCAGTGTTGCTGGAGATGTTAGAGGGAGAGGGTATGCTACTCCTCGCTCTTGTCCAGCAATGTTTCGGCGGCTATAACCCTCACAGCAAGTTGGGAATGGGCACAAATGACATGGGACATATAATAAAGGCACTGCACTACACTCTTAAGTACTTCACTGCACTATAAAGCACTGCACAATAATATATCCAGGGCTGGAGAGGTGAGGTCTTACAAGATGGCTGGCTGAGAATCCGGTCTTGGCTCGTATCTCCTGGCTGTATTAACACACTGCGCCATGTATGGTTGTCATGTGAAGCTACAACAACCTTGATAATCCTTTCTTGCACAAGGATGTAGAATAAAAGTCCAGAGATAAGTTTATAGGTTCTTATTAGCCAAAGGTATACAGAGCTGGGGTGGCACTGCTATGCTGAGTGCCAACCGGATGTTACTGATGAAAACATGTGCAGCGGTGCCGGATATATTTGGTGCAACGCTGCCGATACTACAGAGTACGGTATATTATCATGGGATATTAAACAATGATAGTATTGCCCTGAAAGTACATGTGTGTATGTTGCAATATGATTAAGGCATGTGTACACTCTGTATATATGTTGTGTGTGCACTTAACCTATATCAACACCCAGAGACTCACCACCGCCATGGCACGAATTCCGAGAAGGGCTACCGCCATCGACACACATCCTCCTCCGCGCACAACCGCCCTTCTAGACCCGAGGTACGCAGCCGGAAGGAACGACGGAACTTGTAAAACCTCTCCAACCAAATCCATAAGCGGTACAGTTGAAAAGATACTCTAAATCGCACCAGCAGACTAGATATATCTGAAAGACTTGTGATAATATCCGAGAAAGTGCCTTGAGGGAGTAAGACACTGGTGGAATTACTCGACACCTTTCTCGAAGATAGCAAGGATTTTCCGTATCCTTGTTGGGCCACACTGGTGTAACCCCAACATTGAGCACTTTGCCTTGCTATAGGAATTACTATAATCCGAGTAGCAGCACTGGCTACACGCTTTGGTTTTAGTAAGCCTACCCCCTCAGTAAGACTTGGTTGGAAGAGCGTACGACACTGGTCAGGACTTTAGTAGTAGAGGGTGTAGGAGACTGGTGTAACAACTCCCTACTTAGTCCTTACGATACGAGAGCGTAAGACACTGGTGTAACGGCTCATACTCGTAACTATCCCAAAATTCCATCATATAAGTTCCTCGAGAGACTCACATAGAAGTCTAGGTCTGGATTGTAAGAGAGAGCGTAAGACACTGGTGAATTGGCTCCTTACTTTAATCCCATGATACGAGAGCGTAATACACTGGTGTAACGGCTCGTTTTCATGCAAGACCCTAACCTCTACAGTCTTCAGAAGATCTACAAGGAAGTCTTCCCCTACCTTCTGTCACCGTCCCACGACAGGACCACCCCCACGGACCAGGACGTCGTAGGGAATACCAGCCAGCAACGTCTTCAGAGATCATCGGAACCTGCCTATATCTTCCCCTTGAGACGCCTAGAGGATCCTCGGTCGTGCTGCTATTTAGAACCTATCCCTGTCTATGTAACATTGCACCTCTACCCATATGATTTTGTGTGAATAGGAATAACCTATGTTTGTACTCTGTGTTATATTATCCTCTATTACCTTCATGTTTGTATTCTTGTGTGTTCTCATCTTCTCCAGTCAAGTAAGAACCTACTCTAATAAGTCAGTACAACCCCAGTAAAAATCTGGTATAACAGGGACCATAAAAACGATCCATCTCCTCTTAAAATAGGACTTTAGAGGCTATCAACCCTTCTGATTATTAAATCCACTGTAAGTCAAGAATAGTGTCAAGATTAGACTTGTTTTTCGAGAATATTAGCCCCTTGTATATCAATTAGCTAGTTAAAATAGGACTTCAGAGGCTATCAACCCTTCTGGATTATTAAGCCAGCACACTCTAAGTCAGGATTAGCGTCAAGCCTGGAGTCCCTTTTCGAGAACCCCAGTCGCTTGTGTTGTATGTGCAATTTACACTCAATATATGCTTCGTTTTTTCGATCCCCAGGTGTTTCGGATCAAGGGGAGATTTCCACTCGAGGGATTTTTTCTGGACCCCTTTCTCCCTCATCTTCTTCTTCTTCTTCTTCTTCTTCTTCTTTAGATGTGTTCGCCGCTCTTCTAGCGGCACCAAGGAGCGCGACGCCCCTCGTTATGGGTGGTGATTTGGTGCAGTAGACTGTTTGAAGCGACAGCTCGCTCCCTTGCGAGGATGGGCTCGTCTGGCACTTTTTGCAGTTCGACATCTAGGGCTCTCTTGAAGTTGTCTAACGAGATGTCCCTCATGTCTCTTACTCGCCGTGGGAGTTTGTTGAAGAGACGTGGGCCTCTGTGTGATAACCAGCCCTCTCGCAGAGAGCCCATAGCACCCCTGTTATTCATCCGGGGGATTTCGCATTCCCAGCCTCTCCTATCACTGAATTTCATGACTATCGGAGTATGTAGGTTTGGTACTAAACCCTCTGCGATTTTCCACGTGTATATTATTAGGTAACATTCTCTTCTACGTTCCAGTGAGTACAGATTCAGTGCTCTTAAACGCTCCCAATAGTGTAGATGTTTTATCGAACTTATATGCAAAGTGAAATTTCTTTGTACACTCTCTACGTCATTTATTTCACCTGCTTTGTATGGGGATGTTAATACGCTACAGTATTCAAGCCGCGGTAGCACTAGAGATTTGAAGAGCGTTATCATAGGTACTTCACCGCGTGTTTTAAAAGTACGCAGAATCCAACCCGTTAGACGTTTCGCAGCCGCCACTTTGACCTGGTTATGTACTTTGAAACCCATATTTTCAGACATTAATACCCCAAGGTCTTTCACACTGTCTTTCCGTTCTATTATGTGGTTAGATTCTGTTAAGTAATTTGTAATTTCTTTAACACCATTATTATCTCCGTACCGTATTAATTGGAATTTTTCCTCATTGAATTGCATGTTGTTTTCCCTGGTCCACTGGAACACTACATTCATGTCTTCCTGCAGTCGGCCTGTGTCTTCTTGTGTGTTTACTATCTTGCTTAATTTTGTGTCATCAGCAAAAGACGACACCGTACTGTGTCTGGTGTTGGTATCTATGTCGCAAATTAGTATGAGGAACAGAAGGGGCGCTAGCACTGTTCCTTGGGGCACTGAGCTTTTGACATCCGAAGGCTCAGATGTGACTTGGTTTACTGCTACTGATTGTTTTCGGTTTACGAGGAAATTGTATATCCACCGTCCGATTTTCCCAGTTATACCTTTTGCTTTCTGTTTGTGGGCTATTATACCATGGTCACATTTATCAAATGCCTTAGCAAAATCGGTGTAAATGACATCCACGTTTTTCTTTTCTTCTAGCGCTTTAAGAATTTGTCATAGTGTTCCAAAAGTTGTGAGAGACATGATCTTCCCGCTCTGAACCCATGTTGACCGGTGTTGTGTAGTTCATTTGTCTCCATGAATGTTGAAATTTTTCTTCGCAGGACTCGTTCGAAAACTTTAATGATGTGAGAGGTTAGAGCTACCGGGCGGTAGTTTTTTGGTAGTGCTTTACTCCCTCCTTTATGCAGTGGGGCAATTATTGCGTTTTTCAAGCTATCTGGTATGTCACCAGTGTCTAGACTCCTTCTCCACATTATAGCCAGGGGTTTTGAGAGGTTTTCCTTACATTTGTTCATTAGGATCGAATTCCATGAGTCCGGGCCTGGTGCCGAGTGGGATGGCATGTTGGAAATGGCCTCTTCTATGTCTTTTGGACCGAAATCAATATCCAGCATCTGAGGGGTTTCCGTGGGGGAGGTTTCCGTGAAAAATATATTTTGGTCTCTGATGACTTTTGTTTCATCAGGCTCACTGAATGCCATTTCATACTGCCTGCTTAAGAGTTCGCTCATTTCCTTTTTGTCCCCTGTGAAAGAGCCGTCCCCTTTGCTCAGTGGGCCGATGTTTGATGTTGTTTTAGCCTTTTGTTTGGCGTATGAAAAGAAGTATTTAGAATTTTCCTTTATACCTGCAATAGTTTTCCTCTCCTCTTCCATATGTTGTAGTTCATATGATATTCTTAGCCTTTGTTCAATTTCCACAATTTCTCTATCTATTTCGGCCTTTTGCCTATCCTGTAGATTTTGATGTGTGCGTCTTTGTGCGAGTAATTTTCTTCTTCTGTACAGCCTCCTTCTTTCCCGATCTTGTTTGCTTCTTCGTTTTGTTTGTCTTGCAGGTATATGGTGGCTACAGATTTGGGTCATGGTTTCTGTTATTAACCTCTGAAGTGCGCATGGGGGTAATTGGAAACGTCCCCCTGTGCTGACGTATTTGAGGTGTTTCCGTCACTAAAATATTCATTGTGCCATTAATAGCATTAATATTTATCCATATGCGCCTATTATGGGTTGATTATAAAGGTATTAACCTGAAACAACATAAAACGAGTGAAAACAGCGTTTGGATGGTCAAAATCGGAGATATAGCCCGCGAGTTGTAATGTATGGGTGAGGCAATCTGCTTTCCCGCCAATTTCCCCCAAGGCCACTGAGACACAGTCGATCGATACTCTCTCTCTCTCTCTTGCACTCGCTTGCTATCAGTGATGACCACACCTCCAATCGGATTTCTAATGTTAGCACGAAAATATACCTCAGAATAAGGGAATAACAGGGAAAATAGGTGATAACTGAAGGAGAGGAGGAAAGTGGGGAAGGAGGGGAGGTAGAGGACTGAGATTTTGCATGGCCCAGGGGCCAAAAAAAAATAAAAAAATAAAAAAAAAAAAATATAAAAAAATATTTTTTTTTCGATGTCAAAAGTTGATTTTTATTTTCTCTGACTCTTAAGAGTCTTCCCGCAGTGCGCCGGGGGAACTCTTAAGAGTCTCCCCGCAGCTCCCGGGTTAAGACTAGACATTCTGCTGGTGTCAGGTTATTCATTAAATCTTCCCAGTCTATTTCCTCCATTTCTTGATTTACCTCTTCCCACCTAATGTTTTTGTTATTGAAGTTAAATTTACTGAAGGGGCCGGTTTTTGTTCTCGATTCTGAGGTTGTCTGTACACTTTCTAAGGTTGTTTTGATCTCAATTAATTTATGATCTGAGTATGTTGTGTCCGATATGTTAATGCTGTGTTACTCAGTTACTTACTCAGTTACTTGTTCGTCAAGGGGAATCCACGCAATGCGAGCTAAGCTCATTATTATCGCGCCTCCTTAACTGGGAATGTATTGCGTGAAATGCATGTTAAGTGTTTTTATGTATTGTTGGAATGGCTGTGGATGTGTGTGTAGTCTGTATTTTAGCCAATTGGCGACATCGGAAACGAAGGCTTCGGGTGGATCTGTATGGTACCATTCTCACTATAGGCGGTACCGTCTCGCCCGAAGGCTTAGGTAGCCATCAGCTTAGGTGAACCATATGATACCCATCTCGCCTTGTACCATTTTTGCCAACCCCAGATGGGACGTCACAACGTCGTCCACTTATTCCAGGTACCTATTTACAGCTAGGTGAACTGAGGCTAACACATGAAGGGAGACAAGCCCAATTTGTCTCCGCCCGGCCGGGAATTGAACCCCCGGCCCCTCGTGTGTGAGACGAGAGCTCTACCACTAGGCTACGGGCCATTACATTGAGCGTATTTATCAATACCAAATATCAGTGTTATATCAATGTTAGTGAAGACCAGGTCAAAGATATTGTTTTCCCGTGTGGGTTCAGCAATATGTTGGGTAAGACTAAAAAAATCGCAAAGTTCAAAAAGCTCTCTCGTATTTGCTTCTCCGGTGTTGTTTGCCACTAACTGGTTTTCTAGTTGTCTCCATTTAATGTTTGGTAGGTTAAAGTCTCCTAGCCATATAATATTTGGTGTTGGGTTCCCCAGGGTTTCCACTTCTGATTTTATTTTGTTGAGCTGGGTTTTGAATTCTTCTCGGGATGCGTCTGGAGGCCTGTATGTAACAATAACTGCTAAATTTAGGGATTCTATTTTAACTCCAAGTATTTCCACCACTTCATTACTGTTATTTAAGAATTCAGTACATATCAGTGAGTCATGTTTAGCCCCATTGCATTTGAGATGTTAAGACAGCGTTTCCCAACCTGGAGGGGCATTTGACAATGCTAGGGGGGCGAGGGGTAATCAAAGTTCAACATAGGGCTAGGCCAGTCAAATGTAGGCCCTATACAGGGTAATCCCAAAGATATGTATGAATAAGAAACTTTGAATGGAAAACTTCACAACCGTCATTCCGAGCAACCGCATGTAGTGTTGCCATAAAACCATCAATCATTCTTAATCCTTGCATGCAGATTAGTTTATTTTAGCCCGTTTTATGGTATCTTGCGTCTTAACTTCTTAAGCATCCGTATAGGATGGATAAACAAAATAGATTTTTAGGCATCAGAGTCAGTGGGGGGGGGGGGGGGGGTGCATCATGGATACAGCCCTGACCAAAGGGGGCTGCGGTGCTAAAAAGGTTGGGAACCCCTGTGTTAATTAAGATGTTCGCCCCATTAGTTTGGTCATTTTAACTCATAAACTGCGAAGCTATGGTAGTTCAAACCCTCCCGCCAAGAGAAGGTATTTGGTTCTATTCTGACGAAAATCATCATAGTACCAACAAATATATAATTACTTATCCATATGTGCCTATTTTGCTTTTATTTTGAACATATGAACATTTAAAGAGTAATAAAATAAGTGGGAATAGCATTTGGGCGGTGAAAAAGACGTATTATTGCTGCAAGGTCGTATCATGAGGCGAGAGCTGGGGGTAAGTATATCCTCCCTCTCCCAGCTCTCAAGCAACACTGACAGCTCTGAGTTAGAGAAAGTTAGAAGCTATAATATAGGGGAGAAATGTGTGAAATGGATAGAAGCCTTCCTGAAAGATCGGAGACAGAGGGTATTGGTGAATGGAATAGGCTCGGGGTGGAGGGAAATTACAATTGGGGTACCTCAGGGATCTGTGTTGGGACCACTGCTGTTCGTTATATTTATCAACGACTTGCCTGAAGTTATAACTAATGGAAGTGAGGTATACCTGTATGCGGATGACACTAAACTGTATAGAAGAGTGAGGAGTAAGGAAGATATGGGTTTGCTTCAAGGAGATGTGGAGGGCATGAAGGGATGGTCTGAGCATTGGTTAATGCCTTTTCATCCAAAAAAATGCAAGTACATGCGGATTGGGACCAGCAAGATAGACAAGGTAGGATACAGTATGTATGAAGCAATGGAGGAAGTGAGTGCAGAAAAGGATATAGGAGTAGTGATAGATAATAAGTTAAATTTCTCAGAACATTTAGCGGAAAAGATAAACAAAGCCAATAGAATTGTAGGGCTGATAAGGAGGACATTTGTGTCACTTGACGAAGAAATCTTCAGGAATCTATATACAGCGCTGGTTAGGCCACACCTGGAATATGCAAACCAGGTGTGGGCTCCATATATGGTAAAGGATATAGAAGCAGTGGAGAAAGTGCAGAGAAGAGATAGCAAGCTGGTACCAACGTTGAAGAACGCGGGCTATGAGCAGAGGTTGAGGACACTGGGACTTCCGACACTGGCATATAGGAGAAAGAGAGGGGATATGATAGAGACTTTTAATATAGTGTCAGGAAAGTACGATGAGGATGTGTGTGAAGGTATCTTCTTGATGCGGGAGGGAACAAGAACGAGAGGACACTCTAAGAAAATTTACAAAGAAAGAAATAGGCTTGAGAAGGCGAAGAACTCATTTTGTGATAGAGTGGTAAATGAGTGGAACGCACTGCCCCAGTATGTAGTCGATTCCGAATCAATAAGGGAGTTTGAAAGTAATCTTGATAAAGCATGGGGAAGACAAGATTTGAAGTTTGATTATAAAACAAAAATACAGAATAGTAAAAATGTTGCGTCTGCTACCGCCGCCGCCAACACCGTGAACGACCGCAGCAGTGCAAGTACTGGTACTGAGCTGGATACACAGGCATAGTTTGCCTTTTTCCAGAGGATCTACTGTAAGAAACTGTAAGAGTAGAAGTCTCTGTGTTGCAAGGATCTCTAGCTGCCTTACCCGTGTTAAAGAGACCGGGTAAGGGAAAATTTCACCAAAAAATACCCCATAAAAGGGGGAATAAGAGGAAAAATACCTGTTAATTGAGGAGGGGGGTGGGGGGGGAGGAAAGGAAGGGGGGGGGGGACACACATGTAGGAATGGTAGCAAGTAATGGAGGGGAATTATCTCACCTAATCACAAATTGCTTTGTTTTGAATGCCACTGGGGTGTTTTCTAAGTTTTTTTTTATGCTCTGTATCTATTGAGGACGGTCGCATTGCACCAGAAAAACCTCTATGGGGGACAGTCTCTGTTTATGGGTTAAGAGCTTTCACCATATTCCTGTCAATTGTAAGACCTTTCGTACCATTTATATGTTGATTTTTTCCTGGTGAGCAATAGGGAGCCTGTAATTTAAGAGGAAACGGCCTTTGTCCGGAACATTATTCTACCGAAAAATGTAAAACTTTATCTTTAAAAGGGGTCAAGGGGATGTAATTTTAAGCTTGATGGAGGTCTAGGGAACAAACTAAAATGCTCCCCTTAACCTGGGAATGGCAAGGAAACTCTTAAGAGGTTTTGGTGGTGGAAGACGACGGGACTCTTAACCTCTCCGCGGCGCACAGGGGGTTTTCTACAGGGTAAGACTGTGCGCACCTATGATGATTTTGGGACCTATTGCCAATTTCGATAAAAAGTACATCATCGTGTAGGGAATGTTTGCGTGCATCGGCCCATATATATTTGACCCCCCAAAAAATGTCTGGGGGGGTAGGGGAACGGTCCGTAGTTGAAAAATGTGGAGCGAATGGCACCGCGCGGCTAGATTGTCATCGAGCGGCGAGATTTCCCTGCCGAATATTTACGCGCGCAGGGGATAGAAGGAGGGGTTGGGTTACCGCGTATTATCACGTATATCTCCTTTTTCGAGCCCTTTTAGGCTATTTAGAGTATGTATACATGTGTAGGGCACCCATATAACAATGAATATGCCTCATAGTGACCAAAAATTGCAATATATAGGGAATTATAAGAGAATATTTAGGCGGGAATGAAGATGTGTTGGAGGTTTGGCGGCAATTTATGAGCTGAGAGTGTGGTTTACGCCATACATATCATGTATATCTTGTACGTAGAGCACTGTCACGCTATAATACAGACTTGTACGTATGTATACGTGCCATATATCAAAATATATACCGCATATAAACCAATTCATGCGATATTTACGCACATTATCAATGAGTTTCTATGCGTGAACCAAGGTGTGAGTGAGTTGTGGTGGGAATGAAAGGGGGAGAGGGTGTGTTACGCCATAAATATCACGTCAATCTTGTATTTAGAGCACTCTCATGCTATAATAAAGACGTGTACATATGTAGGCGTCCCATATAACAAGGAATATACCGCATATAGCCCAATTGATGCGATATTTACGCAAATTGTGAATGTGTTTCTAGCAGACGGAAGCCTGAAAGGGGGGGTTGGGGGTGGGTGGGTGGGAGGGAGGCATGCAGGGGTGCAGTGAGTGAGTGAGTCGTGGAGAGATGGAAGTCAGGCAGATCTCTAGATAGATAACCAGCTTAGTGATAATTGTGGAGGCGCCCCAGGCGTATTGATGTTTGGTATTTTGACCCTTATGTCTACCAGATGGCTGGTGTTCGTTGCCATCAACAGGTCTACAATAACATGAGTCAGGAATGGAGAGAGAGAGAGAGAGAGAGAAACTGAGACATGCGTATGTCGTACATATAAATGGACTTCAGAATTGCATTTTTATGCAAGCAGACATTGCATTTTAGACACATGTGAAGTACCACAGAAACATGTAGGCCATTGACTGTAAATAAAGTACTATATTATAGACCACCAGCGACGGTGCTGAGTCAACACAGGCAGATTGCCTGTTGTGATAGAGGGCTAAATATAGACTGGTGTCTCCTTACACCTGCGAAAGGGTAGATTGCCACCAGAGAAACGTTTACTTATTTATTTCGAAGTAATATGCAATCTAAATGTATATTCGAGACCTACTGCAATTATTTGTATGACAGTCATGACTATGTATAATCCAATATACGCGCGTAGGCGAGACATAAGAAAGCTGGTTGAGCAATTTTCGACACCCACACAGTTATTATTCATTTTTATTTACAATATTATACAATACAAATGTATTTGTGAAGAGTATTTTATCCATTATTGTATTTATACCAATTTTGTTCCCAGACAGAGCTGCTGTAGCTGGAGAAGCAAGGAGCGGCAAGGGTCACCTCGTGACCGCCTGACCGTGTGAAAATGAGTGGAGTCACACTGAGAGGGGCAATTTTGCTGAGTGTTTGGGCAATTTTTGACAGAATAAAGTTATATAATTACTAATTCTTGACAGAGACAAACTATTATAAACCTTGGCATGATATAATTGATAATCCCATCAATTTACAAACGTAAATTGGTGGGATAATTCATTTTTTTTTGTATATTGTCATTTCGATTGTAGACACGAAGTTTTGAGTGATATTTGGTATGAGCTCCTGTGGCATGGTTGGTAAGGTCGCGGACTGGAAAACTCAAAGTGTTGTAGGGTAGTGGGATCGAATCCAGGAGGGGGTTATGGGGAAGGTTTTATATTGTCTAGAAAAATTTTTATAAATTTTTTTTTTTACAAGATCATGCCATTGTATTCAAACAATATGAAATATTCATAGAATATATCATATTGTAAGAATACAATGACATGACCTTGTTTTCTTTTTTTCTTTTTTTATTGTTTTATTTTATTATCATAGTAGGTTTGACATGATTTATTGAAACATATTTATTTTTGTACAATTCATTTGAGGTAAGAAAATAATTATATACACATTACTTAGGCTAATAACAAACATATATATTGATATACTAAAAAATAAGGCATATTACATGTAAATCTTTGAAACTTATAAACTAAATAATGAAACATACAATTATATAATGTAAAAGCTATATCACAGGGACATCTTTGGAACTTATACATTATATAATATATATGTTACATTATGAGGTAGCGTGATCAATTAGGTCAGGTCAGGTAAGGTAGGGCGCGAGTCCAGGGCAGGGCAGGGCAGGAGGCGAGTCCAGGGCAGGGCACGGGGCGAGTCCAGGGCAGGGCAGGGCAGGGCAGGGGCCGACACTCAGTAGTTCTTGAAGGTGTGGTAGTCCCTGAAGCAGTCACCCAGGCAGAGTGCAACTTTGCACTCGGCGCACATTGAGGTGACTCTTTTGGTCACATGGGGTTTCCTCACACTGGAGCTGCAGACGGTGCACTGCACCTGCCTGTGACGAGTGCCAATCAGCTCGGTGTTGGTTGTGTAGTGTCTTTCGACACCCAGCTGGATGCGGTCAGGAACGTGATCCCCACGCCATGCCGTACGTCTGTGAGTGGTGGTGCCATACTTCTCCAGGAGTTGGTAGGAGACGTTGTACACGAACTCCCGGAATTTCAGCTTCTGGTTTGGGGCCATATCCTTCTTCACCAACCACAAGTTGTAGGCGTTCAGCATCGTTATGTCAACTAGGTGGAGGAAGAGCTTGTGATACCACTTCACAGTCTTCCTCAGACACTCAACACCTGACAGCTGACAGTCAGACTTGTCCACCAGGCGCATGTTTTTGGTGTAGTCCACTACCATGTCGGGCTTGTAGATTGTCTTCCTGGTTCGGTAGTGGATTTTGCCAGAATCCACCTGGGCACCTGTGTGGACGGTGGAAAGCAGGTGGACGTCTCGCTTATCCTTCCACTTCAGGGCTATCAGTTTCCCACACTTCTCGAGCTGCTTGTATTTCTGCCCCTTTCGTCGCCTTCTTCGCACATGCCTCTCGCGGTGTTCCTGGGCCAGGTCGTCTTCTGAAGGTGTGTCACTGGAGGAGGCATCTGTGAGAGGAATGACATCACCTGTGAACTTTGGCATAAACTTTCTTGTCTTTCTGACAGTCCCACATGACCCCGTTTGGTTGTCATAAAGAAACTGGCAGAGAGCAGGAGAAGTATACCAGTTGTCAGTGTAGATGATGTGGCCTTTGCCCAGGTAAGGTGCCAACATTTTCCTGACGATGGCACCTGACATGCCCATGGGGTCATTGGCAGCGGCTTTCGGTACGTCAATGTCAGTTCCTGTATACACGATCATGTCAAGCACTATTCCAGTTTCACAGTCGCACAACACGAAGAGCTTGATTCCGAACCTATGCCTCTTCAAGGGGATATACTGCTTGAAAACAAGACGTCCTTTGAAGAGCACGAGCGACTCATCAATCACCAAATTGAGGAAGGGGTAAAAGTATTTCCTATACCTCTCCAACAACATGGTGAACACATCCCGAACTTTCCATATCCTGTCAATCCTGTTAGGATTTTCGTTGTCTGCAAAGTGCATAAATCTTAGCAGCAACAAAAATCTGTCACGAGTCATGAACTTATTGAAAGTTGGGGTGGCGATGAGAGGGTCGTGCTTCCAGTAGTGTTGCAACACATGCTTCTTGATCAGAGGCATGAGGAACAACAAGGCAAAGAACGTCAGAAATTCTGCCACAGTCGTATCCACCCAGCCTCGTATTCTCGCTTTTGGAGAAAGGACGTCCAATCTGCCAAACACCCACCTGTAGTAGGCGTTTGTTTGGGCAACGATGTACGTCATTACCTCCATGTCGAAAAAAAGCGAGGAAGAAGTCGCTTTCGTTCGCTTGATCATCACAGGGCCAGTCGTCAGTTGTTCCTGACGTCCCAGGATTGAACTGGGGCACGTCAGGTACAAAATTGACCCCGTCAGACCAATCGAACGAAGGCATGCCAGGGATCGGAATGTCGTCTGCGTCTGCTTCTGCGTCTGAAATATCGCTTCCATGGTCGCGATACAGCACTTCATCATCATTACCCTCCTCTTCACTCGACAGACGATGCCCTTCCTCGTTTTCGTCACCGACGTCGGACTCACTCCCACTGTCCACTCCCAAATCCCCCCACCCTTGATCCCGTGCTAGGGCTTCGTCGTCGAAACCCGGGCTGCCAATGTCCTGCGAATCACCATCAAACAGCAGGGCGGCATACTTAGATGGTGTAAGAGTTTTCCGGGTCACTTTGGCACGTGCGGGAGTCTTATGGACAGGGACAGCAGAGGTGGTGGCAGGGGCGGCGGCAGGGGCGGCGGCGGCAGGGGCGGCGGCGGCAGGGGCAGCAGTGGTGCGTGGCCTTGATGGCAAGATGATGGTGGTGCCTGTCGCCCTTCTCTCTGTTCCTTGGGCAGGGGCGGCAGGGGCGGCAGGCAGGGGCAGCAGGGCAGGCAGGGACACCAGGGCCAGCAGTCGATTTCCCTCTCCCTTTCCCCTTCCCCTTCCCTGTTCCTTGGGCAGGGGCGGCAGGGGCGGCAGGGGCGGCAGGGGCAGCAGGGGCGGCAGGGGCGGCAGGGGCGGCAGGGCCGGCAGGGACACCAGGGCCAGCAGTCGCTTTCCCAGTCGCTTTCCCTCTCCCTTTCCCCTTCCCCTTCCCTGTTCCTTGGGCAGGGGCGGCAGGGGCGGCAGGGGCAGCAGGGGCGGCAGGGGCGGCAGGGGCAGCAGGGGCGGCAGGGGCAGCCGGGCCAGGGACGGCTGGTGGTGTTGGTGGTGGTAGGGGCACTGTGGCTGGCGTACGGGTTCTTTTCCCTACGCCCGTGCCTTTCATTTTTCCTGCCCCCGCAGGTAATACAGCCCTAGGGCGGCCTCCTGCGTCGCTGGTACCGGTGGCAGGGGTGGCAGGGGTGGCAGTGGTGGTGGTAGTGGTTGTTGCAGTGGCCTGGGTCGTGGTGGCAGTGTCCCGAAAGACCAATGACCTCTGTGCCATTGCCCTGCTTGCACGTGTTTTACGTGCTTTTGGGGCTGGTGATTCGTCCTCTGAGCTGTAGGGCGTGTCATACTGGTAGCTAGGGTCTTTGGCAGCCACCCTCTGCCTTCCACGGCGGCTAACACCACCAGAAGGAGGGCTGGTTGTGTCATCAGGGAGCGAGCGTGAGGGACGTGTAGGCTCCATGACTAGTGCGTGGTTACTGGCGCGGTGGTGCTTGCACGAGTGCGGGGCGAGCGTTTGGCGGGGTGGTATCGAGAGTTGACATGTAGTACTATACCCACACCAATTTTCAGCCGCCTGGCTATAAACGCGCGGTTTTGGTACGTGTTCAAAGTCTCTGCTCTTAAGAGTCTACCCGCAGTGCGCCGGGGGAACTCTTAGGAGTCTCCCCGCAGCTCCCGGGTTAAGATCCAAGGCCTAAAAAAAAGCCTCTTAAAAGACCCTAGTAGCACTCAAAACAAAGGAATATGTGATTAAGTGAGATAATTCCTCTCCATACCAGCTATCACTCCTCCACATGTGTCAAAATTGGGAAAATCCCCTCCTCCCCCCCTTCAATTGTCACCTATTTTTCCTCTTATTCCCTTGTTTATCGATTTATTTATCGCACCAATATCTCCAACCCGGTTCCAAGGTTGTCTAGTACGCATATAGAGAGCGTGGGAAGAGAAAGAAAGCGAGAGAGAGACATCAATCTGCCTTCAGGCCTCGAAGAGGGAGGATATACGTCTTGTTCGCCTCTCACTTCATGACTGGAGGGTCGGCAATAATTCGTCTTTTTCACCTCCCAAACACTACCCACTTGTTTTATTGCTGTTACATGTTAATATCTTCATATTAAATGTAAAATAGGTGCATATGAATAAGTAATAACAATATTTATGGTAAAATGACGATTTTAAGCGGGAATGAACCAAAATATCCTCGCTTGGCAAAAGGGTTTGAACTACCAATGGCACGCCTCTCTCGGGTTAACACAGTGGCTGATTAGGGGAACAAACTTTTGTTGTTGAAAATACTGTTCGTGTGAGTGTGTTTCGTGAAAGAGCGGAGATGTTAAAGGTGAATTCCAGGGGTGAAACCTATCCAAACTACAATGTCCATTGGGATCTGCTTGATTTAGGGATATGATACTGAAGAACTTTCATCAACATGTCTTAACAACATAGAAATATAGCTTATCTAACTTATTTTATGTGGCGAGAACTGGCGTGTTTACCATGACGTCACAGATGTCAATGGCGGGAACACTCGACATGGGAAATGGGTGAATCTGTGGTCTTTTTTATGTGAGAAACTCTTATAAATTGTATGCATGTGTACAGATCTACATTTGGCTTCACCACTGTCTGGTCAAGGGACTGCGATATATAAATTGGACAGAAAACGATACTTTCATTAAGAAATAGGCCTTGGATCGACCTCCCTTAACCCGGGAATGGCAAGAGCACTCTTAAGAGGTTTTGGTGAGCAAAGGCGAGAATTAACACTCTTAACCCATGAAACGCGATAGGCCTCACGGAAGGCTTACCATAGGGAACACGATAGGCCTCACGGAAGCAAGACCATAAAAAAAAGCCTTCCAAAACATCCCAGGGGCTATCAAAACAAAGGAATTTGTCTCTAGGTGAGATAATTCCCCTCTAGTACTCATCCATGTGTTTCTCACCCCCCCCCCCCCCTTCCCCTCCTTATTCCCCCCTCCTCAATTATCACCTATTTTTCCTCTTATTTTCATCATTTATTGGTTATTTTTCTCTCCAGCGATAATGTAGCACAAGTGGGTTGCATAAAAGATCGTTAAATAGCACCCAGACCCCGCCCACTCGCCTTAGTTGACTCACAGACAGCGAGAGAGAAGGGTTGCCTGTGCCTCACTCTCGCCTGAGATTATGACCGGGTGGCCAATATCTTCGTTTTTCACCACCCAAATGCATTTCCAACTTATTTTAGCACTCTTGAATGTTCATATATACATCATATATGTAAAATAAAAGGATATTGAAAACAAATAATGCTCTATATCGTAAATATAACTAATTATGTCAGAATCAAAGGCTAGAAATTCACAAATAAGTAGGCCTACCCTTGCCCCAAGGGTATTTTCACGTTTAATAGGTTAATTAAGAGGTAAGGCCTAAAAAAAATTTTTTTTAAAAGGACCCCGTAGCACTTAAAACAAAAGAAATTGTGTTTAAGTGAGATAATTCCCCTCCATACCTCCTATCACTCCTCCACATGTGTCAAAATCCCCTCCTTCCCACCCCTCCCCCCTTCAATTATCACCTATTTTTCCTCTTATTCCCATGTTTATTGGTGTATTTACCGTGCCAATATCTCCAAACTGGTCCTAGGGTGTGGTCTTGCATGTCTCGATGCGTGGGAAAGAGAGAGAGAGAGAGAGAGAGAGACACAGGCCTCAGTGTCCCTTCAGGCATCGAAAGAGCAGGGTGTAGGCCTCGCATGTCTTTCACCTCATGAATGAACGGTCGGCAATAATTCGCGATTTTCACCCTCCAAACACTATTCCCACTTGTTTCATTGCTGTTACATGTTACTATCTTCATATTAAACGTAAAATAGGCGTATATGAATAAGTAATAACGATATTCATCATAAAATTATGATTTTAGGCTGGAATGAGGCCTAATATGGCCGCCCAGTTATAGGGTGTTCGTTATATATAGCTCGCGCTTAGTGGGTTAAGTTTATCCCAGGCTAAACACTCAAAAACACGGCCTGTATGATTATTAATGGCAAGTTGGTATTATTTCTTGATGTGCACCACATCTTCAGGAACTTGTTTGATTTTTTGCAGAGCTTGAGTATTGAATTGAAAGGTATCAATGAAGAAAAACAGACCTGACAGTCCCAGTGCGTGTGCAATGTTTACAACCTGCCTCGCCACATTCTATCATCACGAAAATCAGCTGTAACTCTCCCCAAGTGATGGCCAAGGATGCCAACGATGTTTTAGATTAGTATTTTCTTCTGGCGTTTAATGGAATTATATCGATTATAGGTTTGAGTCCCGAAGGGAAGAAGGAAAACCTAATATTTAGTAGTGGTCCCGGAATCATTGACGATGCGCCTTAACATTGTTTATGGCCAATCTTTGAACTCAAGCTTGTCTTTTTAAACTTCCCGCCCGGGAGAGATAAAAATACGATTGCCACACATCGTGAGCGAAGCGCTCTTAAAAACCACTCACGGACTCGTCCTATATGATGTGGGTACCACTACTAGAAAAAACTAGCAAAAAATAAATAAAATAAAAGATTAAACTTGATCTAGCATTGCGCTTCTCATGTGTCTGCTGTTTGGGCACGCTTCGCTTCCCTCCTCGAACCGCTTGTTCTTTCTTAACCCGGGAACTGCGGGAAGACTCTTAAGAGTTCCCCCGGCAGACTGCGGGAAGACTTTTAAGAGTCAGAGAAAAAAAAACTTTAAACATCGAAAAAAAAAAAAAAAAAAAAAAAAATGCCCCTGGGCCATGCAAAATATCACTCCTCTACCTCCCCTCCTTCCCCACTTTCCTCCCCTCCTTCAGTTATCACCTATTTTCCCTGTTATTCCCTTATTCTGAGGTATATTTTCGTGCTAACATTAGCGAGTTGCAAGCAGGGCATTGTCATCACTGTTAGCAAGCGAGTGCAAGAGACAGAGAGAGAGTATCGATCGACAGTCTCTCCAGCCTTGGGGGAAATTGGCGGGAAAGGAGGTTGCCTCACCCATACATTATGTAACTCCCGCCCTGTATCGCCGATTTTGACCATCCAAACGCTGTTTTCACTTCGTTTATTGTTGTAACAGGTTAATACCTTTATAATCAACCTATAATAGGCGCATATGGATATGTATTAATGCTATTTATGGTAAAATGAATATTTTAGTGATGGAAACAGCTCAAATACATGCGCACAGGCAGAGGTGTCTAATTACCCCCATGCGCACTTCAGAGGTTAATCTGATATATCAAGACTCTCAAAACATAGCAGATGAATGGGAAGGGGATGGAAGGGAGGGCCAAAATCGTCAATGATTCCGGAGCCTCTACTAAATATTAGGTTTTCCTTCTTCCCTTCGGGACTCAAACCTATAATTTATTAGTGGCCCCTTCATCATTGTCGATGCGTCCGATATCTCAAGACTGGAGGGGGACATTCATCATGAACATCAAAAACCACTAATAAATTACGAAGGTCCAAAGAAACACGTACTAAAATGATCAGTTTAATAAAAATAACAAAGAGGTTACAGGTGGCGTTCTTAAAGATAGCCTGTGGTGTTAGAACCTTTATGTTTGATAGAACAGTTGGTGAAACACATATAAACTATACATTAGCTTATAGATACATAAATAAATTAAAATCTCATCTTATCAAATACTGATAATATGTTGGCCTATATTTTATGGCCCCAGGTACTGTATTACAAAATATTTGTACTCTCTCTTTTAATCCTAGTCCTTAAGATTAATGAGTATAATGGAAACTCTATTGCCATACATAAAGTTAAACATAAACATTTTTCCTGACTAGACTTATTTTAGTCTAAGGAATGGGTTATCACATGACCTTTCATTCTCGTTACATCTTGTATCACATAAGAGGCAGGTAGAGTCCTTAGCTAGGATACTCCCCCCCCCCCCTTTTCTTCACAAAAAATAGCTTAAAACTAGACTTTCTACCTTAATGCTACACATGTATGAGAAGGTTTTATGAGATTCACGGACAGGTAAAGTGTTAGAAATATATGATTAGATGACCACAACTGGGTCTGTTGAATATCATCGAGTGAGTAATTGTGGAGGAATCTGAGTGATGCCACCCACTTCCGGATATCGTGCGCTCTAGCCAACATGCCCGGATTACTTTCTCTAATTACTTCTACTAATAACGCAGCTAGCCAGCGTTTCTGAAGACGTTTACCTGTCCGAGAAACCCAGAGGGAGCCCGCCTGTGATGGCCGGGAATCCCGCATAAATAACATAAGTGAGTGCACCGGGCAAAGTAAATAGTGCCTATCTCCGTGTTTTAGAGCAGGAACTTCAAACTCTGTAAAAACATGATTACTGTGTTCATTTTTAGCGATAAAGTTAGGAGCAGGAGCAATATGGACACTCATGTTGTGCCTCGAAAATCTTAAACAGGTTGGCTCCGAACTCAACGCCGCCAACTCAGACACCCTGTCACCCGTGGCCAATGCCAATAGAAAAATTGCCTTTTTAAGTCTTAACTCGAAAGGAGGATCATGGCAATATTTACGGGATTGAAGCATTTCAAGGGCCAGATCAAGAGACCAGGTGGGTGTGAGTTGGCGAGGAGGGGGGCGAAGCCGGAAGCAAGACCGCATGAAACCCTTTTCCTCCGCCTCCGGCACAGACAGACCAGTTAAATCGAAAAAAGATGTCCTAATTGCAGCGAGGTGATTCCTTAACCCTTAACCATCGGCGCTCGACATATGTCGAGTTAAAGAAAACGTGCTCATATGCGGGCCTCGACAGATGTCGAGTGCAATTTTGAGCATGTAATGTGCTCTGAGAGAGAGCTGAGCGGTGCGAGGAGCATAGATTCCCGCCTGACCGCTCGCCACCACCGCCGTGGGTCGACTGAAATTTATTACACCCTCCTCCACCCTCTCTCACTCGCTACACAGGGAATTATGTAAGGAAATTACCTTATTTTAGGGTTTTTGCACTCGTGTTGCACGATCGTTGCAAGAGAACCAGTGGTCGTAGAAGGATGGTTCAGGTGTCATTGGAAAGCTCTGTTTACGCCCTTTCAGGGATAGATACTTGTATTACGCTCTGGGTCTTGTTTATGCATGAAAAAGAGCACGGAAACAACCCCATTTAGGGTAAAACCACCCGCCCGCATGGCAGGTTGTTGTTGTTGTTGTTGTTCCCCATGCTGCCTGGCCGAACAGCCCGAAGGCCCCGAGCAAGGCCAAGGCCATAACCGAGCGCCCCCACAGAACCCTACCCGCCGACCACAATAAAGCCTGGGTGACCGAAGCCACTACATGGCGGGGAGATGAGGAGGGTGCGGAAACGCCCGGGAAACAAAAGCCCCACCCAGGGCCCTGTACCCGCATGGCAGGTAATAGAAGTTACCAACCCATCCGCTCGTAATGTATTAATGTGACAACTGACAACTTTTGCATTTCAAAAAGATAATTTAAATAATTAAACACCAGAGCCACTGAGGACTCCTGTTGACCAGTTTCTACGATCCAGGTAGGTAAACGACTTCCAGTGTGATTGGTACTGTCTTTGAGTTGATTTAGCATACTGATTAATCAATTTTTGAGTCACGGCTTCCCCAAACTGGCCTAGCCACTTGGCCTTCTGAATGTCCACAAGGCAAAAGTCAGTGAGGTCTTGAGGTTTCCAATTGTGTCTAAGTGGAAGTACGAGATCGGGAGCGACACCGGGTTCTCGCACCACGTCTTCAATTGATTGTACCAAACTTGAGCCGGCCACAATGGCGCGATCATCGAGACCATGCCCCGATAACCCCGTAGATTGTGAACTACTTTGCACATTAAGGATGCGTCTGGAGGTGGAAATATAAATGGAGCTCCATTTGTTCCACTCTACCAGAAATGCGTCCGGACCCCCGCCGGAGTCTGACTCCGATGTGTGAGGTACTGAGGCAGCCTGTGCTTTGCCTCTGACGCGAACAAGTCCACTTGTGGATGGTAGGGTTCGGCAATCATCTTTGAAAGATGTTTTGTCCTGAGAGCCCATTCTACTTGAGTGCTCTGTCTCCGGGACAGAGCATCTGCCCACACGTTCGCCACGCGGGCAGATATGTTGCGTGAAGATAAACCTCTAGCTTCGCAGTCAGTCGAAAGATCTTTCCGACAACCCTTGTAACACTCATGATCTCGCTGACCCTTGCTTTTGATATGCACGTCACTGCAGTCAAATTGTCCATTCTGAAGGCTAGGGACTTTCCCGCTGGCTCATGCCGTGCTCCTGTAAAAAGAATAGTGGGACTAGCAACTCCTTGGCATTGATATGAAGATGATTTGACATTGACCATAGACCCTGACCCTGATGACCTAGGTTTGATTGGTAACCCCATCCCAGGGTCCTGACGCGTCTGTATATACCCAAACCGTCGGAGGCGGAGCTGTCCATGTCAAGGAGGAGTGTATTACTTCTGGCTTCGCCCAAGCCGCCAGGAGGTTGGGGATTAAAGTTGGAATTTCCTCAGTGTTTCCGCTGGCAACATCGGAAAGCACCCGTTTCCTTCTAAAATAATTCTTTTGACCTTCAGACGACCTAACGGGACCGTCAGCTGTATCCAATTGGGGAGCCTACCGGGATTCCCAGATCCTCCTCGTTGTCAGAGAATGAAGAAACCGAAAGACTTTTTCTCCGAAATCTCTGACGGTTGTCTTCGCTCTGACTCAGAGTGAGTAACTCGGTATCCCAGATAAGTCCCACCCACTGGATCTTCCTGGTGGGGATCAAGGAGGACTTTGCTAAGTTCACCTTGAACCCCATGGCAGCTACATGAACATGTTGGAGGCAAATTATCTTGGATTGAGCTACCACTAGCCAATCGTCTAGGTACCATATAAACTATGATCCCCTGCTCGAGTAATGGTAGCAAAGCCTGTCGGACTAATTTGGTGAAAACTCAAGGTGCTATATTTAATCCAAAGGGCATTCTCTGAAAGACAAACGTTTGGCCCCGTTGCACAAAGCTAGACATTTTTTAAAAGTTTGTTGCTTGGGACGTGCCAGTAGGCATCTGTCAGATCAATGGAAAGTTTGTTGATTGGGACGTGCCAGTAGGCATCTGTCAGATCAATGGAACACATCCAGCCCTGCGGGGGGAGTGACAAGCTGATCTGATTCACAGTCCGCATCCTGAATGACTGATTGTGAATGTGTGTGTTGAGATATGAGAGGTCGATCACCGGCCTCATCTGAACACTATCCCTCTTTGGCCCCAGGAACAACCGGGATGTGAACACGGGCTGTGACATAGGGACTGGGGATAATGATCTGCTTCTGGGCCATCTCTTTGATGATGGATCCCACCTCCAATGAAACTAGATTGCATTCTGTGGGGATACGTAAACGGGGTCGCCGGGACCACCGCCACGAGAGACCTTCGCGGACCACTGTCCTTGCCCAATGTTCGACGGGGCCATGCCCGGAAGCAATCTCGGAAGTGACAGTCACATGACTGGTTGTGTCCGGCAGTACTACTCTCGGATCCGTCTCGCCTTGCCTTGGCACTGGGAGTGAGAAAGCCTTGTGGTATCTCAGTTTTTTGAGGAGGAGGGTTGTGACTCTGACTTTGGAATGGGGGGATGAGAGGCTTTGCTACCATCATTACCGGGTTTACCCCTAGACTGACCCCAGAACCAACGCCCTCTGCCCTGGACTGACCTCGCCCTCTAGGCGTCCCACTGTTTGCAGGGGCTGTGTAAGTCTTGGATGACTGATGTGATGGGATTGACCATGAAAGGAACTCTTAGCTTTAAAGTTAGATTTAGCAGGCTGCTCACTCTTAGACTTAGAAGAGGAGGCAGGTTGTGAGTCTAATAGAAAGTGTACTGTGCGCCAGGCGTCGTCTGAGGCTAGGGTGGTGGTAAATACATTGGATAATATTAATCTCCTAACAATCTCAGCCGGGAGCCTCATCGCCAAGTACACCCTCAGGTCTTGGCGGACCCCATACCGCCTCAAAGAGAGCAGTCAGGATGTCGCCGAGAGACTGAATGGAGTTTTGGAGAACAAGGTGCCTGATCAGAGAAAGAGCCTTCTGGGTCCCGGCCGTACGTTGCCGACTCATTCGTCCTAGCCAGAGAGGCCCCAAGTTGGCGGCTGAGTAGGTATTGGGATGCCAGTCTCCAGGCTTTCTGCCTCATCTTAAAATCTTTATCGATCTGCACCTGTGTGGGAGGACAAAAAGGTTCAGGTAACTGGCATAAAGATAGTTTCGTGGCACCCAAAAAATAAAAAATTTGTTGGGAAATCCCGTCCGCCTTGCCTATACCGGCATAGAAAAACCAGTGATTGTCTTCTGACGGAAGGTAATGATACCTTTGTTTGTTATGGTGCTGGCAAACAGCTGGGCTCTTGTCCCCATGCAACCCACGGACCAGACCTTTGAATATGAACTAAAGAAGACCCATGAGAGTCCCTGAAGGGTACTGAATTTAACTCTGGGGTCAAACCCTGTAACAGTTTTAAATTGTTAAACCCATCTGACTTAGTCCAGTCGGAAAAAAGTTTTCCGGCGGTGGCGGGTGGCAAGGCGGGAGATTGCTATAAGACAAAGAATTCAGGATTATAAAATGTGGGAATGGCCCTGACGGCTACATCAAGCACCACTCCTGACTGGTTCGTGGCCCTTAATTTTTTCGCCTCACTAGGCTCGATAACCCAATGTTTCTTACAGTTTCTTACAGTAGATCCTCTGGAAAAAGGCAAACTATGCCTGTGTATCCAGCTCAGTACCAGTACTTGCACTGCTGCGGTCGTTCACGGTGTTGGCGGCGGCGGTAGCAGACGCAACATTTTTACTATTCTGTATTTTTGTTTTATAATCAAACTTCAAATCTTGTCTCCCCATGCTTTATCAAGATTACTTTCAAACTCCCTTATTGATTCGGAATCGACTACATACTGGGGCAGTGCGTTCCACTCATTTACCACTCTATCACAAAATGAGTTCTTTGCCTTCTCAAGCCTATTTCTTTCTTTGTAAATTTTCTTAGAGTGTCCTCTCGTTCTTGTTCCCTCCCGCATCAAGAAGATACCTTCACACACATCCTCATCGTACTTTCCTGACACTATCTTAAAAGTCTCTATCATATCCCCTCTCTTCTCCTATATGCCAGTGTCGGAAGCCCCAGTGTCCTCAACTCTGCTCATAGCCCGCGTTCTTCAACGTTGGTACCAGCTTGCTAGCTCTACTCTGCACTTTCTCCAATGCTTCTATATCCTTTACCATATATGGAGCCCACACCTGGTTCGCATATTCCAGGTGCGGCCTAACCAGCGCTGTATAGAGATTCCTGAAGATTTCTTCGTCAAGTGACACAAATGTCCTCCTTATCAGCCCTACAATTCTATTGGCTTTGTTTATCTTTTCCGCTAAATGTTCTGAGAAATTTAACTTATTGTCTATCACTACTCCTATATCCTTTTCTGCATTCACTTCCTCCATCGCTTCCTACATACTGTATCCTACCTTCTTACAGTTTCTTACAGTTTCTTACAGTAGATCCTCTGGAAAAAGGCAAACTATGCCTGTGTATCCAGCTCAGTAACAGTACTTGCACTGCTGCGGTCGTTCACGGTGTTGGCGGCGGCGGTAGCAGACACAAAATTTTTACTATTCTGTATTTTTGTTTTATAATCAAACTTCAAATCTTGTCTTCCCCATGCTTTATCAAGATTACTTTCAAACTCCCTTATTGATTCGGAATCGACTACATACTGGGGCAGTGCGTTCCACTCATTTACCACTCTATCACAAAATGAGTCTTGCCTTCTCAAGCCTATTTCTTTCTTGTCATTTCTTAGAGTGTCCTCTCGTTCTTGTTCCCTCACCTTCACACACATCTCATCGTACTTTCCTGACACTATCTTAAAAGTCTCTATCATATCCCCTCTCTTTCTCTATAGACAGTGTCGACGCCCCAGTGTCCTCAACCATGCTCATAGCCCGCGTTCTTCAACGTTGGTACCAGCTGCTAGCTATCCTCTGCACTTTCTCTTTATATATCTTTACCTATATGCCACACCTGGTTTCCATATTCCAGGTGCGGCCTAACCAGCGCTGTATATAGATTCCTGAAGATTTCGTTCAGTGACACAAATGTCCTCCTTATCAATTCGATTGGCTTTGTTTATCTTTTTCGCTAAATGTTCGGAATTTACTTATTGTCTATCACTACTCCTATATCCTTTTCTGCACTCACTTCCTCCCTCGCTTCATACAAACTGTATCTACCTTGTCTATCTTGCTGTCCCAATCCGCATGTACTTGCATTTTTGGATTGGAAAAGGCATCAATGCTCAGACCATCCTTCAGCCCTCCACAACTTCCTTGAAGCAAAAACCCATATCATTCCTTATCCTCCACTCTTTCTATACAGTTTAGTGTCATCAGGCATTACAGGTCTACCTTCACTTCAATTAGTTATAACTTCAGGCAATTGTTGATGGTGGCTGTTTCCTATCAGAGTGAGAACTGAGCGATCTCTGCCATACCCATAGCTTCACTCTGGACTGTTCCTTTACTACACTTATATATTTTCTAGATCTGCAAAGTGACGGCCGTCTGTTTGTTTGGATTGACCTCCCAATCTACCCCAAGATTTGAAGGAGCTAAAGGTTCCACATTTTTTCCGTTTGCCACCTAAATTTCTCTTCAAAATTTGCTGGGGGCAAAGGGGCAGGCCTGGGTGGGGGGGGGGTTGGTCCCGGCGTTTCCCGCACCCTCCTCAGCTCCCCGCATGGGAGTCATGGAGTGGCTTCGGTCACTCCAGGCTTTACTGTGGTCGGCACGGAGGGTTAGGTTCTGGGAGTGGGTGGCTCGTTTAGTGGCCTTGGCCTTGCGTCAGGGACTTTGGGGGGGCTGTCGGCAGGCAGCTTATGGGGAACACAACAACCAACAAAACAATTCAGGCAGAGTCGTTTGATAAATATAACGAACAGCATGTGTTCCCAACACAGATCCCTGAGGTACCACAAATTGTTAATTTCCCTCCACCAGAAGCCTATTCCAGTCACCCAGTACCCGTGTCTCCGATCTTTCAGGAAGGCTTTGATTTCATGTTCACCTATTCTCCCCTATATTATAGCTTCTAACTTTCTCTATTAAACCTTTTATGTGGGACCTAAACGAAGGCCTACATAAAAACGCAATATAGCACGTCATTTACATCACCATTTCTAGAATTTGCATCCATACTCCATCTACCACCTTAATTAGATGTAGTACTCGTTGCGACGCTCCCCGGCAAGAATCCGAAACTGTCTCCCACTGAAAAGTTGGTTTGACTTCATATGATCCATTATTCCTTCTCTAATTACCGTTTCCATTAGTTTACACACCACCACTTGTCAAACTGACTGGTTCTATAATTCCCTGGGTCATTTCTCTTTCCCTTCTAAAATATAGCTGTTATGTTCGCCTCTCTCCAGTCCATCGGGGTGATTTGTCCTGTATTAAAC
>CM064575.1:37093698-37234526 GCA_032716605.1 Paralithodes platypus
CGAGAGGTGAGAGGTAGAGAGTGAGAGAGACTGAGAGTGAGTGACAATGATTGTGAGAGAATGACCAAAACAAATGATGGAAAGAGAGTGAGAGTGGGTATCGAGTTTCGCTGTATCAGAGGAGCTAGACGAGCAATAAGAGAAGTGTCGAGTGAAAGATAGATAGATAATAATATATATATCTATATATATATATATATATATATATATATATATATATATATATATATATAGATATACCGTATATATATATATATATATATATAGATATATATATATCTATATATATATATATATATATATATATATATATATATACCGTATATATATATATATATATTAATGTATATATACATATATATATACAGTAAATATATATATATATATATAATGTATACATATATATATAATATATATATACCGTATATATATATATATATATATATATATTTACTGTATATATATATAGTATGTATATATATATGTAGATATATATATATATATATATAATATATCTATATATATATATATATATATTATATATATATATATCTATATATATACTATATATATATATATATATATAATATATAATATATATATACAGTGTATTGACAGTATATGTATATACAGTATATAACTATACAGTCATATATATATATATGATATATATCTATATATTATATACGATATATATATATCTTATATATACCAGCGAGGACCCGACAGACCGACAGAAGAGATGTACAAGAGCAGGGAGTCACACCGAATAGATAGTATCTCAGATACCTTGCGGTCCATTCGAAGGAGACTTACTCGAAGGGGAGGAGAGAGACTGTTTAGTGCACTACACTCATTCCAGCGTGTGTGCAGAAAACTGTTCTACTCTTCGTGAACTGTTCTACTGAAGAATTATTTACAACTTAGTAGGGAAGTTTTGCTTACAGGTATCGCAATAGTGATATAAGTATGAAAATAAACAAAACCTCAGCTAGTGCTACACAACAATCATAGGCGCTGAACAACTTTCAATTACCAAATTTACAAAGCCCTGTTAGACTTGCGGTGTGCTAGTTCAATATTGAGGCTAAATCATTTTGAGATAATCCACATTGTCAAGAACATACAGTATTTTAAAAACTTCAAGGGAGCTGAACCCAAACGGAAAAGATTGCTCAAGAGAGCTCTCTAACCGGTCATCATCAGCTCATTCTTCTAAGCGATGGAATTAGCTTTGGTAGCCATAGCTTTGCTCTTTTCTCAGTCGCTCTATATCTTTACTGCAAGCTGGAAGACCAGAATTGAATAGCATGCTTCTAGCGAGGCCATATCAGAGCGTTGCAAAGTGTGAGGACTATTTCCTTACTCTTCTATACAGTAGTAATTGCCTCTGAGGTATAGCCCAATAATTTATGTGCTTTATTCTCTACTTCAATGCACTGCTGGGAAAACTTTAGGTCACTGTTCTAATCAGAACACACAAATACTTCCCTAAGTCAGTCACTTCCAGATGGCATTTCCCAATAAGTTGAATAGCCTGAATTGGGGTTTGCTTGGCCGATATCGATCACCTTGCACGTTTCCAAGTTTAAAGGCATCTGCCATGTCTCCGATCCAATCAATCAGGTCTGGTGAGATCCATCCTGAGCTGTTCAAACCCTTTGAGGTCTTTCACAAGCTATTCCAAGCTTCTATGTAATTCGCAATTTGGCGATCACACCCAACAGACCAATATTCCGATGTCATTTGACAGATCGATAAACAGTAGTTGGGCCAAGGAACAGGATCCCTGTAGAAAACTAATAAAGTGACTAGAGTCCAATCTGAAGCAACACCATTGATTACCACTCGTTGTTGTCTACATGTTAGCAAACTTTCTATCCAATTTATGACCTCTGTATTGATACCTAGTACACTCACTTTTGACATTAGCCTGCAATGAGTGAACTTTGTCGAGAAGCTTTTTGAAAAATCTAATGTAAGGCTCTAAAGGATGTCTTATGGCTCGACTTTTGTCATACTCACTCAGCATTTTATTGGAAAAATTCCAGCAAATTGGTTAAGACATGATCAGTGTTGCATGAATCCATTTTGGGAATCTGTAAAAAAAAATAAATTGTGAATTTCTAGGGAGTAAATCGATCTTGTCTACTCGTATCCCGTCTAAGAGTTTTACTAGGATAGAATGTCCCCACCTAATTGGACGATAAAGTCTTGGGACACTCATGATCGCCTTTTCTTAAAAATTGGCCGGTCACATTGGCCAGTTTCCAGTCTTAAGGGACTTCTCCCTTTTATTGATTTATTGAGGATGTCTTGCCACAGAACGATTTAAGATTTCATCTCGCACTTCTATTACAACTGCGGGAAAGAGAGAGAGCTGTGTAAGAGTAAGTAAAGTGGGAGAGTCTAGAATTAGTGTGAGAGAGACAGAGAGAGAAAAGAGAGACCTGAAAGGGGTTATCCGAATCCGATTCCTAGCGAACCCGCGCGCAGAGTTTCGATCCTAAAGCCTTCCCTTTTTACGTCCCTGAACAGATATTATGCGTGTAACAGTGTGGCCGGAGAGTCAAAGGGACTCAATAACAGCGAGGATCCCGAGCCTCTCACTTCATATTGGAGTTTAGATATTACTTTCTGCCTACTTTCTTTTGTTAAGACTTATCGCCCAAGATAAAGTCTCTCTCTCATTCTCCTCTGAAGTGTCGCTCTATCTCTGACTCAAGAATCTCTCTCGTCTGCTGCTGCTCTCTCTCTCTCGGCTCACAGATCTCTGCATCGCTCGCCGGCAGCTCTCTCTCTCTCTCTGTGCCTCATATGCTCTCTCTCTCTCTCTCTTTATCTCTCTCTCTCTCTGGAAGGAGTAGGATACCAAGCCTGGCTACAGAGAGTACAGGACACCGTCACTCTCTCTAAAGATAGATTCTGTACGCACCTGTTCGCCTCAGCCCAATCTTGTACCCTCGGTGATGTACAACCGCTGAATAATGGAAAATGGGAGGAGAAAAGACTAGGATTGTCCAAGTAACAGTGTTACGCGGAGTGAACGAGCAATATATTTATTAACTAGTAATGAACAGGTATTGCGCAAGAGAGAGAGAGAGAGGTGCGGGGGAGAAGAGAGAGAGGGGAGGGGGGGGGGGGATATCAATATTGTGTGGACTAGGGTAAATAAACCTTATTATACATTCATTTCTGTAGTGAGAATATGAGAGCGAGAGTGTGTATGTGTATGTGTGTGGGGATGTGTGTTTAATTAACGGGACTGTTGGAGATACCAGTCAGGTCAACATGTTAATTTGATTCACGAGTGGTAAAAAAAAAACAGTAACCTTTAACAAGTGGATTACACGTAAAGGAAAAACAATACAAAAAAGACAAATAATAAAATCAAATAATAAATACCTTCATCAGCCACATTTTCGAGATTTGTTAACACTTTCGGTATGTCATAAATTCATAATACATAGCCTACCTTCAATGCATTATGAGTATTGGTAGACAATTGTATTCAGCTTAGAAAGGGTCTGTGGGAGGCAAAAGCAAACTTCCCGATACTATAAACATAATATGCCCTGTTGATTGTTAGAGGTCCTCCCAAAGCCGAGTAAAATCGTCTAAACACTATGCCAGGAAGGGATAGCGGTAGCATCTACATAGTACTGGAGGAGGTCATTTACTTACCCTTGGTATGTTGTCTTGCCTAGGAAGTTGTTGTTCTCTGAAAATGGATTGATACATTGAATTATTTTGAATAATATGCATGGACGGACGCAAACATAGAGGCAGCAGAATGAAATTACATACTTAATCAGTTATACACAAACATACATAGATAGATACATTTAACCCTTTCAAGATCCAATACGCGTTTCTGTTCTGTTTTCTGGCTACTATTAGACGATTTTATTCAGGATGATATAACTGGAAATATGAAAGTCAAAGGGTTGCCTAAGATAGTATTTACCCATTTAATACCCACATATCCTTCCTAAAGCTGCAAATAATCGTCTCATGATAGCCAAAATGAATTTTTGCCTTAAATAAAAAAGCGTCAGAGCTTCAAGGATTTAATGACCGAGTGGTCCACATGAAGTGCGGTTACAGCCGCATGTCATAAATGGCGGCGCTCCAGGACAGAATGGTAAGGGGAGCGCAGACCGTTTTTCTGGAACCCTTTCTCCCTACTGTTTAGCCCCACTAGTTTTGCTATTATAAGATGTTCGGCCCCTAGTTTGGCGATTTTAACACCTTTTGCCCAAGTTCCTCTGTCAATTTTAAGATCTTTCGTGCCATTTAGGTGTTGGTTATTTATGGCGAGCGATTAGCGAACCTGCAATTTATAGAGGAACCGGCCCGTCGGCCGGGAAAATTTTCTACCGAAAAAAGTACAAATTTATCTTGAAGTGGGGGTCCCTAGGTGGGGGTTTTTCTAAGCTTGATGGAGAGGGAGTGGGGTATATGTTCTTATTCTGGGGGGTGTGGGGGGGGGGTCTAGGGAGGAAACTAAACAAAATATCTTGAATAATAATAATTAACAGACCAAACAAACGGTCTGCCTCCCTTACCAGCTGATCACTTATCAGGTTATTTAATCCAAGATCAATTAATGAAATGGAATGATGCAGCTGGAATATTCTATCTAGTACACACATATAAAATTGTCTATTCGCAAGTAATAATTTGCCCGCGGATACAAAAATTGCACATAGCGTACTCTCAAAAGAACAAGGTTGGACGATATGCAACACAATCTAGATAAATTGTCAAGTTGGGCACACAAATTTGGCAAAGGAGTAATGCAATGCGGAATTGAATGTTATAACGTACGACATATCGCGATACCTAAATGAGAAAGCCAAATATTCGATGAATGGCACTCAGCTTAAGAATTTCAAACAGAGAAAACGATCTGGGTAGTAACACTATCTGAGTAACCTAAAACCGAGTCAACAATGTTCAGAAGTTGGTAAGAAGGCACACAAAATAATTGGCTTTATAGGCAGGTCATTTGAGAATAAAATCCAAAGACGTTCTCCTGAACCGTGACAATTCCTTAGTCCGCCCTCTTCTGGAATACTGCGTTCAATCCTGGTGCCCTTATTACCAAAAAGATATAAACAAGCTAGAACGAGTTCAACGCTAGAGGTTACCAAAATGATACCTAGCCTAAAGAAACAACCATACGAAGAGCGTCTTAGATAATTCATTCTATTTCCTTAAACCCAGCGCAGATTCGAGGTGACTTAATTCAAGTGATCAAAATCATTAAGGCTATCGACAATATGGAAGTAGTAAGTACTCCACTATCGACCAATCTAATTACACACGGGGAAAACGAGTGCAAAAATATTGGTAAATCGTTTAACTCACAACGAATCTAAGAATTCTCTTCTTCAATCGAGCTTTCAACTTGTGGAAATGGGGCTTTCCCCGAACCGTTATAGACTGCATCAACCGCCTCCTAGACAAATATCTCGCATAAAACCTGCGACTGACTGCGTTTGTAAATGAATAACTTTATTTATCCCCCCCTCAGTTACTAACCCATCTGCCTCTACCTAAATCCTATATCCCTGCAACGGACATTAGTTCCAGGGCAGTAATTCCCTTTCCAATGGTCCCTTACCCACTCTAAAACCCACTGTTTGGACACTTGATCCTCCGTGTTTTGGAGGACAAGCAATCACAGAAGGGTCACTAGATCTGTTGTTGCTTTATTTCCTTTGTACTCCTTTTGGTACTCCTTGTAATCTATTTTGAGGCCGAGTCTACAGCTCCAAAATGGCAACTATCAATGTGAGGAACTCTGACAACATGTTAAGGGGGCCCACCTCCTCATATTTTCTTCTCCTCTCCTCCCTCCGTCTCTCTCTGAGTGGTATACATTCGGCCCCAAAAAATTCAGCCTACTGTTTTAAGGACGTTTATCCCCATCCAGGTGTCGATTTTTCCCTTGGCTGAGGCGGTAGTTGAGCCCATCATATTTTTTTAATAATTGTTTTATTTTGGACAGCAGGCTAAATTTTTGGTACATTTCTTGATAGAAAAAATGTCTCTGGCGATGCCGGATCGCTCCATACAATGGATGGCTCGCTATCGCTCGCTCGCCAGGAAGAAATCTGACATCTGGATGGGGATAACGTCTTAAAACAGTAAGGCCGGAATGGTGCTGGAAATGGATGGAAGCCCCGAGGAAAGAGAGAAAAGGAGGAAAAAAAAAACAGGTGACCCCCTCCTTTAACTCGCCTCACAGCAGGTTGGTGACCCCCCCTTACTACTCAGCCTCATCACAGCCAGGTTTGGTGACCCCCCCTTGACTCAGCCTCACAGCATGTTTGGGGACCCCCCTTAACGTCAGCCTCACAGCAGGTTTGGTGACCCCCGCCTTTAACGCAGCCTTCACAGCAGGTTTGGTGACCCCCCCTTAACTCAGGCCTCAGTCAGCAGGTTTGGTGACCCCCCCTTAACTCAGCCTCACAGCAGGTTTGGTGAACCCCCCCCTTAACTCAGCCTCACAGCAGTGTTTGGGGGACCCCCCTTTACTTTTCAGCCTCACAGCACGTGTTGGGACCCCCCCTTAACTCAGCCTCACAGCAGGTTTGGTGACACCCCCCTTAACCATCATGGCCTCACAGCAGGTTTGGTGACCCCCGCCTTATACTCAGCCTCACAGGCAGGGTTGGTGGACCCCCCTTAACCTCAGCCTCTACAGCAGGTTTGGTGAACCCCCCTGTTATTACTCATCCGCACAGCAGTTTGGTGACCCCCCCTTAACTCAGCCTCACAGCAGGTTTGGTGACCCCCTCCCTCCCCTTAACTCAGCCCTCATAGCAGGTGTGTGGTTGGTACGGCGGCCCCCCTTAAACTCAGAGTCCTCACAGCAGGTTTGGTGACCCACCCCCGCCTTAACTCAGCCTCACAGCAGGTTTGGTGACCCACGACCCCCACCCCTTAACTAAGCCTCACAGCAGGTTTGGTGACCCCTCCCCCCCTTAACTCAGCCTCACAGCAGGTTTGGTGGACCCCCCCTTAAACTCAGCCTCACAGCAGGTTTGGTGACCCCCCCCCCCTTAACTCAGCCTCACAAGCAGGTTTGGTTGACCCCACCCCCACCCCCTTTAAACTCCAGCCTCACAGCAGGTTGTGGTTGACCCCCCCCCTATAACCTCAGCCTCACAGCAGGTTTGGTGACCCCCCCCCCTTATAAACCTCAGCATCACATCAGGTTTGGTGACCCCCCTTAACTCATCCCTGCACAGCAGGTTTGGTGACCCCCCCCCCTTACACTCAGCCTCACAGCATGTTTGGTGACCCCCCCTTAACTCAGCCTCACAGCAGGTTTGGTGAACCCCCCTTAACTCAGAGCCTTCACAGCAGGTTTGGTGACCCACCCCCCCTTAACTCAGCCTCAACAGCAGGTTTGGTGACCCCCCCCCCTCTAACCTCAAGGCCTCACAGCAGGTTTGGTGATCCCCCCTTAACTCAGCCTCACAGCATGTTTGGTGACCCCCCCCCCCTTAAACTCAGCCTCACACAGCAGGTTTGGTGACCCCCCCCCCTTAACCTCAGGCCTCACAGCAGGTTTGGTGACCCCCCCCTTAACTCAGGTCCTCACACGCAGGGTTTTGGTGACCCCCCCCCTTAACTCAGCCCTCACAGCAGGATTGGTCACCCCCCCTTAACTCAGCTCCTCACAGCAGGTTTGGGGACCCCCCCCCCCCCCTAATCGAGCCTCACAGCAGGTTGGTGACCCCCCCCCCCTTAACACTCAGCCTCACAGCAGGTTTGGTGACCCCCCCCCCTTAACTCAGCCTCTCACAGCAGGTTTTTGGTGATCCCCCCTTAACGTCAGCCTCACAGCAGGTTTGTGTGACCCCCCCCCCCCTTAACTCAGCGCTCACAGCAGGTTTGGTGAACCCCCCTTAACTCAGCCTCACAGCAGGTTTGGTGGACCCCCCCTTAAACTCAGCCTCACAGCAAGGTTTGGTGACCCCCCCCCCCTTAACTCCAACTCGCTCACAGCAGGTTTGGTGACCCACCCCTTAACTCAGCCTCACAGCAGGTTTGCGTGACCCCCCCTTAACTCATGCCTCACCGAAGGTTTGGTGACCCCCCCCCCCTACTCAGCCTCACAGCAGGTTTGGTGACCCCCCTTAATCAGCTCACACGGGGTTGGGACCCCCCCTACACTCAGCCTCAAACAGCAGGTTTGGTGACCCCCCCTTAACTCAGCCTCACAGCAGGTTTTGTGACCCCCCCTTAACTCATCCTCACCGCAGGTTTTGGTGACCCCCCCCCCCTTAACTCAGCCTCACAGCAGGTTTGGTGACCCCCCCTTAACTCAGCCTCACAGCAGGTTTGGCAACTTTTTGTTTTGGCAATTGTTGCTGGACTTTCACATACTGTTAAAAAAGTGACTCCCTACATATTTCTAGTTTCCTGGACTGGCAGCACTATTGCCAACATAGTACTGTAGTATTCTTAGCATCCCACCTACTGTACCAAACCTTAACCCTTACAGTACCACCGGTGCCGTCCTTCTTAACTTTAATTCGGGTTACTATTAGCCGATTCTATTCAGATTTAAAAAGAGGACTCTAACAATTAGCAGGCTTGCAAAGATCGCACTTAACCCTTTGGGGTGACTACCACAGATCCTTCTTAAGCTGCACAAAATTGTCTAAATATAGCTAGACTAAAAAGTCAACAAGGCCCTCGCTGGTACAGTAAGGGGTTAAAAACTTGCTTACCCTGTTCCAAATACAAGAGGCCGAAACTCTTGACCATTAACCTCTATAACTCACTCACAAACGAATGGAGTCATCGCAGCTAATATTTCTTACCATTTGGGAAGGGTCTGCCAGGGCATTGGTGTGGAGATCGTTACAGCCCCATTTTGCTCTAGTCCCTTGATGAGTTATAGAGTGTTAAGGTTCACAAGGTCTGGCCTACCATATGTGGAACAGGGTATACGTAGTGGCTCTCCTCGAAGGCGGAGAGAAATGGCCACTTGCGAGTTTTCGTTCTATAAGGAAGGTTGGCGCTGTAGACATCGATAGTAAATAGAAACGCAATCATAATTTTAGGTTTTATGATGGCTGAAGAGTATATTGAATTTGGATTTTATGTAGTTAATATTATGAACTACAACCGTATTTTAGCTGGCTAATCTGGTAAATATCGATGTCTACAACTGCCAACTTCCTTATTAAAACGAAACTCGCAAGTAGGTCAATTGTCGGCTAGATAAAATAACTTGCGACTACTGGATTTACTGTTCTCAATATCATCATTTGGATTTAATAATACGTGTTAAGGGGAGGTTTTTAGTGTGGCTTCCTAGACTTCCATCAAGGCTTGAAATTGCACCCCCCTTGTGAACACCCTTTCAAGAATAATTTGTTACATTTTTCGTAGAAAAATGTCCCGGTCCGAATGGCCGATTCCTCTTAAATTGCAGGCTTCGCTATCGCTCGGCCAGGAAAAAAAATCGACACCTACATGGGATGAAAGGGTCTTACAAGTGACATAAAGTGGTTGGAAAGGTTCTTAAACAATTGCCAAGACTAATGGGGGCGAACGTCTTAAAATCTCAAAAGCAATGGGGCTAAACATGAGGGAGAAGGGGGTAAAGAAAAAAAATCCCTTAAGTGGAAATCTTGCCTTAAACCAATCATATTATTTTGTTAATTTGATGGATATTTGTTCAGTGTATAACATGGGTAACTCTCACATTATGTTCAGTGTATAACATGGGTAACTCTCACATTATGTTCAGTGTAAACATGGGTAACTCTCACATTATGTTCAGTGTATAACATGGGTAACTACATTATGTTCAGTGTATAACATGGGTAACTCTCACATTAGTTCAGTGTATAACATGGGTAACTCTCACATTATGTTCAGTGTATAACATGGGTAACTCTCACATTATGTTCAGTGTATAACATGGGTAACTCTCACATTATGTTCAGTGTATAACATGGGTAACTCTCACATTATGTTCAGTGTATAACATGGGTAACTCTCACATTATGTTCAGTGTATAACAAGTGTAACTCTCACATTATGGTCAGTGTATAACATGGGTAACTCTCACATTATGTTCAGTGTATAACATGGGTAACTCTCACATTATGTTAAGTGTATAACATGGGTAACTCTCACATTATGTTCAGTGTATAACATGGGTAACTCTCACATTATGTTCAGTGTATAACATGGGTAACTCTCACATTATGTTCAGTGTATAACATGGCTAACTCTCACATTATGTTCAGTGTATAACATGGGTAACTCTCACATTATGTTCAGTGTATAACATGGGTAACTCTCACATTATGTTCAGTGTATAACATGGGTAACTCTCACATTATGTTCAGTGTATAACATGGGTAACTCTCACATTATGTTCAGTGTATAACATGGGTAACTCTCACATTATGTTCAGTGTATAACATGGGTAACTCTCACATATGTTAAGGGGAGGTATTTAGTTGGTCCCCAGACCTCCATCAAGCTTAAAATTACACCCCCTTGAGTCCCTTTCAAGATAAATTTGTACATTTTTCGGTAGAAAAATGTCCCGGCCGAAGGCCGGTTTCTCTTAAATTACAGGCTCGCTATCGCTCGCCAGGATAAAATTGACACCTGAATGGCACGAAAGGTCTTAATATGGGGTGAAAGTTCTTAAAATCGCTAAACTAATGGGGCAAACGTTTTATAATATCAAAAGCAATGGGGCTAAACATGAGGGAGAAAGGGGTCAAGAAAAAATCCCTCGAGTGGAGATCTCCCCTTAAGTCAAGCTCACATCAGGGTTTGCCACATTTGTATTTTGAAATTGGAGGGTACAATCTATCCCTTCGAACTTTCTAACTCCCACTGGTCCTTCCTAAGCTGTATTTAACCCTCTGATGTTAGCCAGCATACAATTAAGCAAAAGGGTTAACGAGAATATTCCATAACGACATGAATTACACCAACAGCTCTCTCACCAATGTTAACTAACTCGGTCTGGCATCAGGGTGTGTAACTTTTTGGTTTTGTCATTGTTGTGTGTGGACTTTGACACATATACGCTGACACACACTGGGAGCCAACTTTATCAGGGCTTGGGGTACACGGTATGGTGTGTGTGTGTGGGGGGGGGGGGGAATAAAATCCATCCCCCTCTCTATTTTACTTGGGGATGGTGGGGGGACTACATATATGTATTCTTCATAAATTTACTTGGGGATGGGGGGGGGGACTACATATATGTATTCTTCATAAATTTACTTGGGGATGGGGGGGGGGGGACTACATATATGTATTCTTCATAAATTTCATCTAATTATCTCGTGGTTGTTCTGACTCCTGATCTCAACTCTTTTCACATGTGTGTGTGTGTGTGTGTATGTGTGTGTGTGTGAGTTTTATACATATGTTATGACTAAGCAAACACGGACTGGCTGCTATTTTCCATTGTATATTTGTTTGTGTTATATATTTAGGTGGGCCTATATATGGGCTACGTGTTATTATCAACAGTATGTGTGTGTGTGTGTGTGTGTGTGTGTGTGTGTGTGTGTGTGTGTGTGTGTGTGTGTGTGTGTTTGCGTGTGCGTGTGTGTGTGTGTGCGTGACTGTTTGAATACAAATCTGAAAATGTCATTCTCACTTATACAATTCTTTGGTTCGCCCCCATCTGGAATACTGTGTACAATTGTGGTGTCCATATTATCACAAGGAAATAGATAAACTGGAGAGAATACAGCGGAGAGTGGCAAAAATTATCCCTAGACTGAGAAAAAAGTCATATGAAGAGCGTCTAAAAGAGTTAAAAAAAATCAGTTTAACAAAGCACAGGCTAAGAGTGGACCTAATTCAAGTGTTTACAATTACCAAAGGTATTGACAATATGGATGTCAACAAATATTTCACAGTCGATCATTCGAAGATAATCGGAAAGCATATTAACTCCCATGAGGCAAAGCATTTCTTTTTCAATCGAGTAGTAAGCCTATGGAATGTACTACCCAGTCATGTCATTGAATGCAGTACAGTTGAAACTTTCAAAATACGTCTAGATAAATATATCGCTCTTAATCCACGATTAACTGTTTTTACAAACGAATAGCACCACTTTTTCTCACATAGTTTAGCTGCAAGCAGCCTCGAAAGGATCAATAGATATGCTGTTGCTTGTTTTCCTTTGCACTCCTTTGTACACGTTATCGGTAATTAAACTCATTCCACCAAACAGATTCCACTAGATTTTTGTGGATGCGATAAATGTCCTTTTACTGAAGCAAGTCTTGTTTTCACTTATGTCTATAGCAGATTGTTTTTTCTTTGTATCTATCTATCCATTGATTTATCTAATTATCTATATCCATCTAACCACCCACATCTCTCCCTCCTCCTCCAACACACACACACACACACACTCACAATACTGACACCACACTTCTTTATTGTTTTGCATTTTTCTTATTTGTGTTTTGTTTTTGTTTTGTTTTTGTGTTTTGTGTTGTTATTTCCCTTACACTTCTTTTCTCCTCCTTTTCCTTCTCCTTCTTCTCCTCCTCCTCCTCCTCCTCTTCTCCTCCTCCCTCACCCCCTCCTCCTCCTCCTTTTACCACTTAGTTCTGTTTTTGTTTTCTTATTGTTTGCACTTATCCTCTTCTTTCTTCTGCTGTGTCCTCTTTCTCATTCTTCTTTTGTATCCCTTCTCTCTTTTTCTGATCCTTTTTCTTCTTCTTGTTGATCTTCTTGTTCTTCTTTTTCTTGTTGTTGTTGATATTCTTGTTCTTCTTTTTCTTCTTCATCTTTTTGCGTCTCATTTTACTATCTTTCTCCTTTTCTCTAATCCTATCTCTTTCTTTTTCATCTACTTCTTCTGTTCTTCTTATTATTGTTTGTTTTCTCCTTCTTCTTCTTCTCCCTATTCTTCTGCTTCGGCTTCTTCTTCTTCTGCTTCTTCTTCTCCTATTTATTCTTCTTTTTCTTCTTAATTTTCCTCTCCTCCCTATCTTCTTCTTCTCCCCTTCTTCTTCTTCTTCTCCTTCTTCTTTCTTCTTCGTCTATTGTGGCAGTGTTGGTTGGTTACAAATGCAGCAGGTGTTATCGACTTTTCTCGGCCAGACCGCGTTTTCCAGCTCACTCTCTTTCTCTCTCTGTATTTTATGCGAGTCCCCTCCTCCTGCCACCCCGTTTTCTTCCAATCCATTAGCCTGAGTTTTCTTTCGCAGTCTCCCCTCGCGCGCCCCATTTACCCGTTTCTGTTGGATTTGCTTACTTTTGTAGGGCCTTGCAGAGATTACGTTATCGTTGTGTATCTGTCTGTTTATGTGTCTGGTTGTATGCGGAATTTCCTAATGGATTTAGCTGAAACTTGGTCAGTGATTTCATTTGCTATCACATTAAAAAAAAAATAATAATTTCTGGCCATTATCCAATACCTTCCACCCCCCTAAACACACACAGACACACACACACACACACACACACACACACACACACACACACACACACACTCCCTAAATACACCTCCCAAAAGAATACCATGATAAGTTTTTGCTTGATTTGAAGATATTCATTATAAGTGGACCAAAAGTCGAGACCACAAACCTCTATAACTCGTAAACGACTTCAGCCATTGAGTCATCGTATATACCATTTGGGAAGAGTCAGCCAGGGAATAGGTGTGGAAATTGACAACCCCTTTGCTCTACCCCATATTGAGTTACAGATGTTAACCCAAGGAGCGCGCAACTCTTAACCCGAGGAGCGCGCCATTGATGTGTTTGAAAGTGCCGTGTATGAGAGAAAAAAAAATGAATTTTACAGAACTCGTTATATTTACCATATAAAGCATTATTTCTGCTCCATGTGCAATTATTTTACTTATATGATGAACATATGAGCAGTGAAGACCAGTAAATAAGTGGTTACTCAGAGACCTCATAAACACAACTTTGGCGATTATTTGTTACATTAACACTTTGGCTGCGGGCATATTTCTACCATATTAGGGCTCATTCAGGCACACCTGATTGATTAGGCAAGTGTGTGAATTAAATTAAATATATTCAGCCAAAAACTAGAAGAAAATTGCTTCAAAATTACACCAAAATGAGCTTCGTAGCTCGCGGGCTTCACCCGCAGCGCTACCATAGACATTCGCTAAAATTAGCCATTATCGCTAATGTCGCACTACATTTGCCTTTGGCAGCGCTGTATATCTCGCGAGGTTATGCCTCAGAGTCCTCAGTGCCGCAGCCGGCTGGCTGGAGGAAGGACGTGTAGCCTGTCATGCTCTCGCTCCCTCGCACTCGATTCTACAGGCTTTAAGAGACTTTAAAAGCCTGTAAATTGCTGTAAATTGCCATGGCATTCCAGAACATCTCCCACAGGCAATGGGTTAAGGGAAAGGAATATTTGTTTTTTCTGTACTGTGCAATGGTGTGTGCTTGATGATGTCCTCTCATATGCATCAACTGAACCATGTGTGGGGTCTTCAGTTTAAGCCTATATTGAAACATGGCTTATTGTGACCGTAGACTTTAATGCGAAGTAGTAGTATTATAATAATAATAATACCAATTCTCTCTCTCTCTCTCAACAAAGCAAGACACGACATAGAAAAGACAAGATACGAAAATAGCAAACGAAAAGAAAACAATCTCTAAAAATGTTGTGTGTTTGTTTGTTTGTCTGTTTGTCTTACTAAGTGGACCAGCCTTGTTTACATCGTGGAAGTTAACCCCTTCTGTACCGGCGACGTCCATTGCACTTTGGTTTTTATTTTATTCAGCTTAGGAACCCTGTCTACCCATTAACCCATTCAATACCAGGGACGTCCTATTCTGGCAACTATTAGACGTTTTGCTTCAGGTTAGGAAGGACCTCTAGAAATAAAAAGGCTTCAGACCATCTAAACCAACCCTATAAACTACCACATAATTATAGCCTTCCTAAGCTGCATAATATAGTCTAAATATAGCTAGGATAAAATATAACACACGTCGCTGGTACTCAAAGGGTTAAGGGGAGATATCCACTTGAGGGACTTTTTTCTTGACCCCTTTCTCCCTCATGTTTAGCCCCATTGCTTTTGAGATTTTAAGACGTTTGCCCCATAAAGTTTGGTGATTTTTAAGAATTTCCGCCCCATTCTGTCTATTTTAAGACCTTTCGTGCCATTTAGTTGTCGATTTTATCCTGGCGAGCGATAGCGAGCCTGTAATTTAAGAGTAATCGGCCTTCCACCGGGACATTTTTCTACCGAAAAATGTACAAATTTATCTTGAAAGGGGGTCAAGGGGTGAAATTTTAAGATTGCTGGAGGAGTAGGAAACAAACTAGAAACCTCCCCTTAAAAGGCTACAGACTATCTCAATTTATCCATTTAACTACCACATATCCTTCCTAAGCTTCATAAATCGCCTAAATGTAGCCAGCCTAGAATTGAAAAGACGTTGCCGGTACACATGCTGGGGTTAAGGGGAGATTGCCACTTGCGAGATGTTTGTTCTGTACCCCCTTCTCCCACATGTTTAGCCCCATTAGTTTTGAGATGTTAATACCTTCGCCCCATTTATGTCAATTTTATGACCTTTCGGGCCATCTAGGTGACGATTTTTTTCCTGGCGAGCGAAAGCGAGCCTGCAAAACCCCGGCCGAACCGAAAAATGTACAAATTGATCTCGAAAGGGGGTCTTGAAGGTATTTTTGTAAGCTTATTGGAGGTTTAAGGATAAAACTAAAACCCTCCCCTGAGCCCTTACTGTACCGGTGACGTATTCTTAACTCTATTCTGGCTACTATTAGACGATTGTATTCAGTTTCAAAAGGGTCTCTACCAATTCAAAAGGCTATGAACTATCGCACTTAACCCTTGTTACTACCACAGATCCTTCTTAAGCTGCACAAAATCCTCTAAATATAACAAGAATAAAATGGTAAAGACGTCGCCGGTACAGAAGGGGTTAACTATCTGGCACGAGGCGGGTCTTGTAGAGCCCCCCTGTTTTACTCCACTAGGTTGGAGATAGTAAGAAGTTTCGCCTCATTTGTTTGGCGATTTAAATACGTATCACCCCTATCAAGTGTTAATTTATTCTAGGTGAGCGATAGCGAGCCTGCCATTTATGAGACACCGGCCTGAGGTCGAAACATTCAAAATGTACATATTTAGCGTAAGGGGGGGGGGGGTATATATACTTAAGGGAGTCTGGGGATGGATAAGGGGGGGGGGGGAGTAGCCTATTTTAGAGGACGAACTAGTAAATATGTAAACATGTCGAAAGTATATATATATATATATATATATATATATATATATATATATATTCTCTTTTAAACAGACGAGGTTAAAGGCAATAGCAGTTTCAGCATTTAGTATTTTATTGTTACAGTTTTCAATATTTCTAACAATTTTCCTCTGGGGTTCAGAGATGAGGTACAACAGGTTAGCAAAATTCATGGTGGATCCAACGTTTCACAAGTAAACATCTTGCATCTTCAGGGAATGGGCAGGTAATGAATAGAATAAGGACAAAGCAACATATTTATACAAAATTCGAGGATCAAGAATAGGTAGGTGGGCGGAGCTACTGGGTGTGGGGTGGCTGTTCATTGGTGGAAGGCAGTCTATTCGCGAGACGGGCACTAAATCTTATCGGTGGTTGGTTGTTGGCTGTGGGTGGCTGTGATTGAACAGCCACCCCACACCCAGTAGCTCCGCCCACCTACCTATTCTTGATCCTCGAATTTTGTATAAATATGTTGCTTTGTCCTTATTCTAATCATTACCTGCCCATTCCCTGAAGATGCAAGATGTTTACTTGTGAAACGTTGGATCCACCATGAATTTTGCTAACCTGTTGTACCTCATCTCTGAACCCCAGAGGAAAATTGTTAGAAATATTGAAAACTGTAACAATAAAATACTAAATGCTGAAACTGCTATTGCCTTTAACCTCGTCTGTTTAAAAGAGAATCTATTACCTGGCTATACTAACATATATATATATATATATATATATTATCACAAACCCACCAGTTAACATATAAATAAACCTAATAAATGAAATCAATGAAACTAATGAATACATGTGGCACTTCAAGGATTCAAACCTACGATACTACACCGAAATTCCACGCACTAACCATTACGCTAAAATGCATTACAGAACAGGAAAGGTAAATGAAAGGTATTGCTCGAAAATTGAGAGAGAGAGAGAGAGAGAGAGAGAGAATGAAAGGTCAACAAATACATTCCCGCAACTCGTCTCAATAAGATTTAACCAGAAAATAAACTTGCATTCATTATATATTTCGCCATTATTAATTGAACTAAAATTGAATTGTTATGCAAACATTTCTGAATACGATTTCCTCTGATAAATATGCTCGCATTAAAGGGAGATGGTTCACTTTTCGGCGATTTTTGCATGTATTAATTTGTTTTCTAGTTTCCTCCCTAGACCTCCATCAAATTAAAAAAAACATCCAATAGATCCCCCTTCTAGATTAATTTGTAAATATTTCGGTAGAAAAATTTCCCGGCCAAACGCCGGTTCTTCCAACATTACAGGCTCACTATCGTTCGCCAGGGAAAAAATCGACACCTAAATAGCACGAATGGTCTAAATATTGACGAAGAAATGGGGCAAAAGGTCTTGCAATCGACAAACTAATGGGCCGAACGTCTTAAAACCTCAAAACTAATGGGGCTAAACACGAGGGAGAAAGTGGTCCAGAAAACCGGCCCATCTCCCCTTAAAGGGGTAGTGGTTGGTTTTTGTTCGATTTATGTATGTATTCATATATTTTATAGTTTCCTCGCTAGACCTTCACCAAGCTTTAAAAGACACCTTCTAGACCCTTTTCAAGATAAATTTGTAACTTTTTCGATAGAAAAATTTCCCGGCAAGAGGCCGGCACCTCCTAGAATTACAGGCTCGCTATCGCTCGCCAGGAAAAAATTGACACCTAAATGGCACAAAAAGGTCTTTATAATGAAGAAAATGGAATAAAAGGTCTTAAAATCGCCAAGGTAATGGAACGAACGCCTTAAAATCTAAAAACTAATGGGGCTAAACATAAAGGGTGAAAAGCAACTACCTCCCCCTTAAACAAAAACTAATGGGGCTAAACATAAAGGGTGAAAAGCAACTACCTCCCCCTTAAACAAAAACTAATGGGGCTAAACATAAAGGGTGAAAAGCAACTACCTCCCCCCTTAAACAAAAACTAATGGGCTAAACATAAAGGGTGAAAGCAACTACCTCCCCCTTAAACAAAAACTAATGGGGCTAAACATAAAGGGTGAAAAGCAACTACCTCCCCCTTAAACAAAAACTAATGGGGCTAAACATAAAGGGTGAAAAGCAACTACCTCCCCCTTAAACAAAACTAATGGGGCTAAACATAAAGGGTGAAAAGCAACTACCTCCCCCTTAAACAAAAACTAATGGGGCTAAACATAAAGGGTGAAAAGCAACTACCTCCCCCTTAAACAAAAACTAATGGGGCTAAACATAAAGGGTGAAAAGCAACTACCTCCCCCTTAAACTAAAACTAATGGGGCTAAACATAAAGGTGAAAAGCAACTACCTCCCCCTTAAACAAAAACTAATGGGGCTAAACATAAAGGGTGAAAAGCAACTACCTCCCCCTTAAACAAAAATACAATGGATTATTATTAAAGGTTGCCTACACGGATGATTAGTATTAAAGGTTGCCTACACGGATGATTAGTATTAAAGGTTGCCTACACGGATGATTAGTATTAAAGGTTGCCTACACGGATGATTAGTATTAAAGGTTGCCTACACGGATGATTAGTATTAAAGGTTGCCTACACGGATGATTAGTATTAAAGGTTGCCTACACGGATGATTAGTATTAAAGGTTGCCTACACGGATGATTAGTATTAAAGGTTGCCTACACGGATGATTAGTATTAAAGGTTGCCTACACGGATGATTAGTATTAAAGGTTGCCTACACCGATGATTAGTATTAAAGGTTGCCTACACGGATGATTAGTATTAAAGGTTGCCTACACGGATGATTAGTATTAAAGGTTGCCTACACGGATGATTAGTATTAAAGGTTGCCTACACGGATGATTAGTATTAAAGGTTGCCTACACGGATGATTAGTATTAAAGGTTGCCTACACGGATGATTAGTATTAAAGGTTGCCTACACGGATGATTAGTATTAAAGGTTGCCTACACGGATGATTAGTATTAAAGGTTGCCTACACGGATGATTAGTATTAAAGGTTGCCTACACGGATGATTAGTATTAAAGGTTGCCTACACGGATGATTAGTATTAAAGGTTGCCTACACGGATGATTAGTATTAAAGGTTGCCTACACGGATGATTAGTATTAAAGGTTGCCTACACGGATGATTAGTAATAAAGGTTGCCTACACGGATGATTAGTATTAAAGGTTGCCTACACGGATGATTAGTATTAAAGGTTGCCTACACGGATGATTAGTATTAAAGGTTGCCTACACGGATGATTAGTATTAAAGGTTGCCTACACGGATGATTAGTATTAAAGGTTGCCTACACGGATGATTAGTATTAAAGGTTGCCTACACGGATGATTGGTATTAAAGGTTGCCTACACGGATGATTGGTATTAAAGGTTGCCTACACGGATGATTGGTATTAAAGGTTGCCTACACGGATGATTAGTATTAAAGGTTGCCTACACGGATGATTGGTATTAAAGGTTGCCTACACGGATGATTGGTATTAAAGGTTGGCTACACGGATGATTAGTATTAAAGGTTGCCTACACGGATGATTAGTATTAAAGGTTGCCTACACGGATGATTAGTATTAAAGGTTGCCTACACGGATGATTAGTATTAAAGGTTGCCTACACGGATGATTAGTATTAAAGGTTGCCTACACGGATGATTAGTATTAAAGGTTGCCTACACGGATGATTAGTATTAAAGGTTGCCTACACGGATGATTAGTATTAAAGGTTGCCTACACGGATGATTAGTATTAAAGGTTGCCTACACGGATGATTAGTATTAAAGGTTGCCTACACGGATGATTAGTATTAAAGGTTGCCTACACGGATGATTGGTATTAAAGGTTGCCTACACGGATGATTGGTATTAAAGGTTGCCTACACGGATGATTGGTATTAAAGGTTGCCTACACGGATGATTAGTATTAAAGGTTGCCTACACGGATGATTAGTATTAAAGGTTGCCTACACGGATGATTAGTATTAAAGGTTGGCTACACGGATGATTAGTATTAAAGGTTGGCTACACGGATGATTAGTATTAAAGGTTGCCTACACGAATGATTAGTATTAAAGGTTGGCTACACGGATGATTAGTATTAAAGGTTGCCTACACGGATGATTAGTATTAAAGGTTGCCTACACGGATGATTAGTATTAAAGGTTGCCTACACGGATGATTAGTATTAAAGGTTGCCTACACGGATGATTAGTATTAAAGGTTGCCTACACGGATGATTAGTATTAAGGTTGCCTACATGGATTAGTATTAAAGGTTGCCTACACGGATGATTAGTATTAAAGGTTGCCTACACAGATGATTAGTATTAAAGGTTGCCTACACGGATGATTAGTATTAAAGGTTGCCTACACGGATGATTAGTATTAAAGGTTGCCTACACGGATGATTAGTATTAAAGGTTGCCTACACGGATGATTAGTATTAAAGGTTGCCTACACGGATGATTAGTATTAAAGGTTGCCTACACGGATGATTAGTATTAAAGGTTGCCTACCCAGATGATTAGGATTAAAGGTTGCCTACACGGATGATTAGGATTAAAGGTTGCCTACACGGATGATTAGTATTAAAGGTTGCCTACACGGATGATTAGTATTAAAGGTTGCCTACACGGATGATTAGTATTAAAGGTTGCCTACACGGATGATTAGTATTAAAGGTTGCCTACACGGATGATTAGTATTAAAGGTTGCCTACACGGATGATTAGTATTAAAGGTTGCCTACACGGATGATTAGTATTAAAGGTTGCCTACACGGATGATTAGTATTAAAGGTTGCCCACACGGATGATTAGTATTAAAGGATGCCTACACGGATGATTAGTATTAAAGGTTGCCTACAACGGATGATTAGTATTAAAGGTTGCCTACACGGATGATTAGTATTAAAGGTTGCCTACACGGATGATTAGTATTAAAGGTTGCCTACACGGATGATTAGTATTAAAGGTTGCCTACACGGATGATTAGTATTAAAGGTTGCCTACACGGATGATTAGTATTAAGGTTGCCTACACGGATGATTAGTATTAAAGGTTGCCTACACGGATGATTAGTATTAAAGGTTGCCTACACGGATGATTAGTATTAAAGGTTGCCTACACGGATGATTAGTATTAAAGGTTGCCTACACGGATGATTAGTATTAAAGGTTGCCTACACGGATGATTAGTATTAAAGGTTGCCTACACGGATGATTAGTATTAAAGGATGCCTACACGGATGATTAGTATTAAAGGTTGCCTACACGGATGATTAGTATTAAAGGTTGCCTACACGGATGATTAGTATTAAGGTTGCCTACACGGATGATTAGTATTAAAGGTTGCCTACACGGATGATTAGTATTAAAGGTTGCCTACACGGATGATTAGTATTAAAGGTTGCCTACACGGATGATTAGTATTAAAGGTTGCCTACACGGATGATTAGTATTAAAGGTTGCCTACACGGAGGATTAGTATTAAAGGTTGCCTACACGGAGGATTAGTATTAAAGGTTGCCTACACGGATGATTAGTATTAAAGGTTGCCTACACGGATGATTAGTATTAAAGGTTGCCTACACGGATGATTAGTATTAAAGGTTGCCTACACGGATGATTAGTATTAAAGGTTGCCTACACGGATGATTAGTATTAAAGGTTGCCTACACGGATGATTAGTATTAAAGGTTGCCTACACGGATGATTAGTATTAAAGGTTGCCTACACGGATGATTAGTATTAAAGGTTGCCTACACGGATGATTAGTATTAAAGGTGCCTACAGTTGCCTACACGGATGATTAGTATTAAAGGTTGCCTACACGGATGATTAGTATTAAAGGTTGCCTACACGGATGATTAGTATTAAAGGTTGCCTACACGGATGATTAGTATTAAAGGTTGCCTACACGGATGATTCCAATAATTGTTTGATAATGTGTTATTTTATGCATGCATTAACATTAACCCTTTAAGGGGAGGCAGACCGTTTTTGTTTTTTGCTTTTTTTGTTTTTTGGTCTAATAATTCATATATTCCTTAATTTTCTCGCTAGACCTCCATCAAGCTTAGAAAAACACCCCGTAGACGCCCCTTCAAGATAAATTTGTACATTTTTCGGTAGGAAAATGTCCCGGCCGAAGGCTGGCTCCTCTAAAAATGTCAGGCACGCTATCGCTCGTCAGGAAATAATCGACACCTAAATGGTATGAAAGGTCTTTAAATTGACAACGAAATGGGGCGACAGGTGTTAAAATCGCCAAACTAATGGCCCGAACGTCTTATAATCTAAACAAAAATGGGGCTAAACATGAGGGAGAAGGAGGTCCAGAAAAACGGTCTGCCTCCCCTTAATTAATTAAGGATTATGACGCGTTTTTTACAGTGTATTCTGGCTATCAGTATACGATTTTGTTCAGATTAGGAAGGGGGTATAGGCAAGTCAGAGTAAGGGCTAATAATGGAGATAGTCCTTATTATACCCTTTTCAGCCTCACAGATCCTTCCTAAGCTGTATAAAATCCGCCTTATTATCGGTACCCCTTGTTTTACACTCAAATAAAACCCGCCTTATTATCGGTACCCCTTGTTTTACACTCAAATAAAACCCGCCTTATTATCGGTACCCCTTGTTTTGCACTCAAATAAAACCCGCCTTATTATCGGTACCCCTTGTTTTGCACTCAAATAAAACCCGCCTTATTATCGGTACCCCTTGTTTTGCACTCAAATAAAACCCGCCTTATTATCGGTACCCCTTGTTTTGCACTCAAATAAAACCCGCCTTATTATCGGTACCCCTTGTTTTGCACTCAAATAAAACCCGCCTTATTATCGGTACCCCTTGTTTTGCACTCAAATAAAACCCGCCTTATTATCGGTACCCCTTGTTTTGCACTCAAATAAAACCTGCCTTATTATCGGTACCCCATGTTTTGCACTCAAATAAAACCCGCCTTATTATCGGTACCCCTTGTTTTACACTCAAATAAAACCCGCCTTATTATCGGTACCCCTTGTTTTACACTCAAATAAAACCCGCCTTATTATCGGTACCCCTTGTTTTGCACTCAAATAAAACCCGCCTTATTATCGGTACCCCTTGTTTTACACTCAAATAAAACCCGCCTTATTATCGGTACCCCTTGTTTTACACTCAAATAAAACCCGCCTTATTATCGGTACCCCTTGTTTTACACTCAAATAAAACCCGCCTTATTATCGGTACCCCTTGTTATACACTCAAATAAAACCCGCCTTATTATCGGTACCCCTTGTTTTACACTCAAATAAAACCCGCCTTATTATCGGTACCCCTTGTTTTGCCCTCAAATAAAACCCGCCTTATTATCGGTACCCCTTGTTTTACACTCAAATAAAATCCGCCTTATTATCGGTACCCCTTGTTTTACACTCAAATAAAACCTGCCTTATTATCGGTACCCCTTGTTTTACACTCAAATAAAACCCGCCTTATTATCGGTACCCCTTCTTTTACACTCAAATAAAACCCGCCTTATTATCGGTACCCCTTCTTTTACTCAAATAAAACCCGCCTTATTATCGGTACCCCTTGTTTTACACTCAAATAAAACCCGCCTTATTATCGGTACCCCTTGTTTTACTCAAATAAAACCCGCCTTATTATCGGTACCCCTTGTTTTACACTCAAATAAAACCCGCCTTATTATCGGTACCCCTTGTTTTACACTCAAATAAAACCCGCCTTATTATCGGTACCCCTTGTTTTACACTCAAATAAAACCCGCCTTATTATCGGTACCCCTTGTTTTACACTCAAATAAACCCCGCCTTATTATCGGTACCCCTTGTTTTACACTCAAATAAAACCCGCCTTATTATCAGTACCCCTTGTTTTACACTCAAATAAAACCCGCCTTGTTATCGGTACCCCTTGTTTTACACTCAAATAAAACCCGCCTTATTATCGGTACCCCTTGTTTTACACTCAAATAAAACCCGCCTTATTATCGGTACCCCTTGTTTTACACTCAAATAAAACCCGCCTTATTATCGGTACCCCTTGTTTTACACTCAAATAAAACCCGCCTTATTATCGGTACCCCTTGTTTTACACTCAAATAAACCCCACCTTATTATCGGTACCCCCATGTTTTACACTCAAATAAAACCCGCCTTATTATCGGTACCCCTTGTTTTACACTCAAATAAAACCCGCCTTATTATCGGTACCCCTTGTTTTACACTCAAATAAAACCCGCCTTATTATCGGTACCCCTTGTTTTACACTCAAATAAAACCCGCCTTATTATCGGTACCCCTTGTTATACACTCAAATAAAACCCGCCTTATTATCGGTACCCCTTGTTTAACACTCAAATAAAACCCGCCTTATTATCGGTACCCCTTGTTTTACACTCAAATAAAACCCGCCTTATTATCGGTACCCCTTGTTTTACACTCAAATAAAACCCGCCTTATTATCGGTACCCCTTGTTTACACTCAAATAAAACCTGCCTTATTATCGGTACCCCTTGTTTACACTCAAATAAAACCCGCCTTATTATCGGTACCCCTTGTTTACACTCAAATAAAACCCGCCTTATTATCGGTACCCCTTGTTTACACTTAAATAAAACCCGCCTTATTATCGGTACCCCTTGTTTACACTCAAATAAAACCCGCCTTATTATCGGTACCCCTTGTTTTGCACTCAAATAAAACCCGCCTTATTATCGGTACCCCTTGTTTTGCACTCAAATAAAACCCGCCTTATTATCGGTACCCCTTGTTTTGCACTCAAATAAAACCCGCCTTATTATCGGTACCCCTTGTTTTGCACTCAAATAAAACCCGCCTTATTATCGGTACCCCTTGTTTTGCACTCAAATAAAACCCGCCTTATTATCGGTACCCCTTGTTTTGCACTCAAATAAAACCCGCCTTATTATCGGTACCCCTTGTTTTGCACTCAAATAAAACCCGCCTTATTATCGGTACCCCTTGTTTTGCACTCAAATAAAACCCGCCTTATTATCGGTACCCCATGTTTTGCACTCAAATAAAACCCGCCTTATTATCGGTACCCCTTGTTTTGCACTCAAATAAAACCCGCCTTATTATCGGTACCCCTTGTTTTGCACTCAAATAAAACCCGCCTTATTATCGGTACCCCTTGTTTTGCACTCAAATAAAACCCGCCTTATTATCGGTACCCCCTTGTTTTGCACTCAAATAAAACCCGCCTTATTATCGGTACCCCTTGTTTTGCACTCAAATAAAACCCGCCTTATTATCGGTACCCCTTGTTTTGCACTCAAATAAAACCCGCCTTATTATCGGTACCCCTTGTTTTGCACTCAAATAAAACCCGCCTTATTATCGGTACCCCTTGTTTTGCACTCAAATAAAACCCGCCTTATTATCGGTACGCCTTGTTTTGCACTCAAATAAAACCCGCCTTATTATCGGTACCCCTTGTTTTGCACTCAAATAAAACCCGCCTTATTATCGGTACCCCTTGTTTTGCACTCAAATAAAACCCGCCTTATTATTATCGGTACCCCTTGTTTTGCACTCAAATAAAACCCGCCTTATTATCGGTACCCCTTGTTTTGCACTCAAATAAAACCCGCCTTATTATCGGTACCCCTTGTTCTGCACTCAAATAAAACCCGTCTTATTATCGGTACCCCTTGTTTTGCACTCAAATAAAACCCGCCTTATTATCGGTACCCCTTGTTTTGCACTCAAATAAAACCCGCCTTATTATCGGTACCCCTTGTTTTGCACTCAAATAAAACCCGCCTTATTATCGGTACCCCTTGTTTTGCACTCAAATAAAACCCGCCTTATTATCGGTACCCCTTGTTTTGCACTCAAATAAAACCCGCCTTATTATCGGTACCCCTTGTTTTGCACTCAAATAAAACCCGCCTTATTATCGATACCCCTTGTTTTGCACTCAAATAAAACCCGCCTTATTATCGGTACCCCTTGTTTTCCACTCAAATAAAACCCGCCTCATTATCGGTACCCCTTGTTTTACACTCAAATAAAACCCGCCTTATTATCGGTACCCCTTGTTTTACACTCAAATAAAACCCGCCTTATTATCGGTGCCCCTTGTTTTACACTCAAATAAAACCCGCCTTATTATCGGTGCCCCTTGTTTTACACTCAAATAAAACCCGCCTTATTATCGGTGCCCCTTGTTTTACACTCAAATAAAACCCGCCTTATTATCGGCCCCTTGTTTTACACTCAAATAAAACCCGCCTTATTATCGGTGCCCCTTGTTTTACACTCAAATAAAACCCGCCTTATTATCGGTGCCCCTTGTTTTACACTCAAATAAAACCCGCCTTATTATCGGTGCCCCTTGTTTTACACTCAAATAAAACCCGCCTTATTATCGGTACCCCTTGTTTTACACTCAAATAAAACCCGCCTTATTATCGGTACCCCTTGTTTTACACTCAAATAAAACCCGCCTTATTATCGGTACCCCTTGTTTTACACTCAAATAAAACCCGCCTTATTATCGGTACCCCTTGTTTTACACTCAAATAAAACCCGCCTTATTATCGGTACCCCTTGTTTTACACTCAAATAAAACCCGCCTTATTATCGGTACCCCTTGTTTTACACTCAAATAAAACCCGCCTTATTATCGGTACCCCTTGTTTTACACTCAAATAAAACCCGCCTTATTATCGGTACCCCTTGTTTTACACTCAAATAAAACCCGCCTTATTATCGGTACCCCTTGTTTTACACTCAAATAAAACCCGCCTCATTATCGGTACCCCTTGTTTTACACTCAAATAAAACCCGCCTCATTATCGGTACCCCTTGTTTTACACTCAAATAAAACCCGCCTCATTATCGGTACCCCTTGTTTTACACTCATATAAAACCCGCCTCATTATCGGTACCCCTTGTTTTACACTCAAATAAAACCCGCCTCATTATCGGTACCCCTTGTTTTACACTCAAATAAAACCCGCCTCATTATCGGTACCCCTTGTTTTACACTCAAATAAAACCCGCCTCATTATCGGTACCCCTTGTTTTACACTCAAATAAAACCCGCCTCATCATCGGTACCCCTTGTTTTACACTTAAATAAAACCCGCCTCATTTTCGGTACCCCTTGTTTTACACTCAAATAATAATAGCCATACCCTGAAGGGGAGGATGACCGTTTTTCTGGACCCCCTTCTCCAAAATGTTTAGCCCCACTAGTTTTGAGATTATAAGACGTTCGGCCCATTAGTTTGTCGATTTTAACATCTGTCGCCCCATTTCGTTGTCAATTTTAAGACCTTTCATGCCATTTAGGTGTCGATTTTTTCCTGGCGAGCAATAGCGAGCCTGCAATTTTAAGAGGAACCGGCCTTTGGCCGGGACATTTTTCTGCCGAAAAATGTACAAATTTATCTTGAAGGGGGGTCTAGGAGGTGTTTTTCTAAGCTTGATGGAGGTCTAGGGAGGAAATTAAAAAAATATATGAATAAATGAATTAATAGCCCAAACAAACGGTAAGTCTCCCCTTAACCCTTTCTGTACCGGCGACGTCTATTTCATTTCATTCTAGCTGTATTTCGACGATTTTATACAGTTTAAGGGGAGATGGGCCATTTTTTTTTTAATTCAGTTATTCCTTTATTTCTTAGTTTCCTCCCTAGACCTCCATCAAATTAAAAAAAAAACATCCATTAGATCCCCCTTCTAGATTAATTTGTACATTTTTCGGTACAAAAATGTCCCAGCCGAAGGCCGGTTCTTCCAATATTACAGGCTCACTATCGTTCGCCAGGGAAAAATTCGACACCTAAATAGCACGAAAGGTATAAATATTGACGAAGAAATAGGGCAAAATGTCTTAAAATCGACTAACTAATGGGGCAATCATCTTAACATCTGAAAACTAATGGGGCTAAACATGAGGGAGAAAGTGGTCCAGAAAACCGGCCCATCCCCCCTTAAGAAGGGTTCTTGGTAATTCCAAGGGGAGATGGGTCGTTTTTCTGGTCCCCTTTCTTCCACAAGCTTAGCCCCATTAGTTTTCAGATGTTAAAACGTTCGGCCCATGAGCTTGGCGATTTTAATACCTTTTGATCCATTTCTCTGTCAATATACATTTAGGTGTCGATTGTTTTCCTGGCGAGCGATATCGAATTCTAGGGGGAACCGACCTTTGGCTGGGACATTTTTCTACTGAAAAATGTACAAATTTATCTTGAATGAGGGTCGGGGGGGGGGGGGGGGGTAAGTTTGATGGAGGTCTAGGGGCGAAACTAAAATAATAATACAGATATATTAACACTTATGCTGCGGGCATATTTCCGCTATATTAGGGCTCATTCAGGCACTCCTGAATGATTGAGCAAGTGTCTGAATGAAATTAAATGTAATCAGCCAAAAACTAGAAGAAAATAGCTTTAAAGGTGAATTCCAGGGATGAAACCTATTCAAACTACAATGTCCATTGGGATATGCTTGGTTTTAGGAGTATGATACTGAAGAACTTTCGTCAATGTGTCCAAACAACATAGAAATATAGCTCATCTAAGTTATTTTATGTGGCGAGCACTGGAGTGTTTACTATGACGTCACAGGCAACAATGGCGGGACCACTCTACATGGGAAATGGGTGAATCTGTGGTCTTTTTTTATGTGAGAAACTCTTATAAATTGTATGCATGTTTACAGCTCAACATTTGGCTTAATCACTATCTGGTCAAGGGATTGCGATCTACAAAATTAACAGAAAACGATACTATCATTAAGAAATAGTCCTTACAAGCCACCTCCCTGATTCTGGACCAGGATAAACATTCATAAAACACTGCCTGTATGTTAATTGTTGGCGAGATTGGATTATTTCTTGATGTGCACCACATCTTCAAGACCTTGTTCGATGTTTTGCAGAGATTGAGTATTGAATTGAAAGGTACTAATTAAGAAAAACAGGCCTGTCCACGAGCGTGTGTGATGGGGGGCGAAATATCCCATTGTTTACATTGTCGTCACACGAATCAGCTGGAACTCGCGCAACTGACGGCCGAGGATGCCAACGGCGCTATAAACTAGTATTTTTGTCTGGAGTTTAATTAAAATATATCGATATTTCCCATATACATATTACAGTATATTCATACCAAGTTATGACCCTATAGTAAACTTATTTTTTTTTTTTCATTCCTGTAGTTCACCTTTAAAATTACACCAGAACGAGCTTCGAAGCGCGCGGACTTCACCCGCAGCGCTACCATAGACATTTGCTAATACTGACCGATTATCGCTAATGTCGCGCTACAATTGCCTTTGGCAGCGCTGTTAGTCTAGCGAGAGTTTGGCTCATACTCCTCAGTGCCTTGGTCGCCTGGGTGGAGAGAGGAGCGCCTTCCGCGCTCCCGCTCACTCGCACTCGTCTCCACAGGCTTTAAAAGGCTGTAAATTGCTATAAATAGCCATGGCATTTCGGAACATCTCCCGCAGCCAATGGGTTAATGAGCAAATAAATACGCCCTTAATGTCGTCAGCAAAATGACGCCCAAATATAATAAATAAAATAAGATAGATAAAGGTGTCCGCTGTCTGTACGTCTGCATGTCTGTCTGTCTGTCTGTTTCACTCACACTCACTCTCACTCTCTCTCTCTCTCTCTCTCTTTCTCTCTAATCTGCACCAACCTTTTGACAAATATTCCCGCTTGGAAGAAAAAAATTGAATTATTCTCTCTGCAGATTGGGGGGATGAGTGAAGGATTTTTTTGTTTTACCTCGGAATGTTCAGCCAATAAAAACGCATATACGCATGGAGGCACACGGTACGCTAAAAAAAAAAAAAAAAAAAAACACACACACACACACACACACATATATATCTATCTATTTACCCAGGCCCAATCCCCACTTTTCCTTAAAAAAATCCTTTCGTTTTCCCTCTTTGTCCTTATTTTGTCTTTTTTTCTTTTTTTTTCTTTTTTTTGGGGGGGGTGACTTAAGACAGAGCAGGAACAGGGAAAACACAAAACACAACATAAAACAACGAACACACACAGACAAAACACAAATTCACACACATATATATACTGTACATATACATATATGCAGTACACTCGGATGCCATAGTTTCTAGCCCACTCATCAATATTCGTGGACTTCACCCGTTTCTAATTATGGAGGTATATATCTGGAAACGAATTTATGAATGTAATTTGTAATCCAGATACTTGCATAAAGACAAATATAAGGGGTTCACGAATTCTTATGAGCGGGCGAGAGACATATATGGTATCTAAGTGTATTATCGTACATATACACACCAATACACACACACACACACACACACACACACACACACACACACACACACATATGCATACATACGCACACACATACTTACATACATACACGTGCACTCAAACACAAACGCACGCACACCCACCCACCACACAAATAGATAGATAGGTAGATGGATAAATCTGAACTGGAGTGGGTGTACAAACAATGCGATCTAATTCCTTTTTATAATTTATAGATACTGTATATTATCTTCCTTTGCTTGCAGGATTCTTGTTTATACATACTATGTTCACGGGATATTTGTTTTATTTGTCTATCTATTTATTATTATTTTTAGTTTCCTCCCTAGATCTCCATCAAGATCAAAATGTAACCCCATGACCCCTTTTGAGATAAATTTGAGATGCATTTTTCGTTAGAAGATTGCCCTGGCCAAAGTCCGGTTTGTCCTAAATAGGCTCGCTATCGTTCACCAAAAAAAAATACTTCTAATTGGCACGAAAGCCCTAAAATTGACAAAAAAAAATGGGGCAAATGGTCGTAAAATCGCCAAATTAAAGGGGTGAACGTTTGATAATTGATATTGCATTTGTGCAACTATCTTGTACGCAGTGGCTGTTTCCATAAATTCCTTTAAATCCCTTGATAATTTTGTTATACCTCCCTTGGCTGGATCTTTGAAGTATTTATCTATATATCTATAATACATCTATGTATCAATCTAATCTATCAATCTCTCTATTTATCTATCTATCTAACTATTGCCAGACCTCCTGTAGGAATAGGTTTTTACACCATACCCGAAAGAGGATTTATGGAGCTCCGATATTACTCTCAACCATCTTAACAATTTTACCAACACATCTAAACTTCGTTAGATGCTGAAATAGCCTCCCGAAAATATGTCAGGGCCTCGGATTGAACCCGGGACCCTTAGGCTATGAGGCAGTCACACTGTCAGTTACACCAAGAAAGATATCTCACTTGGCATGGTCGGCTCAAGTTATTTCCGCATCTGGTTTTGCTTAGGATAACCTATTTTTACTGACTTTACACTCCTAATGCCTGACAACACTTGTCCTTCCTCTCAGCCGATCCTCCCTTTCCCACATACATCTCTCCACTCCATCCCTCCACCTCATTCTCGGTTTACTACTCCCTCTATCCTGAATATTATTCCTAGGGGGTAAAGGAGAAACGGATATAAAGTAAATGTTCAGACCTGGAAAGATGAAATGGCCTAGGCTATAAATATGATACCGGTCGGCGTTGGACTTACGTGTTAAATTGTATATGTAGGCTATCTGTGGTAGTCCCAGTAATATCTATGAAGTACTTCTAGTATTAAAGGAACTTAGCTGTGATGCAAAGAGTGTAGGTTAGGTGATGGACTTGTCGGTAGGTGCAGATCAGTGAAGTTCTGTTGTTATGTGGTAGCAACTGGTGGTTTGTTGTGAGCTTGACGAAGTCTCGGTGTGAAGTGTACTGAGATACCCTTTTATCGTAACAATATAAATATATTTAAGGGTTCTATATTGTCCCCTGTGATTAAATAATAAGGGAAAATAAACTAAGATATAACTGGTGCAACCACAGTAATATTTATCCATAAAGATAAATAAAGTAATGTGTATAAACAAAAAGGAACCAGCTGTCGTGAACCCGGGAAATTCAAACTACGGTATATATACCAGCTAGGATTCACGACATACTCCGCCACCAGTTATATACAAAGTATTTACAATTGTCCCGTCCCGATCATGGATCGCCACAACTGGGAGGAACCCAAAGCAGCCCGACGTGACGGCCTCTGAGGGGTATCACCTCGGTCCGCACCAGTAGCAGGAAGGATATTATCAGAGTTCGGCTTGCTGTCGCCATCCACTACCTCTAAATCTATCTCTAGTGGGTATAGCTTAACCACCGGTCTGGTGGTCAAACCGGCTCCTGTTTTTACCTGAACTACCCTACATTCTTGGTCAGGACCACGAAGAAGTTTCATTATCCGACCTATACGCCAAAAAAGTCGGGGGCCGTCATCATGTACTAGAACGACGTCCCCAACTTGCGGCGATGCTATCCCTTTTTTTACCATTAAGTGACGATGTTGCTCCCTGAGTGATATTAGATAATCAGTGCTCCACCTTTTCCACAGGTCATGTGAGAGCTTTGTAACATATTGGAAGCGTTGGTTGACGGAATCATTGTTACGCCAAGTTGTGTCCTTGAGATCTTCATCCGTGACTTCCTGCCTTGGAAAGCTTCTGATCCGCTTTCCATGAACCAGTTGTGAAGGAGTGATGGGTAGAGGGTCTTCAAGATCACTGTAGCTGTAGCCAAGCGGGCAATCATTGACTGTGGCCTCGAGCTCCAGTAATACCGTATTCAGTTCCTCTGTGGTAACCAATGCTCGACCCAGTACCTTCTTCAAGCCAGCCTTTAGGATGCCAATGACCCGTTCCCATATGGCACCGAACAATGGCGCCCTGGCCGGTATAAACCGCCACTCGCACTTGAATTCCGCTAGAGTACCTTTTAACCTTGCATCATCCATCAACTCCCGTAATGTACTGGCTCCGCTAACAAATGTGGTGGCATTATCACTCATCATAATCTCAGGGTAACCCCTCCTGCTACTAAACCTACGGAACGCATGCAAAAATGATTCGCAGGAGAGGTTAGACACCGTTTCTACATGGACCACTCTAGTAACTGCACAGGTGAATAAGACTACATATAGTTTACTTACAGCACCCCCCTTCTCTTTTACTGGCAAGGCACCTGTGTAGTCAATCCCCGTTGCCTGGAAAGGACTCACTTCCTGAACCCTAAACTCCGGCAACGGAGGGGCCTGTACAGCACGGTATGATGTACCTTGCAATCTCTTGCAGATGATACATCCCCTTAAGGCTTTCTTTACTACCTGTCTAATCTTGGGATCCACCATCTTTGCCTTATGTAATTTACAACATAACTAACACCACTATGGTTACACACTGTGTGGCAGTAATTACTAAGGAGAGTGGCTATACGATGTTTATTAGGGATAAGGATAGGGTACTTGGCGCTATCATGTAAAGCTGAAAAGTGTAGCCTACCTCTACAGTGTATCATGCCTCCCTCCATATAGAGGCCTAACTGCTTCACTATATTGCTTGGTGTGCCCTGTCCTTTTGACAAATAGTGGTGTTCTTCAGAGTAAGCTTCTCTCTGAGCTACCTTAATCATGGCTGACTCTGCTTCTCTTAATTCCGGCACCGTCAAGTATGCCGGTTTTGCCTGATAATTCCCTTGTGTCTTCTCTTTAAGTCTTAATAAACCTAAGGACCCATGCCATTACATGCCATGACTTCATATATGAGCCATACCGGTCCCAATTCAATATGGCAGTAGGGGCAACCGGTACCGGCAATGACAGGGTTCCTTCTTGACTCACGTTACAACCCACAGTGGTGTCCCCTCCTATTGAGCCCCCTATTGGGCCACGATCAGGCCATAGCATTTGGTGAGGTAGCCATATGGGCCCTCCCCACCAAAGCGAAGAAGCAACTAAGGACACATATGAAATCCCTCTGGTAACTAGATCACTGGGGTTGTCCTCTGTGGACACATAACGAAAATGAGCGCTGGGGACTAATGACTTTATCTCATCAACTCTTTTTTGAACATATATAGGCAAAATCTTTTTACTAGACAACCAGCATAGGGTTATCTGGCTGTCCGACCAGAGGTATACATTCTCTATAATCAGCTCGTCCGCGTAGGCCTCACATATACTGTATAACATGCGAGACGAGCTGCGAGAAGAACAGCAGTCAACTCCATTTTAGGTATGGTGAGGGACTTAATAGGCGCCACCTTAGCTTTGGCCATTACTAACCTACTCACCTCATCACCAAACGCATAGGCCGCTACACCATATGCTACTGAGCTAGCGTCACTAAATAGGTGCAGCGTAACCCACTTAGAATTAGTGACCTGACGGGGAAACATGATACCTGTACTATCCATCATATCGTTATAAATACCCTGCCAGTTAGCTCTCATGTCATCTGGAATGGGGACATCCCACCCACACTCTAATCTCCACAAGTCCTGTACGAACCTCCGCGCCCGGATGGTTACCGGTAGCAACACTCCTAGAGGATCGAAAACACTCGCGGTTAGACTTAGAACCTCGCGTTTCGTAACCAATGCAGGGCTACTTCCGCGGCAATTAACCTGTAACATATCCTTATTAGTTAGCCACCCAACGCCAAGCACCCTAACCCCGTCTTGTTTGGCGGAAGCTATACCCTTCAGGTGCAACAGTTCCCGCAAACTCTCTTTATTTGTGACCCACTCACGTAAAGACAGGTTAGCGCTGGAAAATATTCTACGGGCATCCCAACATTGTTGTTGCAAGTCACTTACATCATCACCAGTCTCCTGCAAGTTATCAATATACAGCCCCCTTTTTAGCTTATTAACTACTTCACTGTTCTCCTGTATCATAGACAGGTGTTTTTGAATGGTACCATTAAGGAGGAACTGGGAACAGGTGGCCCCGAACAGAACTGCACGGAACCGGTAGACAATGCAAGGACTTGCAACATCAAAGGGATCAACGGGCCACAGCAACCTAGTAGCATCCCTATCTTTCTCACTCAACCCCACCATGAGAAATGCTTTCTCAATATCACTCACCCAGGCAAATTGATGGCATCTAAAGCGCAGAAGCACCTGGGTGAGGTCAGCCACTAGCGATGGACCTGTATGGAGACAGTCATTCAGACTGAACGCCTTCTCGTCCATCCTAGCCGAACAGTCAAACACTATCCGTACAGGCGTAGTAACACTATCCTTGGTAATACCATGGTGAGCCAAGTAGTGAATGGGATGACCAGCTTGATTCCTGTTTTCTACCCTTTCAATAAACCCCCTTTCTATCTGATCATCCAGAACCTTTGTATACTGTTGACAGTAGTTGGGATCTTTTATAAACTTACGCTGCAAGCCTCTCATTCTGCCCAGGGCTAACTTAAAGTTATCAGGTAATTTATCTATGTTATCTCTCCACAGCAGTTCCACTATATACTGTCCCTGTGCTTCGAAATATTGTACCGTTTCAGAAAATCTATTTAAGACTTTCTCCCCACCCTTACCAGTCTCATTAGGACTTATACCAATATGGTCCAAGTCCCATAGAGCTGTCAGATCCTTTAATTCTGGAGAATTCCTGCCAATATCTTCCTGTATCTCCACTAAAGGGTCTACTGCTAACTTAAGAACAGTGACTAACTCTACATGGGTCTCTTCTATATCTGACTGATAAGTGCCACTCAGTGCATAACCATAAATTATGGGTAACATAACTATACTTCCTTCCCTGACATAGCCTGAATGTACAAAGTGGTAATAAAAGTCCGCCCCAATCAGTAACCCTATCATATCTCCATCAGTGATACCTGGATCTGCTAATTTGTAACCCCGAGCCTTGATAGCATTTACCTCCATCTCTAATCCCCTCCCTGGCTTATATACTGGGAACTCCTCCACCACAACGGCTCTCAAATTACGTACCCTTCTTCTGTGATGATAGGTTAACTCTACTATTTCATACTCAGTACTACCAAGTGAGCCAGTAAATCCCTTGAGCTTTAGCTGTTCCTTACTGACCCTAACGTAATCAAGCTGCGATAAAGCAGAGCGCAAGATGAAGGTACGTTGCGAACATTGGTCCAACAAAGCTCTTACTTTACTGGTATGACCGTTTCTGTCGGTCAAGGTAATCTGAATGGTAGGCAACAACACTGCATTACGGCCCGAAGCCACAGCCATGGTCACTGTTGGTTCAGGGGCCACTGGTTGTCCAGTTTGTTCAAGGCGTGGCGTCGGACACAAATAATTAAAATGTTTCTGTTGGCAGAATCGGCACGGCCTAATTTTAGGGTTAGTACACCCCTGGCTGCCATGTTCAGACGACAGGCACCCGACGCACAATTTCAACTGCCTTGCTCTATTGGCCTTGGTGGGACTGTTCTTGTATTTTGCACACTTTGCCCAAAAATGTCCTGTCTTTAAACACAACTTACATCCATACTTCTGCTTGGTATCGGGTTTCTGATACACTGCATATGCTGCTGTGGTGGTCGCCCCAAACTGTTCTAGTGGATTATGTCTACTTTCTAGATTGCACACTTCAGTCTTAAACACACGAACATATTCAGCCACATCCAGCCAGTTGTCTTTTAATTCATGCTTAATTACTTCAGAGAGTGCACTAGGAAGTTTATTATGCAACAGTACTGCACACATTTCACTTACTGTTACATCCATAGAGCGTAATAACTCTAACGCACACTCAAATGACGCGGAAAAATCTTTCAGAGCACTGACTTCCTGGCTAGGATGTGGGAGATTACACAGTTTCGCTATGTGAGCTGCTTTGATGCGATCCTTTTGACCATAACTGTTTTTCAGTATAGTGACCGCTGGTTCATAACTTGCAGCGACCAAACTAAATCCACTAACAATTTGTAGAGCCTCACCACTAAGTTGTCCCTTTAGATACGTAAATTTCTGAATGTCAGTTAAGTCTGTTTGGGAGTGAACACTACAATCAAAGAGCTCCCAGAAACCCACCCACTGTGTTGGATCCCCATCAAAAACTGGCAACTTCAGGGAGGGTAGCTTAATACCCTTCTGTTTCCTACTTGCTGCGCTATCATGAGATCTACCAGTAGTGGTTGTCTGTAGAGCACTATCTAACTCAGCTAACTGACTGTTTACTTGATTAACATACTGCATATCTTTCACCATCTCCTCCTCTAACTGATCATCTGAATATAAGCTATACAACTCTACGTTATACGACTCGATATCAGCTAGGGCCTTTTCTAAAGTGATTTATACACCCCTTACATCATGCAGTGTAGCAGCATGTTCAATAAATTCAGACAGATTAGAGGTAAGCTTAGTAATCCCTCCCTTCTTGGCGGCCCTGAACTGCCGCAATGACTTTATTTTCTCATCCATTCTTAAAAGTTTACGGTAACTAAAGCTTAAGGAACAACAATACTAATCGTCACTGTAGGCTAACCTATTCTAATCTATTCTAAGCCTAGGCTAACCTACTTACATTGATGATGACAGCAACCAAGCAAATTGAAGCATGCAGACCGCGTGCCCCCTGTGAGTTTACAAATGATCAAAGAAAAGGAAAATTACCCTATGTCATATTACTCTACTTTACAATATTTACTTTACTAGGCTAGGCTATATTAAATTTTAACAAATTACAAAGAAAAAGAAAGAAGGATCAAGACTCCTCTGAAAGAGGAACAGCCGCAGCCCCTCAAAGAAGGCACTCTGTCCAGTAGCCTATCTAATACCTTCCGGCTCCCTGGCGCATCTAAATGAACTCCGTCCCACAAGTCGGTCTTACTCATCCCCATGGCAAAGTACCTTTGTTTAGTAAATGGGAGATTTCTTCATAAGCGGAGGTTCACACCATTCTTTGCCCTATTGTACTCCTCGGGAGTCATACCCCTAGGGCTTACCCTAGACTCTAGACTGACCACCAGACAGTGACCCCCAGTCCTCTCTTCTATCTCTTCAGCTAGAGACTGGAGCCCGAGGGCAACCCTCTGAAGGTCAGCTTGCAGGGACAAATCATTTCCCCCGAGGATCAGGAACGTAAGATCCGGCTTGTAGGCTAGGAGCTCATCCCAGGCCGAGGTCTGCCTGACAGTGTCTACCCTTGCCCCTGGTCTATATATTTGTTTAACAAAAAAAGCAGGGCACTGCACTGGACGATCCAGCGGAAAATCCCGCACATAGGAATGGCCGAAGAGGGCCACCTTTCTCAAAGGCACAGGGTAATAACCGGACGATGGCACAAACTCTTTGCCAACGCCCCCTGCCCTCGCCGCCTTCCCCGGTGCGCCCCTCGGCATTTGTCCACTGGACCGCCCAGCTCTACACAAAGGCAGACAAGTCAGGCCTAACACCCCCCCCCCAATTCCTATCAATATATAACAGATGGCCCAGTATCCTGGTCACACAGCACCAATTATATCCTGAATATTATTCCTAGGGGGTAAAGGAGAAACGGATATAAAATAAAAAAAATTCAGACCTGGAAAGATGAAATGGCCTAGGCTATAAATATGATACCGGTCGGCGTTGGACTTACGTGCTAAATTGTATATGTAGGCTATCTGTGGTAGTCCCAGTAATATCTATGAAGTACTTCTAGTATTAAAGGAACTTAGCTGTGATGCAAAGAGTGTAGGTGTAGATCAGTGAAGTTCTGTTGTTATGTGGCAGAAACTGGTGGTTTGTTGTGAGCGTGACGAAGTTTCGGTGTGAAGTGTACTGAGATACCCTTTTATCGTAACAATATAAATATATTTAAGGGTTCTATATTGTCCCCTGTGATTAAATAATAGGGGAAAATAAACTAAGATATAACTGGTGCAACCACAGTAATATTTGTCCATAAAGATAAATAAAGTAATGTGTATAAACAAAAAGGAACCAGCTGTCGTGAACCCGGGAAATTCAAACTACGGTATATATACCAGCTAGGATTCACGACACCCTCTATCCCCTTCCACCTCACTCTCATACACCCTCTTTGTCATCCGCACACTCTCCATTTGTTCCATGTGACCATACCACCTCAATACACTTCTCCCGACATTCTCCACAACATCACACATCTTACATACTTCCTGATTAGTCAGTCTGTCCATCCACATGACTCCACTAGCTCTTCTTGGATAACAAAATCATGGTGAGTGGGTTACAGACCCTCGGCCATCAACTGTTGGCATCGTTGCTTCCAAAATCATTACTACTCCTTGTAGCCTACTTAAGGTGTGATTGTGACACAGGCTTCTCACCATACTCAATATGACGATTAACCCTTCCAGCCCGGGTGTCATTTTAAAATGACACCAAAACAAAAGGGCCGGAACCCGGGTGTCATTTTAAAATCCTTGTGCTTGAAAGCGTGCTTCAAAATTTGCGCGGCCAATTTTGGCATGGTAGGAGCGACCGCAGCGCCACCAAGCCTCAACTACTAGTGTTATCAGTTCGTACGTGGCCGCCATAGCGAGTAATACTGAAAAAATGTTTTCCGACGTGTCCGATTCGTTGCAACCTCCCGCGGGCCCCAGTGCTACCCCACTCGCAACTTCAACGCCTGTTCCAACCGAGAAGAGAGCTCAACAAAAGAAAGTTAAGCGTTTGTTGAGTGATAGCGCTATACAGCGACAACTTTTTGAAAGTGATGAAGAGAGCAGTGGCGAAAGCTTGGTGGACAAGGTACAATTTATAAGTGAAAGTGAAGACGATTTCGTGGGCTTTGGAGACGACGATAATGTCGATTTATTTGAGGGGGGAGCCAGTAGTGATGATCCTGATGTGGAAGTGTTTCAGGAAGGTGCCATTGAGCTTCCCAGTGTGCTAGAACCTAGGCCTACCCCCTCGCCATCTTTGCTAGGTCAGCCTAGGCCTAGCCCTACCCCAGGACCTTCCCCTTTGCCTGCTCGTACGCCCTTGAAAGTGGGCAAATATTTCTACAAACAATCATTGATCAAAAGTGCAGCTAAAAAAGCACGCAGGGCAGCCGCAGAAAAGCATAGGGAAGCTGAAGATAGCGATAATGACGCCGACCCTGGCCTAGCAACCACCCGCATTCCATTGTCCCGACGCCTTGACACGGGACGCCGCGTGGGTCACCCACAGCCCTCGCCTTCATCTCTCGTTCAGGATGACCAAAGGGCCTCTTCAAGTGGTATTGGTGATGTGCCACAGGCCTCAACACACCGCAGAGCATTATTTGCTGCTGAAAAGCCCTCGGCTCGACGCAAAAGGAGCCCAACTCCCGAGGCCTCGGCTCCCATTCTTGAAGCTCCCGCGCCCCACACCGCCGACGCCCGGTCACTTCTTCACCAGAATTGTCTCCTGAGGAGAATGCTGACGACCCCAACATTGCTCCAGATGACCTGACGTCACCTGAGGAGGAAGAGGAACAGGAACAGGAAGAGGAAGAGGATGTGCCGACAAATCGAGGGAGAGGGCGAGGTCGTGGACGTGGTCAGCCTGCCGACGCCGCTGCCCCTGGGCCTGGGCCTGGGCGTGGGCGTGCAGGGCGTCCGCCTGGGCGTCCGCGTGGCCAAGGGCGTGTGCCAGGGCGTCCAGGGCGTGTGCCTGCTGCAGCACGACCTCGAGCATCAGCATCCGACCTGTTTGTGTGGACAGATGGAGCTGATTTTGAGCCAGATTGTCCTGCCTTTGACGAGGTACAGATGGGTTCTGGGGTGTCACCAGCATATCCCTGTGGCCCAGATGCTACCCCCAGTGAACTTTTCTGTGGCTTCTATGACAATGAAGTCATGGAATACCTCGTCAAAGAGACAAATCACCACCATGCTATCTGTGCCAACTTTCTTGGGAGGAAGACCAGTGCCAAGATGGTGGCATGGAGAGCTCTCACTGTGGCAGAACTATATGTGTTCTTGGCACTCACAATGCTGATGACTCATATAAGGAAGCACGTTCTGGCTTACTACTGGATCACTGGCGACATCATAACGACTCCATCATTTGGCAAATACATGTCCAGGGACAGGTACTTCGACATCCTCTCCTATCTCCACCTGACAAACAACATGGCAGTCCACCTTCCCGACTCATTATGGAAGATCAGGAAGCTGTATGACATGATACGTCATCGGTTCACCACATACCTGATTCCTTTCCAGAAGATGTGCCTCGACGAGTCTCTGGTCCTGTTCCGTGGTAGGCTGCACTTCCGACAGTATATCCCGTCCAAGAGACACCGCTTCGGCATCAAGCTCTTCGTCCTCTGCGACTGCTTGACGGGGTATGTGCTGGACTTTATAGTCTACAGCGGCAAGGCTGGAGAAGTTGTGACTGACCCTCTCATTGGTTTTGGTGGCGCTGTAGTGAAGAAGATGATGGAGAGGCACTTCAATAATAACCACATCCTCTACACAGATAATTATTACACGTCGCCTCTCCTGACCAAGTACCTCCATGACCGCAAGACCGGAACTGTCGGCACAGTCAAGGGCAAAAGGAAGGGCATGCCAGGCTACCCAACCAAGACGAAGAAGGTGGACATCTTCCACAAGAAGAGTGGCCCCATCCTCTCCATCCACTGGCATGACCAGCGCAAGGTCAACCTCCTCACCACATGCCACAAGGCCCAGATGGTCGCCACAGGGAAGGTGGACCGAACAACCAAGAACCCTGTCCAAAAACCAGCTGCTGTCCTGGATTACAACATCAACGGGCGGGTGCCCAACCCCGAAAAGGGTTGAAATAGGGGAGCTATCCCCCCGCCAAAGGCGGCTTTCTAGGGCCTTTCCTAGCTGATGCTGAGAGGATTGGGTTCTAGTCATGTGGTGATGGGCTGGTCTATCAGAGTGAGAACTGAGCAATCTCTGCCATACCCACAGCTTACTCTGACTGTTCCTTTTACTTATATATTTTCTAGATCTCAAGTGACGGCGTCTCTAACGTGGATTGACCTCCCAATCTACCAAGATTGGAAGCCAAAGCGTCACATTTTTTTCCCTTGCCCCTCAACTTTCTCTTCATAATTGCTGAGGGACACAGGGCCCTGGGTGGGGCTTTGGTTTCCCGGGCATTTCCGCACCCTCCTCAGCTCCCCGCCATGGAGTGGCTTCGGTCACCCAGGCTTTATTGTGGTCGGTGGGGAGGGTTCTGTGGGGGCGCTCGGTTATGGCCTTGGCCTTGCTCGGGGCCTTGGGGCTGTTCGGCCAGGCAGCTTAGGGAACAACAACAACAACAACAACAACAACAACATCAACATGCGCCTCGTTGACAAGTCCGACATGCAGATGGGCTTCATCGACTGCCTGCGAACATCTTGCAGGTGGTACAAGAAGTTTATCCTGCATACGGTAGATATGTCGATCCTCAATGCCTACAACATCTACTGTCTGAGGACTCCAGGAGCCAAGAAGTACAAGTCCCTGCGGAAGTTCCACAAGCAGGTGCTACTTGAGCTCCTGGCTAAACATGCGGGTACACCAGGCAGGCCAATACAAGGACCAGGCCAGCTTGACAGAACGGGGTGTGCTGAATTCTTCAGGAAGCACCAGCTCAGCGCCCTTCCTTTCAAAGCACCAGGTAGTAACGCTAGGAGTCAGAAGAGGTGCCATGTGTGCAGCCACACAACTCGCAGACCCCGCAAACCCACAAAAACCACTTGGGAATGCCTCGAGTGTCAAGTTGGACTGTGTGCTGGCACCTGCTTCAACGACTTCCACACTCTAACAAACTTTTGAAGTGGAAGTGACAACAGTGAAAGTGACACTCAAATGTAGGCTAAGAATAATAATATAACTAAGTATAAGTGAAAAGGACACATAAGTAATAATAAGTGCCTTCAATAACAATATGAACAAGTGAAAGTGACACTAAAATATATATTTCTAACAATAAATAAGTGAAAATGACACTCAATAAGCCTAGGACAGTCAAAGTGACAGTATAATAATAATAAAACTAAGTATAAGTGAAAGAGACACACACAAGTAATAATAAGTGCCTTCATAACAATATGAATAAGTGACAGTGACACTATATATTATTAGCTTACCTAACAATACATAAAAGGGGAAATGACACTACCAATTATCAAAGTCCAATGAAAGTGACACTAATAATCATAATAATAATAATAAAACGAAGTAATAAGTGACAGAGACACAAATAAGTTCATATAAATAACTTTATTGAGTGAAAATAACATAATAACTATAATAAATGACAGAATAACCAATAAAACACTATCAAATCGCTTCCCGGCATAATTGCGGGTGGAGCGACGAGTGCAACTGGGCGTCGTAGCCGGGGCCGCGGTTGAGTGTTCGGACGCGCCGAGGTAAATACGCGGCAAAAGTTACCTCCACTTCCATCACCATCACTCTGGAACCAGTTGAGCTAGAGAGCTCTACTCAACACCATTCTACGCAGGAAGGTAAGGCGCTCATTTCTATATATGTTTGATTAATGTAGGTAATATATTAAGCGAGATTAGCCTTAGTTTACTTTTGTTGATATTCGACCAGATCCCCCGGATACGAGCTCCGTCATTAGGAGAGCCTGCCCTGGCCAGGAGGGTTAAAGACTGTGACGCATGTCCAGTGTGAGCATGCTGTACAGAACGCCTAGTCATGCCCCACTCTCGCTAGGATCGTCAGGGCAGGAACTTTGGCTGTAGTCTATGTAGAGTTTCCTAACTTAGTTCATGTGAGCCGTTGTACTATAAGTAATATGAATATGTATTTTGTTTTCATCTGAGTCAACGAGTTCTATTTTATATCATTAGTTATAAGTATTGTGTGTAAAACTTATTTGTAATGATGGGAGAAGCGGCAGCCACAGTTGGGGGTCAGTGGGTGCGCCATGCGGGAGGTGGGCCTAACTCACTAGCACTCCCCCCCTCCCCCCTCCCCTCAGTGCTAGGAAAGCCTTTGTCTATCCCAGAGGAGAGAGAGAAATTACGTAATGATTGTCAGTGGGCGGTCCTTAGTAGTTCACGTTGGGCTCACTAGAGGGCCGGGTATAAAAAGGGAAGTCTAGCCATTTTTTCATCAGAACTCATTAGGCAGAGCGACTTCTCATTTCCCTTGCTAACTATATATATTCTTCTGACTGATGTGAACTTTCTCTACTACCTTACATTCTTATCTCCTCTTTTCCCTGCCTGTTTAACTTCCATGGTCCCGTTGGTGCAGAGCTAGTCAGCCAACGTATTATCGCTTGAGTTCTCACGAGATACATGCCTATTAGATAGCCTATTTTGGAAGGGTTAACTTAGAATAGGATTGATTTATGTTTGTTGCACTTGTATATGCATTTCCCTGTGTGTTATTATTATTATTCCTGTTTTCTGCTAGTCTAGGTAATGCTAGACTGGGGTAAGGCTTTTCTGTGTTACAAGTGGTTGTTTAATGCAGTGGTTAAGCGATAAACCTGCATACTCGTTTCGGTTCAGTGAAGCCTAGGTTGTCTTCGCGGCTGACTGTGTTGAGTTAATAATTTACAGTGCGTGAGGGCAAGAGCCTAACCACCCTGTATTTTATTAACAGTTTGTTTTTACTTTGCCAAGGAGCCGGGAGAAAACCAGATACAAGGGATCTGGATTTCTCAAAGTGCACTTGTTAGTTTTAACGTAATACTTTAAACAGTTGTGAGGACTTCGCTAGGCTACGAGCCGTTTTTGCTCAGTCACTGCTACCTTTTTCCCACAGTACCCCAGCTAGACTTTACTCGATTAGTAGATACAGAATAGTATTGAAGCTTTCCTTATGTATGATATTGTTTATGCACTATTGATTTCATGTGTTGCACGCTTGGCTACTTTAGTGATTAGTGGCCCACGAGCACAATCCGAGTAGGCTATTGCCGTTGCATTTGCGGAGTGCTTCTTTTTAATGTTTGCCATTTACTATTGCATATTCTTTTAATTATTCTTATGCCAATTTAAACCTTTAATAGTATTTAATTGCCAGTGTTTTTGCTTATTGAATTACTGTTCAAAATCCGATACGTACTTCTTACGAGCATCCGAGAAGCATCTAACTTTTTTCAGAAGATTCCGTGCTCGATGCTTAAGGACTATTAATTAACGTAACGTAATAGTGCCGATCCGAAGTAGAGGGTGGAGGACTTCTTAAGTTCTTAGTCAAGGGTGGATTACTTCGGCTTCGGCCAACACTATTCTTTGGTGTTGTTGTTTCTTACTTCTTTGTTTGATTGTTGACCAGACTAGATAATTCCTGTCTCTTTATTAGTCTGTTGTTGAACACTAGTACCGAGTTCTTGTATACCCCGTTATAGCAGCTTGAACTCTGGAGGGTATTGGTGTTTTTTGTTCGGCTGGCAGTACTCAGGGGTTGGGATCGTGTGTTTCCGTTGTGGCAGCGAGCCGTATTCGAGTCCTGATTGAGAGCCCTTGTGTACCCGAGTGCCAGGTCGTAACAAATGGCGACCTTGCTTAGGATTTTGTGAACAGTATAAATGTTTGCAGAGTTGTACAACATTTGTTTGTTTGTATTTTAGCGTGCATATTGAAGAATATTTTTTTGTATGGCAATTAGTAAAGCATTTAAGAGACTCCAGTTAATTTAGTAATTAGTGCTTGCATAGGAAGTTTAACACTTTTGTCTCGAGAATTTTTTTGTGGACTTCAGTATGTCGTGCATTAGCACTGACGATGAGCGAGGGATGCCATTTGAAGGTGTGCCGTTAGTAACCAGTGAGGAGGATGCTAGAGTTTTTGTGAGTAAGCGGTACCACGTGACGGAGGAGAGGCTGACGGGGGTGGATGTTTGTGGCTTGCACCTGATAGCCAAGGTTTTGGGCATTTCCAATGTAGTAGGGATGTCCAAGGGGGAGCTGATTTCCTGGGTGTTGCGTGGGCGACATGGGGTTTCGGAGGAGAGGGCGTTTGGGGGGGTTCCTCCCCAGATCCCCTCTCACTCGACTCCCACAGTGCCGTCCACTCAGTTACCGGAGGTTAGCACTCTCCCACAGAGGGATGAGAATTGGCAGATTGGAGTGCCCTCGGGTGGTGCACATGGTGGTTCCCCAGTTTTTGCCCCCCCTCCTTCAGTAGTGGCAGCTCCCTCTTCCTGCCTGTCTCCAGATATGGTATTTAGACTTGAGCTTGCTAAGATTGAGGCTAGGAAGCAGGAGAATGAGACCAGGAGGCAGGAGGATGAGACGAGGAGGCATGAGATTGAGGTTAGGAGGCATGAGGCTGAGCTTAGGTACGACTCGGAGAAATATTGTGCTAAATTAGATTTAGATAAGACTCGTGTCACGGCCCAAGTAAGAGAACAGTCCTTGGCCCAATTAGTCAAATTGGTGCCGGTATTTAGTGAAACTGAAGTCACAGAATTTTTTAATCGTTTTGAGAAGAAGTGTAGGGAGCATAATTGGCCTGAAGAGAAGTGGGCAGCTCTAGTCTCCTCAAGACTTACGGGTAAGGGTCTGAAGGCTTATGATGCACTGCCTTTAGAGTCTTGCATTGACTACCCAGAATTGAAGAGAGCTGTCCTACGGGCATACGAGTTGCAACCGGAAACATATCGATTGAAGTTTCGGGGTGTTACAAAGACTAGGGAGGCGACCTTTCTTGAACATGCCCGGGACTTAAAAGATGCACTTAAAAACTGGACACGTTCTGAGAAAGCTGAGACGGCAGAACAGTTGACTGAGCTGTTTCTGCTCGAGCAGTTTTATAAGTGTACTGGTGCAGAAATGACTTTAACTATTAAAGAAAAGAACCCAAAAACTCTACAGGAGGCAGCCGAGATGGCTGACCTCCGGCTATCACTAATTCGTGGGTGCGGGTCTGCCCAGCGTAGTGAGGCAGGTAACAAGGGGCGTGACGCCCCACCCCCCCGAGTTAGTGATATACCTTATGCAAACAAGTACAAGAGCCATGATACCAAGACTGACCACAAGACTAGCACCGTCCCATTTAAGAAGGGGCCGGGCCCTTCCCAGTACCAAGGGAAGCCCAAAGGGGAGTTGGAGTGTTATCATTGTCATAAAAAGGGGCACTTTGCAAGAGTCTGTCCTAGCAAACCACCTACAGCAGCTGTGTCTTTGGCCTGCAACATTGGTGTGTCTCCGAAGTCATCTGAGTTTGCCCGGGGCAGTTCGTCAGAGGCTGAGGCACAGCCAATGCAGAAGCACCTGGGAGGCTCGAACCCTGCTCAGGATGTTTTTTGCAACCATAGAGGGCGGGGTTGCGTGATGTGGGCGGGGCGCAAGCATGGAGTAGAGGTCTTGCGTGATACAGGTGCTTCCCAGACTCTGATGAAAAACTTGACTGGCTACCCTATAAACGCGGCTCGGGTGGTAGTGGTGCAGGGTATTAATGCAACTCGGTCATACCCGCTGGTGCGGTTGGAGTTGGAGGTGGATGGTGTGGCACGTGAATTGGATGTCGGGATTGTGGAGAAACTGCCAGTGGAGGGCGTCGACCTTCTTCTCGGCAACGACTTTGCAATGCCCGCTTCTGAGGTTCTACCCTTAGTCGTTGCCGAGAGGCCGGCCGACGTGAGTAGGGAAGAGCAAGAGTGGGTCGAGCGGTGCCAGACACAACCCATGGCGTATGTTGTCACCCGAGCTCGGGCAGCTAGTGTCACAGCCTAGTCCTCCGTCTTCAGACCAGCGGAGGAACGATCAACAGGAGGAGGCTAAAGCTGGAGTTGGTTTTAAGAGTTTTGACTCGGCGGCTCTCCTGGGTGATTCAGTATTAGCACCATTACTTAATTCTGGAGTAGCCCCTGGGCCTGTCATCGAGAGTGACGAGGCTGGGCATGACGAGTCTCCACGACAGCAACGTTATGTACATCGAGAGAGACAGAGGGAGCAGCCCAGTATCGGGTAAGGTCATGCATTGCTCCGGGAGCAGTTAGATCGCTTGGCACCCTCAGATATACATCGGTTGCAACTAGAGGACCCTGAGCTCCAAACGTGTGCTAATGGAGCTGTAGAGTTCGACGAGGACGGCGATGCACAACCAGGAGATTTTTTTTATTTAGAAGGCATCCTCTATAGGCGTTTTCAAGACCCTAAACGTAGTTGGCAAAAGGGGTCCGGAGTACTGGACCAGTTGGTGGTGCCACGGGAGTGCAGGGATAGCCTACTGAGGTTGGCGCATGACACACCACTGGCAGGACATCTAGGGGTGAGAAAAACGGTGGCGGCCTTGGGGAAATTGTTTTGGTGGCCGGGGATGAAGCCTCATGTGCAGTCATGGATAAACTCATGTGATATTTGTCAACGTGTCGGGAAACCGAACCAAGTTATTCCTAAGGCTCCGTTACACCCTATTCCTGTGATTGGGCCACCCTTTAGTAAAATTATTGTTGACATGGTTGGTCCACTCCCTCCCACTAAGGCGGGAAATAAATTTTTGTTAACCATAATGGATGTTGCCACTAGATACCCCGATGCATACCCTATGAAAAATGGAATGGCTAAGACGGTAGTCAGTAACTTGTTGTGGTACTTCTCAAGGTACGGGTACCCGGAGGAGATTCAGTCTGATCAGGGATCTAATTTCACCTCCAACATGTTCAAGCAAACAATGCAACAGCATGGGATACGAGCAGTAGTATCGTCAGCGTATCACCCTGAGAGTCAAGGGGTGCTTGAGCGGTGGCATGCTACACTTAAAAGCATGCTCAGGTGTTATTGTGCTGACAACGGTATGGATTGGGATCTTGGATTGCCTTATGTGCTGTTTGCTGCTCGGGAGGTACCTGGTGAGAGCCTGGGATTTAGTCCAAACGAGCTGATTTTTGGACACCGTGTCAGGGGCCCCCTTAACATGCTGAAAGAAATTTGGGAGGGGACTGTGCAGCCTTGTCCATTATTAAAGTATGTGCTTGAAAGCCGTGAGCGCATGCTTAAGAGTCTGGAGATGGCAGGTAGAAATTTGACAGAATCACAAGCTTTGATGAAGGACAGGTATGATCGCAAAGTGAGGCTCCGGAAGTTCACTGTAGGACAAGAGGTATTAATTTTGTTGCCTTTGGTTGGTAACCCCCTCTCTGCGAAGTACACTGGACCTTATAAAATTGTAGAAAAAATTTCAGACTTAGATTACCTTGTTGCCACTCCAGACAGGAGGAAAAAGAACCAGTTATGTCACGTGAACCTTATTAAAGAGTATGTGAGGCGCCCCTCTGAGCCTCTCACTGTCCCTGTGTTGGCTTGTTGCGGCCGTGGTGGAGAAGGAGAGGGGGACAGTCAAGCTTCAGAGGAGGATAGCTGGGATCAACATGTTTCAGCGGATCAGTGGGCGGGGAACTCGAGCCTAGGGCTGACGAGGCTATAGCTCATTTGCCTGAGCCGCAGTTTGATGCTATCCGTCAGTTGTTCGGTTCATACCCCACTGTATTTGCTGAACACCCAGGCCTCACTACTCAGGCTATGCATGATGTTGACGTGGGGGACCATCTACCCTTTAAGTCAATCCCGTACCGTGTGCCCCCCATAAAACTACCAGCTCTGAGGGATGAGTTGGAGTATATGCTCAGTAGAGGGTTGATAGAGAAAGGCACAGTTAAGTGGACTTCCCCCGTAACACTGCAGCCTAAGCCAGATGGCAAGGTACGCTTTTGTATTGATTTCCGTAGGTTAAACGGTTTGACTCCAACTAACCCATATCCTCTTCCTCGGGTTGATGATAGTGTTGACAAAATTGGTAATGCTCGTTTTTTGTCTAAAGTAGATTTAGTAAAAGGTTACTGGCAAGTACCTTTGTCCGAGCGTGCTAAAGAGGTATGTGGTTTTGTTGTGGACGGGAGTACCTACCGGTGCAATGTTATGCCTTACGGACTTAAGAATGCACCAGCAACGTTCCAGAACCTGATGAATGAAATTGTAAAGGACATTCCAAATTGCACCGTATATTTGGACGATGTAATCATTTATGATGACGACTTTGAGAGCCATTGTGAGCACCTTGAGACCTTGTTCCGGAAACTTAGTGAAGCAGGTCTGGTAGTAAATTTGGCAACGTGTGACTTCGTAAAAGCCACTGTGCAGTACCTTGGGTTTGTAGTGGGAAGGGGACAGGTGTGCCCTCCTCAGAACAAGGTACAGGCTATCAATAAATTTCCGCACCCAACAACCAAGAAGCAGATTATGAGATTCTTGGGTATGATAGGCTACTACAGACGCTTCATAAAAGGTTACTCAACGGTGTTGGCACCTCTCACAGATTTGTTATCTAAAGACAAAAAGTTTTTGTGGGCACCTGAGTGTGAAAAGGCTTTCACTTTGGTGAAACATTTGCTATGTACTCACCCGATACTCAGGGCCCCAGACTTTAACAGGCCTTTTCAGCTGGCAACAGATGCTAGTGGTGTAGGGGCTGGTGCCGTCTTGCTACAGACAGACAATGAAGGTGTGGAACACCCAGTAAGTTTCTTTTCTAAGAAGTTCAATGCTGCACAAAAGAACTATTCTACAATAGAAAAGGAATTACTGGCGATTGTGCTGTCGCTCAGGCACTTCGAGGTGTATTTTCCAGCCTATGGCCCAGTCGTGGTTATCTACACTGATCATCACCCTTTGAGATTCCTGAATCAATTTCACAATCGCAATATGAGACTGACCAGGTGGTCTTTGATGTTGCAGGAGTATAACCTGGACATCCGTCATATTGCTGGATGTGACAATGTGATCGCGGATTGTTTATCAAGGGTGGATGATCAGTCGTGGGGGTTTGAGTGGAGAAAAATAGGCTGCCCTTATAGTGCAGCCGGGAAAAACATATTAAAATATAAAAATCATATAAAAACTCTTTCTTTTGATATAGGTAATCGTATAAGTTTGTCATAGCCTATAGAGTTTGAGTAGTCCACGAACTATCAAACGGCTGAGCTGCTGTAAGCTCGCTCTGGGAGCATGATATTGTGTCTTTTTGCTATTGTTGGGAGGAGTTATAAAATGTGATTTTTTTTTAATAATAAGATGTGTTTTGGTGATAAACTCAGCTTTGTTTTAGTGCCATGCGGTCGCTGGGTGTGAGGGGCTTGATGGGGTTCTGTGTTTGTCAGATTTTAGCTCAGGGTTGAGCAAGTAAAATCTTGGGGGAGGTGTGACGCATGTCCAGTGTGAGCATGCTGTACAGAACGCCTAGTCATGCCCCACTCTCGCTAGGATCGTCAGGGCAGGAACTTTGGCTGTAGTCTATGTAGAGTTTCCTAACTTAGTTCATGTGAGCCGTTGTACTATAAGTAATATGAATATGTATTTTGTTTTCATCTGAGTCAACGAGTTCTATTTTATATCATTAGTTATAAGTATTGTGTGTAAAACTTATTTGTAATGATGGGAGAAGCGGCAGCCACAGTTGGGGGTCAGTGGGTGCGCCATGCGGGAGGTGGGCCTAACTCACTAGCACTCCCCCCTCCCCCCTCCCCTCAGTGCTAGGAAAGCCTTTGTCTATCCCAGAGGAGAGAGAGAGAAATTACGTAATGATTGTCAGTGGGCGGTCCTTAGTAGTTCACGTTGGGCTCACTAGAGGGCCGGGTATAAAAAGGGAAGTCTAGCCATTTTTTCATCAGAACTCATTAGGCAGAGCGACTTCTCATTTCCCTTGCTAACTATATATATTCTTCTGACTGATGTGAACTTTCTCTACTACCTTACATTCTTATCTCCTCTTTTTCCTGCCTGTTTAACTTCCATGGTCCCGTTGGTGCAGAGCTAGTCAGCCAACGTATTATCGCTTGAGTTCTCACGAGATACATGCCTATTAGATAGCCTATTTTGGAAGGGTTAACTTAGAATAGGATTGATTTATGTTTGTTGCACTTGTATATGCATTTCCCTGTGTGTTATTATTATTATTCCTGTTTTCTGCTAGTCTAGGTAATGCTAGACTGGGGTAAGGCTTTTCTGTGTTACGAGTGGTTGTTTGATGCAGTGGTTAAGCGATAAACCTGCATACTCGTTTCGGTTCAGTGAAGCCTAGGTTGTTTTCGCGGCTGACTGTGTTGAGTTAATAATTTACAGTGCGTGAGGGCAAGAGCCTAACCACCCTGTATTTTTTTAACAGTTTGTTTTTACTTTGCCAAGGAGCCGGGAGAAAACCAGATACAAAGGATCTGGATTTCTCAAAGTGCACTTGTTAGTTTTAACGTAATACTTTAAACAGTTGTGAGGACTTCGCTAGGCTACGAGCCGTTTTTGCTCAGTCACTGCTACCTTTTTCCCACAGTACCCCAGCTAGACTTTACTCGATTAGTAGATACAGAATAGTATTGAAGCTTTCCTTATGTATGATATTGTTTATGCACTATTGATTTCATGTGTTGCACGCTTGGCTACTTTAGTGATTAGTGGCCCACGAGCACAATCCGAGTAGGCTATTGCCGTTGCATTTGCGGAGTGCTTCTTTTTAATGTTTGCCATTTACTATTGCATATTCTTTTAATTATTCTTATGCCAATTTAAACCTTTAATAGTATTTAATTGCCAGTGTTTTTGCTTATTGAATTACTGTTCAAAATCCGATACGTACTTCTTACGAGCATCCGAGAAGCATCTAACTTTTTTCAGAAGATTCCGTGCTCGATGCTTAAGGACTATTAATTAACGTAACGTAATAGTGCCGATCCGAAGTAGAGGGTGGAGGACTTCTTAAGTTCTTAGTCAAGGGTGGATTACTTCGGCTTCGGCCAACACTATTCTTTGGTGTTGTTGTTTCTTACTTCTTTGTTTGATTGTTGACCAGACTAGATAATTCCTGTCTCTTTATTAGTCTGTTGTTGAACACTAGTACCGAGTTCTTGTATACCCCGTTATAGCAGATTGAACTCTGGAGGGTATTGGTGTTTTTTGTTCGGCTGGCAGTACTCAGGGGTTGGGATCGTGTGTTTCCGTTGTGGCAGCGAGCCGTATTCGAGTCCTGATTGAGAGCCCTTGTGTACCCGAGTGCCAGGTCGTAACAAGACCAACTATGAGAGAGGAGCTAAGAGTTTGGCTGTGTGTGCAGTAGTAATGATTAGGACAGTGCAGAATGGGTGCTGAGTCCCTGAATTTTCACGCTGATGACAAACTCACTGTCTAGAGATTTTAAGACGGGGCTGACTTGGGAGTTGCTCTAAGCTGACAATTAGGTGTTGATAACAGACAATATGGAATGTGTTAAAAAAAATAGGAAGTGGTGTGTGTGAGTGAATGTGGGTAAAATAAAGATGATGGTGATTGAGTGAGATGGTGATACTGTCGTGTAGTGGTGTCTGGCTGTATGCAGGGTAGTAAATAGTGTAGAGTGGTGTTTGGCTGTATGTAGGGTAGTAACTCTCATCATGTGTAGTGTGTGCGGACCTTGTGTATATAAGAGACACTCTAAGGTATGTAGATGATTATATGAGATACATGTCGTGGGAACCATCTAAATGAACCTAGAGTGTAAAATGTGGACAATTGGCATGTGTATCTGGAGTGTGTTGGTAAATTCTGCTACCCGGGAGAAATGATCAGTATTAGTATTGAGGTGGTACACAAGAAAATTCTGCTGCAAGAGTTAAAAGTACAGTAGGTGGGAGAAATTCAGACATGTTACCCATATTATAAAGGATCTATGCTTCCACATTAAGTCCGTTCACACCGATAACATTCTGAAACACCTTGTGTTGAAATTTCTCATCACTTGCTATCCATGTCTTTTTCACTTCACTTTCAGACAGGGATAACAATACTCCCATGAAAGTCATGTTTTATTGTTCTTTACTGTACAGTAAACTGGCGCTGTGATGTTACTATCATCTATTGACAGATGCCATGATTCCCAAAGGGGTGGCCATGAATGAATCACCCCCATGTACCTCTGTTCCCTATCAGCCAACGCCCTTTCTCCCACCGAACACCGCTTTCACTTGTATAACTCTCAGCTCCATCCTTCCACCTCACTCTCAGTCTGCCCCTCCCTCTCTGTCTTTCCACCTCACTCTTATACACTCTCTTAGCCATTATCTCGCTTTTTATACGTTCCACACGGACAAATCATCTCAGGTGCTCCTTTCACACTTTCCAACACATCTACATACACACAGCCCGTAGCCTAGTAGGTAGAGCTCTCGTCTCACACACGAGGGGTCGGGGGTTCAATCCCGGGCGGAGACAAATTGGGCTTGTCTCCTTTCATGTGTTAGCCTCAGTAACAGTACAGCCTCAGCTGTAAATAGGTACCTGGAATAAGTGGACGACGTTGTGACGTCCCATCTGGGGTTGGCAAAAATGGTACAAGGCGAGATGGGTATCATATGGTTCACCTAAGCTGATGGCTACCTAAGCCTTCGGGCGAGACGGTACCGTCTATAGTGAGAATGGTACCATACAGATCCACCCTAAGCCTTCATTTCTGATGTCGCCAATTGGCTAAATACAGACTACACACACATCCACAGCCATTCCAACAGTACATAAAACACTTAACATGCATTTCACACAATACATTCCCAGTTAAGGAGGCGCGATAATAATGAGCTTAGCTCACATTGCGTGGATTCCCCTTGACGAACAAGTAACTGAGTAACTACATCGCTCTCATACTTCCTCATTTGTCTGTTTAACCCACCATGTAACTCAACATGCACATCTCAAGTAACTCATTTCCACCCCTCTTAAGTCTTGATTTGTGCCACTCCAACAATGCCCATGCTTCACTCCTGTATGTCAATGTGGGATTACCACACTATCATGCAATGACTTCTTTACTTCCATGCTGACCACCCTATTGTTTGTCACTGTTTTCAGCATTCCTACAACCCTTTTCCCATTACACCCTCTCCCGCACTTCATCCTCTATACTCCCATCTTTACTCATCACACTGCCAAAATACTTATATGAGCTGAAATTATCTATAAACTGACCATTCAACCTCACCTCACACTCTGTAACTGCACCCCTTTCTAAGAACATAACCTTACTATCTATCTATTGCCTGACGCCGTGATCCCCGAAGGGGTGGCCACGAACGAACCACCCCCATGCACCTCTGTCCCCAGTCAGTCGACGCCCCTCCCCCCAACCAGCACCGCCTTCGTTCATGTACTTCCTCACTCCATCCTTCCACCTCATATTCGGTCTACCTCTCCCCCTCTGTCCCTCCACCTCGCTCTCGTACACCCTCTTAGTCATTCTCTCGCTTTCCATACGTTCCATATGGCCGAACCATCTCAAGTTGTTCCTTTTCACACTTTCCAGCACATCTACCTCCACACCACACCTCCTTCTTACTTCCTCATTAGTCTGTCTATCCCTCCATGTAACTCCGCACGCACTCCTTAAGTAATTCATTTCCACTGCTCTCACTCTTGGTCTGAGTCTCTCAACCAACGTCCATGCTTCGCTTCCGTAAGTCAGTGTCGGGATTACCACACTGTCATGCAAGGACTTCTTCACTTCCATACTGACCACCCTATTTCTTGTTACTGCTTTTAGCGTTCCTACAACCCTCTTCCCCTGTTGTACCCTCTCCCGCACCTCTTCATCCATAGTCCCATCTTTACTCAACACTGCCCAGATACTTAAAAGAGTTGACGATCTCCATAGCCTGACCGTTCAGCTTCACCTCACACTCTGTGACTTCACCCCTTTTGAAGACCATAACCTTGCTCTTCCCCGTATTTACCTTCAAATTCCGTTTTTCGCACACTGTTCCAAACTCATTTACCAGACCCTGCAACTCCCATTCATTATCACTCATCAGAACTGTATCATCCGCAAACAGCAGTATAGGTAGCTTCCACTCAATTCCCTCCCTTTTCAGCGATACACCAACATCCACTGCTCTTGATAGTATTTCTTTCATAACTCCATCCATATATACAGTAAACAACCACGGGGACATCACACACCCCTGTTTCAAACCAACATTCAGGTCAAAGAACTCGCTCTGCTCACTCTCCACACGTACTGCCGCCTTTGCACCCTCATACATGCTCTTCACTGCTTTCAGCAACTTGCCCTCTACTCCGTATATTCTAAGTACTTTCCACAAACCTTCTCTATCCACTCTGTCATAGGCCTTCTCCAAGTCCATAAAGGCAACATACACCTTTTGTTTCTTCTCCAGATACTTCTCCACAACACAATTCAGGGTAAAAATCTGATCTACACATCCTCTTCCCTTCCTAAAACCTCCCTGCTCGTCGCCTATCCATTTCTCCGTTCTCACTCTCACTCTCTCAATCACTACCCTACTGTATACCTTCCCTACTACGCTTAGAAGACATATTCCTCGGTGGTTACCACACACTCCTCTTTCCCCTTTGCCCTTATATAAGGGGACTATTATGCCAGTCTTCCAGTCATCGGGTGCACTCCCCTTCTCCCATGCTAGTTTGCACATTTTCCATACCCATTCTATCACTATCTCACCACCATACCTCAACATTTCCCCACACACTCCATCTGTTCCTGGTGCTTTCCCCAACTTCACTCTTTTCATGGCTTCCGACACTTCTGACCTCCTGATCCCCACCTCCTCCTCCACTACTTCTCTTCTTCTCCCTCCCATACCATATCCAGCTATGTTTGCTGGCTCTTCATTCCTTTCATTTAGCAACTCACTGAAGTACTCCCTCCATCTTTCGACTCTCTCTTGCTTCTCGGCTAGCATTCTCCCATTCTTATCTTTCACACCCTTACTGTTTCCCTTGCTACCTTCCCTAACTTTCTTGACTTCTTTCCAGAACAGTTTCTTACTCTCCCTCCATTTTACACTCAGATTCCTTCCAAATTCCTCATCTACTCTTCTCTTACTTTCCTTCACTACTCTCTTCACCACCCTCTTACTCTCCACGTACCTCGCTCGTTTCTGTCTCTCGGAATCTTCATTCCCTCTACTACCCAACCACTCTCTATATGCTTTCTTCTTTTCTTCCACAGCTATTCTTACAGCTATAACCTTACTCTTCCCCACATTTACTTCCAGGTTCCGTTTCTCACACACTGTTCCAAACATATTTACCAGATTGGGAGAGAGGTATCCTGACCAGGATTCGAACCTACTCACACCAGGTATTTTTGGGAGAGTTGGGCACCGTATCCACTCAACCATGAGCGGTGGATACGGTGGTCAAGTGGATACAGTGCCCAACACTTCCAAAAATACCTGGAGTGAGAGGGTTCGAATCCTGGTCAGGGTACCTCTCTCCCAACCTGTCCGACATTATCCTTAGATCCATATATTTACCAGACCCTGTCACTATCACTCATCAGAACTTTGCCATCAGCAAACAGCAGTACAGGCAACTTCCACTCATTTATTTTCCTTCTCAGGAGTACACCAACATCCACTGCCTGCTCTTCCTTGTGTTTCATGACTCCATCCATAAAAATATTGAACAACCTTGGGGACATCACACACCCTTACTTTAACTCAACATTGAGATCAAAGAACTCGCTGTGTTCATTCTCCACACGTACTGCCGCCTTGGCACCCTCATACATGCTCTTCACCACTTTCAGCAACTTACCAGCTACTCTGTATATTCTCAATACTTTCCTCAGACCTTCTCTAACAACTGTGTTAACAACAACTCTGTCATAAACATTCTCCAAGTCCAATTAGGCCGCATACTGCTCAACTTTTGTTCCTACTCCAATTATTTCTCAACATATTTCAAGGATAAGTATGGTCTACACACCCTCTTCCCTTCCTAAACCTACCCTGCTCCTCACCTACCCATGTCTCCGTTCTCACTGTCATTCTCTCGATCACGGCCCTACTGTACATCTTTCCTATTATGCTCAGCAGACATAATATGATTGCCACACACTCTTCTCTCCCCTTTACCTTTATACAGGGGGACTATTATGCCTGTCTTCAGTCACACTTCCCTTCTCCCATGCTAGTCTACACATTTTCCATACCCATTCAATCACTATCTCACCACCATACCTTAGCATCTCCCCACACACTCCATCTATTCCTGATGCTTTCCCCACACACGTTTGACCTGATTCCCACCTCCTCCTCAACTACGTCTCTTCTCTCTCCCATACCCCATCTACTACTCTATATCTATATACTCAGGCCCAATCCCTACTTTTCCTCTTTTTTTGGGGGGAGGGGACTCAAGACAGAGCCCAAATAGGGACAGCACAACAGAAAACAATGAACACACAAAAACAAAATACAAATTCACACACATCTAGGTCATCCAGGAGAAGACCCAGAGACCAGGATCACCAAGGTCCCTCCAGCACTCCACCGGCCCACGACCACCTGGAGAGGTTCCGATCTCAGCAGGCAGACATGTAGCAGAGCCGAAACCACAAGCCCGCCCACCACACTTCCAGGCGCACCCTTCATATAAACCATCTCCCCGGGCCAGGCGCCTGATGGACTATTATCTAGTCCAACTACTCACTCATTCAACAATGCCCAAAGACAACACCCAGGCCAGCCCTATGAGAGTCTCTTGTTGTGACTTAGTGGTCTGGAAACAGTAAGGTATCAAGAGTATCAGTGATGAAATACATATAAGCAGGCTTGGATAGTTTGGTTATGTGGAGAGGATGGCTGAACTATGTTAGGTGAAAAGATGCAAGTCCGTGAAAATGGAGGAAGCTGCACCAAGGGGTAGATCTAGAAAGACGTGGGATCAGACTAAACGGTCTGATCTTGAAATAAAAAAAAAATTACCAGTGAGGCAGCTCTGCACAAGGCTGCCTGGAGCGCCGCCATTAGGACGTGAGATTGGAACTGCACTTTGTATGGATCACTTGGTCTTAACCCTTCCTACCCGGGCTGTGTTACCCAATGATGGTCGCCCCTACCCGGGCGATATGGCCGAAAAACGTCTAGGCCTAGGCTACCGTATTTATGTTTATTTTCACTGCTAGAACTTTCCCACTCATCTATAATCGTAGTGCGGTTTTCAATCTGTATTTTGGCATTGAGTAGAGCTCTGTAAGTCAACTGGTTCAGTTGTGATGCCGATTTCAGTGGAGCCAATATTGCAGAGATGTTGCCAATATGGGGGCTTTTTAGACACTAATTTCGTCATGACGTCAGAACAATAACATTGAGGAGTCTTCTCCTTCTTGTTTTCGGAGGTGCGGTGACGAACGCTTGGGTTTGTTGACATACGTCGTACGCACGGCGTTCGGACCAAGCTTAATTAGGCTATTAAGCTCATGCCTTAGATAAGGCATACCGGGTATTTGCCCTTCTTTCGTGCTGTCCTTACCTAAGGCAGACCGGGTAGGAAGGGTTAAACATTATGTATGTATAACATAATGGGTAAAAGTGGGACATTAAGCTTCAGCATGCGCACAAGTAGACAGGGCTCTTTCATCAGCGCCGAAGAAAGTACTGCACGCATCGAGAATCTCAGTGAACAGGCGGTCTGAAGCAGCGTCAGTTAAATGCACCCCATCATGCCCGAAGTCGGCATAAGAAGTATTCGCTGGGTAATACCTGACCCGAGTGTAGGGGAGAATCCGTTTCAACCACCGATTCAACCCATTCCGAATACTATTAAAAAGCTTGGTGCTCATGAAACTAGGACCAAGTCTTTTCTCTATCCCCATAACCCTACAATATCCCCCCGTCATGTTCTCTATATCTCGAACCAACTGCTCGATTTGACAGGCGAGGTCCTTAATCTGTATTTCATGGTTAATATCATTACTCCCAATCACTAAAAAGGTGAGTTGGGGCTGCAGGTCGACCAGAGAGGACCACGCTTGCGAGGTACGAAGCGACGCTACAGTGGCGCCGGGGGCGGGTAGCGGAGTGACAGTAATAAAAGTGGGGTAGATCTTTTTGTCTACAAACCCACTGACATATGAGTGACCGATTATAGCCACCTTTTTTATTACATTGGGAGATACCGCTCTTTCAGCAACATAATTGTCCTCTCCTACTCCTTCCTCAGCCACTGCATGGGTGTGTGTTGACACCTTGGAGATAATATTCCTCAACTCATTTGCTGATATATCTGCCATGCCAAGGTTCTCCAAGTAATTAATAATTATGTGACGTGATTCTGTCTCAGTTTTCCCTACAGTCACATTAACTAAGTGCTGGATGTTTATCTGTGCATCATCTTCCTGTAACACATTATCCTGCAAGATATTAGCTCCCCTTGGTGTGGTAGTGACAGTTGTTGAACTAGTGTTGTTATTATTATATAAGCTCTTTACATCAACTTCTTGTAACACATGATCCTGCAAGAGATTATCTTTCCTTGGTGTAGTAGTGACATTTGTTGAACTAGAGTTAACAGTATTACATAAACTCTGTACATTAACTTGATCAAATGTGCTGGTTGTATCACTTGCTGAACTAGTATTAACATTACTACATAAACTATGTGCATCTACTTCCTTTGAGCCACATAGGTTTATATGAATACTGGTACTGTCACTTGTTGAACTAGTGTTGATAATATTATATAAACCTTTAACATCAACTTCCTGTAATCCATGTTCCTGCAAGAGATTGTCTCTCTTCGCGATTAAGTCTGTCTGCATCAGTTCCTTCATACGACCTTTCCAAAATACTTTCCATTCTGACACAAAGTCATGGTGGGTGGAATCACGACCCTCCGTCTTCAACTCTTGCCGCCGACGCTTCCAGAACAATTTCCACTCCTCCTGGTACTTAGGGTGTGTCACAGGCTTCTCACCATACTCAATCTGATGAATAAAGAACAACAATATTAAATTCACTATGAAAGAGTAGCTAAGAGTTTGACCGAGTGGAGGAGTGGATCTGTATCCTAGTTGTTGTTGTTACTCTTCCCCAGGCTGTCTGGCCGTGCAGCCCCAAGGTCCCGAGCAAGGCCATAACCGAGTGCCCCCATAAAAGCCTCCCTGCTTATCACTAAAGCCCAGGTGACCGAAGCCACTCCAAGGCGAGGAGCTGAGGAGGGTGTGGAAACACCCGGGAAACCATTAGCCCCACCAAAGGCCCTGTGCCCCTCAGCAATTATGAAGGGAAAGTTGAGGGGCAAAGGAAAAATGTGACGTTTTGGCTCCCAGTCTGCCAACATCTAGGTTGGCAGTAGGGAGGTCAATCCACGGAAGAGACGCCGTCACTTGAGATCTAGAAAATATATAAGTAAAAGGAACAGTCAGAGTAAGCCATGGGTATGGCAGAGAATGCTCAGCTCTCACTCTGATAGACCAGCCCATCACCACATGACTAGAACCCAATCCTCTCAGTATCAGCTAGGAAAGGCCCTAGAAAGCCACCTTTGGCGGGGGGATAGCTCCCCTATTTCAACTCCTTTCGGGGTTGGGCACCAACCATGTAACCTAGTCATTTAGAATACTGTATTCCTCATAGTAACGTAGTTTTAGATCTATCTATCTATCTATTGCCAGACGCCATGATCCCCAAAGGGGTAGCCACAAATGAATCGCACCCATGCACCTGTCCCCAGTCAGTCGATGCCCCTCTACCCATCTAAAACTGCTTTTACGCATATACTTCCCAACTCCTTCTTTCCACCTCTCTCTCGATAGATCTACCTCTCCCTCTCTGTCCTTCCACTTCACTCTCGTACATTTTTTTAGTCATTCTCTCACTTCCCATACGTTCCACATGGCCAAACCATCTCAAGGTGTTCCTTTTCATACTTTCCAGCACATCTACATCCACACCACACCGCTCTCATACTTTCTCATTCGTCTGTCTATCCCTCCATGTAACTCTGCATGCACTTCTCAAGTAACTAATTTCCACCCCACTTACTCTTGGCTTATGTCTCTCCAACAATGTCCATACTTCGCTCCCGTGCGTCAATGTAGGGATTACCACACTATCATGCAAGGACTTCTTTACTTCCATGTTGACCACCTATGGCGGATTTAAGGAAGATAAGTTTACTCTAGGCTAGCTAAGACTGAAAAGGTCCGCTCATATAAAATGTAAATAATTAATAATAATACCGGGAGTGTAACTCACTATTTAAATCACCATAGAAAAGTTGCAGTTAGGTAAAGTAGAAATGCTGATGGAGGTGCTGATGGTTGGTAGGCAAATGGCTAATAATCGAACACCATTGGATGTTTACCTCAAGGTGACCACATGGGTGCACCTGAACAAATAAAGAATAAATAAGGTTGAAGAAAGTTAAATCATGAGAATAAGGCTTAGCTGTCAGTCGATCTGTCTGTTGGATGAAGTGGAGTTTAAGTTAATGATGAGAGCTGGATGAAACCGGAACCAGGTCGCGGCGAACTAAGGAGTGGAGTTGTTGTCTCTATGATAGACTAAGGAGCTCTGGCGCAGTGCGCCACAATCCGAGACATCATCGTCTTACGCTACGAATCTAGCGGCTACTGCTAAGTTTGTAGCGGATATCTAGCGGTAAATATCACACCGCTTTTATAATATTACGGCATGGTTTATATGATAAATCATATATGCATACCTAGACACTTAAATACTATACTTTTGTATAATAGGCCTTATTCAACTTATTAAGCTTACATACTGTACAAACTGTATTTAGGATACGATAAATAGAAAATGTAGGTTATACCACTGACTATCGTGAATTCACGATACACTCCCCCTCCCCCAAACACAATACCTGAACCCCACCTTATATCTAGAGTTGCCCAGAAGCAATCTTGTGTCGCCACATATCAACGGCGCCACGAGCTGCGCGTCTGGGTCTAGTCCCGATCCGAGGCGGATCCCCAACGGGTTGTAGTGGATCGGCTAAGGCAGCCTCCTCGGATCCAGCATCATCAGGTGGAGCTTCTTCTTGTGTAGAAGAGCCAAGCTCCATAGCGTACAGTCGTGCGACCGGATGAATTGCAGTCCCAGTAGCTGTCTTGAGCAGCGCCGCTCGCCCTACTGAGCCCTCGCCCTCGTACACCTCCACTACACGGCCCAACTTCCAATACAATCTAGGACTATCATCATGGATGAACACTATCTCGCCTACAGAGGGTGCTGATGGTTGAGACCAGCAGTCTTAGTTGCCCTCTCACGTAGTGCCAATAAGTAGTCATTCACCCATCTCTTTTTAAAATCACCTATAACCCTAGAAATATACTGGTACCGTCGTGACACCGCAGCCTCGGTGAACATCGAAGGGTCCTCTAACTCTGCCTGTGACTGCAGGTCAGTAGGAAATGCAGTCAACGGCTTGCCGTAGAGCAAATGCGCTGGTGTTAGTGGCAGTGGTTCTTGCAGGTCGGTATATACATAAGTGAGAGGACAATCGTTAACAACCGCCTCGACTTCAGTGAGCACAGTTACTAGTTCGCTCCTTTTTAACAAGGCGCGTCCTGCAACCGCCCGTAAGCCTGACTTCACGATGCCTCCACACCGTTCCCACATTCCACCAAACCACGGCGCTTTGACTGGTATGAATTTCCACTCGCACTTCGGCTCTCCCAAGTAAGCAACAACTGTTGGATCGTCGCTAATATCTTCCAAGTACCTGGAAGCCTGAAGAAAAGTGGGAGCATTGTCGCTAAGAATCAAATGAGGGAAGGAACGACGTGCACAAAATCTCCTGAATGCCAGCATAAACTCTTCACAAGACATATTGTCACAGAGTTCTAAATGTATTGCACGTAAAGTGGCACAAGTAAATAGCAACACATAAACCTTGTCCAGTTCCCTAGTTCTCAGTGCACCGGTATAGTCTAGTCCTGTAACTCTGAAAGGTTCTAGATGAGTAACGCGGCACTCTGGCAAGGGTGGAGCAGGTCCAGTCGTAAATGGTCTTCCCTTTAGTCTACGGCACACCACACACCTTTTGACTACTGGTCGAACTACCTGTCGAACTCTGGGTATCCACCAGTTGAGACGCAATTTATAAATAACATGGTGGACCCCGTAGTGCATTACTTCCTCGTGTGTGTGTTGTACCAGTAGATCGGTGACATGGTGTGTTGCAGGCATCAGGATAGGATTGTTGGCACAGTCGTCCACACCTGACCACTTTAGACGTCCCTCACATCTAATAATGTCATTCTTCAGGTGTAGCCTTAGTTGACACACAATGTTAGGCATTTTAATCTTACCAGAACTTCTCATGGACTCTAATTCCTGACTAAGGATTCCCTTTGAACCCATCTAATTAGTGTTACCTCAGCTGCTTTTATTTCTTTTGCATTTAAGCTTTGACCCAGATTGCAGAGTCGTCCTTGTAGCCTGGCCTTTATGTTGGTGATATAACGCAACACCCAAGCTATGACCCTGACTAATATATTGTACTCACCGATCCTTACCCACTCTAACATAGGACTCGGTGTTGATGTCGGTTGAATGGCAGCTGTCACCGTTTCTAAAGGCAAAGCTAACTCAACTTCGGCATTCCATACAGCCCAATCCCCTTTGTGGAGCAGCCATTTTGGGCCTTGCCACCACAGGTCGGACTTAATCAATTTGGACGCCGTTACTCCCCTACTTATTAAGTCACTGGGGTTGTCCTTGGTTGGTACATAATGATAGAAGGCGTTTGGTAGTAGGGATCGTATTTCATCCACCCTATTGCGCACATAGACAGGTAATGTCCTTTGACTATGCACCCAGCTTAGTGCAATTTGGCTATCGCACCATACGTGTACCGCCCTTAGTTGCAGTTCCTTATCGTATGAAGTGCGTACATGGTTAACCAAACGTCCCAATAGCAGCATGGCAGTTAGTTCCAATTTGGGAATTGTGACCCCCTTTACCAGTGCAACCTTAGCCCGGGCGGTGAGTAAATTAATCCCAAACGAGGTAACACAATAAATAGCTACTCCATACGCTGTGGCACTCGCATCACAGAATTCATGTAAAGACATGGGTCCAAATGCGGCCATTTGGCACGGTAACTCTAATGTACAGTTGGGGAACTAAAAAACGAGGCAGAGGTTTATGGTGGTACCTGGCAACACGTGTTAGTAAACATTGTAGTAAAACATTCTTTATGAATGAACTAGAGGAGTTGCCTGTTTTATGTAAGGAGAAAGTTGATTGGTTGGCAAGTTGTCAGTTGTCTTTTTGTGAACAGTGTCCATATCTCTTATTTTTGTAACATTACATACCAAATATGCTTTCTTATTACAATAATACATCGTGCAGAATTATGTGATACAGTTGATACGAATACAAATATTATTTAACACCTATGAATAACTTGATGTAATTAAAGTACACGAGCTATCACGGCTTCTACAGGGTGAGGGAAGTTCATAGCAACTGCACGGAAATGGTAGAAATACAATTTCAGACATTGCATATATTTTTGTATATTTACAGTTAACAAAATGCCAATTTATTCTGATAGTGTAAAAAGTAAACTGTGTGTTAAATGTAAAACAGGACAACCTTTTGGAGAATCCATAAAGGATCGGTTTGCGCAACTGTAGAATGCGTCCGAAACACACTGAAATTACTCTCTCTCTCTCTCTCTCTCTCTCTCTCTCTCTCTCTCTCTCTCTCTCTCTCTCTCTCTCTCTCTCTCTCTCTCTCTCTCTCTCTCTCTCTCTCTCTATCTCTCTCTCTCTCTCTCTCTCTCTCTCTCTCTCTCTCTCTCTCTCTCTCTCTCTCACACACACAAGCTAAACACCGAGGCTCTTCTTCACTTGCACAATGTGACTTGTCTTCATAGGCATATACTGTACAGTCTGCGAATTCAAGATGCAAGGGATTTGGGTGTAGGACTAATATTGTTAAACAGGAAGCCTTGCACGCAATTAAATTCTTGGTATCTCAGGCCAAGCCATCCAAGCCCTTCCAAACCCTCTTTCATTTTCCCTTCGACCCTCACGTCGTCCAACCCCTCACCCACCAGCTACAGAAGATGTAACCATCTGTAATAATCATATATCTGCTGTTAGCGACGGAGACAACAGAGTCTCCTATCCTTTTGTTTATCAGGCCTCTGATTAGCGATTACCGTATTTAGATCAACAGAGCTCTAATAGTCATGTCAACTCATTTGTTATTTCAAGTTGATCACGTTATAAAGTTTGTAATTCATACACACTCTTTCTTACCCCTAGTCTTTTAACACACACACTCACATTCATCAGCTCTCTCTCTCTCTCTCTCTCTCTCTCTCTCTCTCTCTCTCTCTCTCTCTCTCTCCATGTCTCATTATAGGTTTGACTCCTGTAAGGAGATAAAGAAAACCTAATATTTAGTAGTGGCCCCGTAATCATTGACGAACATGCCTATTACATAAGGCATCCTCTTCAAACACTAATCCGCCGTAGTTTTGAATCTACCGCGCAGAGCATTTAAAAACTGAGGAGCCTTCATCATGAGCACACGCGACCTCACTCATGGCTTCAGTCATTATGAATTGGGTTCTCACTACGAAAAAACTTCGTAAAAAATAAAAACAAAAAGAAAATAAGAATAACTATCCAATAAGCTTTCCATCATATCGTGGATGTACTTGTGTGGATTTCTGACCAGACGCTGATTCAGGCGTCATTCTTCCTTCACTGACATATCAAGTAAACCAAAATCCTTAATACATCAACGAATGGGAAGGGGACGGTCGGGAGGGCCCCAGTCGTCAATGATTACGGGGCCACTACTAAATATTAGGTTTTCTTTATCTCCTTACAGGAGTCAAACCTATAATTTATTAGTGGCCCCTCCATCATTGACGAACATGCCTGATTTCTAAGACTGGAGGGGGACATTCGTAATCATATCATAACTCTAGAAAAGCAGATAATAAAAACAACCACATAGTATTCTTACTTTGAAAATATATTTAATTAACGGCGTAGCCGAACAAATACAAGAAAAAGGGGGTTCAGGCAGGTGCGTTCTTCAAAGAAGCCTGCCTGACAAAAAATTGGTAACCCTGAAGATTCTGAACACAGATCTGTAGTTACAAAGGCACCCCACTCAACGAGTGGTGACAAAAAAAATAACAAGTTATAAGTTTACATGTGCACATAATAAACCCCAACATAAACTTGGAGATAAATTGCAAAGGAACTCCAATAATCTAAAACTAAATTGCTTTCGCAGCTAAACTACTCTAACAACACCGTTGTTTTGTACTTAACATTGTACTAGCACAATTTCTCACTGAGAAATTTTCATAACACCTTTAACCTTAAATTGTATCACAGCTCTCATACTCCGGCGGGGTCTAGGGTGTCCTGTGTCAACTGACTGCACCCCCCCCCCCCCCCTCCCATGAAAGTAAACAAAAGTGACTGCAGGGCCGCCTAGACCCTCTGCCTTAAAGCTATACATGGTAAGGAAGGTTTGTCTAGAGCAACTGACAAGTATCTAGACAGAAACGTATGATTAGACGCCCACAACTGCGTGGACGCTATGTCTTCAACTGAAAAAAAATTTCAGGAAACGTAAAGAGGCTGCCCATTTGCGTAAATCGTGGGCCCGACCCACAACGCCGGGATTACTTTCTTTAATGACTTCTACCAGAAGAGAGGCTAATCGCCGTTTAAGTAAGCGTTTACCCGTACTTGCTACCCATAAAGCACCTTGGGGGTTGTGAGGAGCTACTCTCAAATATTTGGTTAGAGCTTGTACTGGACATAAATTATGATGCACCTTTCCCCTTTTTAACGCCGGCACCGTGAACTCAGAAAACACGTGTGCACTATGCTCATTCTTGGCTACAAAACCTGGGGAGGGTGCAATGGAAATACATTCATTAAGTCTACCAAACCTAAGACAATTAGGTGTGTTGCTCATCGCCGCCAGCTCAGACACTCTGTTTCCGGTGGCTAAAGCCAAAAGGAAAACCGCCTTTTTTAAGAGTAATGCAAAGTCTGCAGTATTTTGGTACAGACGAGAGTGAAGCAAAGACAAAGCTTTGTCCAGAGACCAAGTAGGCATGAGCTGACGGGGAGGTGGGCGGAGTTTAAAACATGCTCTCATAAAACCTGTTTCCTCCGCTACCGGTATGGAGGTCTAAAAAGGGCACTCTAATCGCAGTTAAGTGATTTTTTAATGTTACCACAGATAAACGTTTCTGCTCAAACAGATAATTTAAATAATTAAAAACTAATGCCACTGAGGGTACAGTTTGTTCTGTCCTAACGATCCAAGAAGTAAAGGCTTGCCAATGTGATTGATACTGTCGTTTTGTAGACTGAGTATATTGATTAAGTAATTTATTTGTCACATCTCTACCGTATGGTGCTAGCCACTTGGCCTCCTGAATGTTCATAATGCAAAAGTCAGCGAGGTCGCGAGGTTGCCAATCGCGTCTAAGTGGAAATACCCGACCGGGAGCGATACCGGGTCCGGGCACCACATTTTCAATTGCTGGTACCACAACTGCGCCGGCCACAGTGGCGCGATTAGCGAGACTAAGCCTCGATAATCTCGTAGTTTGTTCACTACGTGGCACATTAGTGACGCATCTGGCGGCGGAAACAGATAGATGGAGCTCCATCTGTTCCAGTCTGTCACTAGGGCGTCTGGCCCCCCTGCCGGCGTTTTCGCCCGGCGGGTGAGGTATAGATGGAGTTTGTGAGTCTCCTCGGACGCAAAAAGATCCACTTGTGGATGGGAGAGCTCTGCAATCATTAAGTTGAAAATGGGTTGCTTGAGCTCCCATTCTACTGTCGTGCTTTGTCGCCGGGATAGAGCGTCTGCCCAGACGTTCGCTACGCCTGGGAGATAAGAAGCGTGCAGATAAATATCTAGACTGTTGGCTAGAGCAAAAAATCTCTTCTGACACGTTTAGCAACTTCCTTGACCTCGTTGACCCTTGTTTCTGAATACAGTGGACTGCATTCAGATTGTCCATTCTGAAGGCCACCGACTTGTCCCGTAACGCCGGGCCGTGAGCCTGAAGGAAATATAAGGGGACTAGTAATTCTTTGACATTGATGTGCGAGATTTCTAAGTGGGACCAAAGCCCTGGTGCCCCTGATTTGACTGAAATCCCCAACCTATTGTGCCTGACGCATCCGTGTCTACCCATACCGTTGGTGGAGGAGAGGTCCATGACATTATTGAGTGCAATGTTTCCCTCTTCGCCCAGACCGCTAGCAAGGTGTGGATTAATTTCGGGATGGGCCATAATTTTCCCGCCGGTAAGAGCGGGAAATATTTGTTGCCTTCCAATATTAATCGTTTTACTTTCAACCGGCCCAACTTGACAGTTAGTTGAATCCAGTTGAGAGAGCCGACCAGAGACTCCCAGACCCTCCGTGTCGTAGTCAGACTGTGAAGAAACCTGAACAGTTTCCTGCGAAACCTGTTGCGATTGTCCACACTCTGACTCAGAGTGAGAGCGGCGGTGTCCCAGACCAGCCCTATCCACTGAATTACTCGTGAGGGAACAAGGTTTGACTTTACCAGATTTACCTTGAAGCCTAGAGTTTTGACATGATTTAAATGATATTGACATGTTTTATGCATAATTGTTGTGTCTCTGCCACCACCAGCCAGTCGTCCAGATACAACAACACTCTGATCCCTTGTTTTAACAATGGCATCAGGGCTTGCCGGACTAGTTTTGTGAATAATCGAGGTGCTAGGTTCAAACCGAACGGCATCCTCTGAAAAACAAAATTTTGGTGCCTGATCCGTAAGGCCAAAAACCTTTGAAATCTTTTGTTGACCGATACGTGCCAATAGGCGTCTGTCAGGTCTAGTGAACACATCCAACCTCCCGGCGGAAGTGTTAGCCTGATTTGGTGTACTGTTAACATTCTGAAAGATTCGTTGTGAATGTGAAGATTCAGATAAGACAGGTCTACGACCGGCCTCATCTGAACACTGTCCCTTTTGGGAACCAAAAATAGTTTGGACGTGAATACAGGGTAATTTGGGGGGACCGGGATGATGACATTCTTGGCAATCATTTCCTGGGCTAGTGACTCCACCTCTAAAGAAACAAAATTCGCCGTTGTCGGCTGACGTAATCGAGGTCGCCGGAGCCACTGCCAAGTGATGCCTTTGCGTGCCACCATCCGTGCCCAAGTGTTTAACGGCCATGCTTGGTGACACGTTCGGAACGACCCAGTTAGCAGACAAGGGTTCGCCGGCTGTACTACCCTCGGTTCCTCCGGCCTTAAGGTAGGCGCCGGGAGTGAGAGAGACTTTAGTTTTTTGATGGTGGGGTTGGTGCTGGCCGCTTCGCCGGCTGGCTGGTGTTGGTCGAAGACTGGCCCTGACCTGGTTTATTTTGGCCGCGTCCTCTCTGACCTGAAAACCTATTCTGTCTATGCCTGTACTGACCCTGGGGGGAGTGGGAGGACTTAGGCGGAAGAAATGGTTTAGATCCCCCTGGCTGGGCTTTAGTAGTAGGCCTGGGTTTGGGGAAGTTAAATGCAGGTTTCTTAGAAGGGGTGGGACTGTGCTTAACGGCCTGTGCCATATTGAACACCGTTCACCATACTTCAGGGGACATTAAAGAAGGGGTAAGTACTGGTGACATCACCACCTGGTTAGCAATGCGCTCAGGTAGCTTGCGAACTAACGACATCCTAAGATCTTGTCGTGCTCGCACCGCCTCAAGCAAGGCGGTGCGTATGTCACCTAAGGATTGGATTGACGACTGAAGAATCAGTCGCCGGGATAACTCAACCGATCTTCGAGCATCCGCGTCTGCGATTGCCTGAGTAGATCGTAGTAAAGACTTAGCCACCTGCTGAGATACTATGTACTGTGAAAACAGGCGAAAAGCTTTTCCTCGTAGCCTAAATTCTCTGTCTAGGTGAGTAGGGGTAGGGGTAGTGAACGGGTCCTTCAGTTCACAAAGATTAATCTTAGGGGCAGCTAGGAATGCAAACAAAGCCGCCGGGACTCCGCCGGCAGAACCCACCGGCATGGAAAACCATGAATGTGAGTCCTGAGGGATCTGGTGGGAAGATTTAGAAGTGAAAGTGGTTGCAAAGTTTTGAGCCTCTACCTCCCAATCCACCCAAGGTCCTGGACCCAACTGTCCCACCTTCAAAACTGGATTAGCTGCGTCGTCTGTGACGGTCCGTAAATCTAGTTCAGGAGTAAGAGCTGACAGAGTCTTAATATCATTAAACCCATCCAGCTTAGACCAGTCTGAAAATAGTTTTAAAGCTGAGGCAGGGGGTAAAGCAGGCTTAGAAGCATACACAAAATAATCCTGGTGATAATAACTAGGTATAGCCTTAATGTTTACGTCCAGAACATTACCTAAGGCATCCATGGCCCTTAATTTCTTTGACTTGTTGCCCTGGATAAACCACTCACGCGGTACCGGGAGTTCCCCTGACAAGGTAGGTTGGGCAAGCTCTGGTTTAGAGGGGTTCAAAAGGAACCCATGACTCGTCTGGCCCATAAAGGAGGGGCATAGCTACCTTTCTAAGAGGTGCTTTGTCTAGAGGGGGTGGATTAACATCCGTTATGACCCTGACATTTGAAGTTGTCAATGCCGCCGTGGCAGGCTTAGTGCTCCTTGCAGGTGACAGAGTAGGAGGGTTAGGAATCTTAGATAAATCAATTGACGTCATCAGAGGCCGTACCATAGAGCTTGTCGAGGGAGCCCCCAAGTCCATTGTGGGGTTTCTTGTTGCTGACCAAAAAATTTAGATAAAGCATGAGTAAGCAACCCATCAATTTCTTGTGCTGTAACAAACTGGTTAGATGAAGAACTTATAGGAGAATCATTATTATCTCTTGCGGCGTCCAAGCCTGAGCCTGACCCTTGTCCTTCCATATCCGAAATTATTGAAACTTCGTCTTTTTCCTCCCGATCCTCCTGAGAAGACCCCGCCGAGGCAGGGGTACCTTGTTTCCAAGATAAGTCTGGGATAGAGGATGGGGTCGCCGCGTCCCTGTGAACGTCGGCTACTGTGTGACTCGTATGAGTCGGATGTGGGTGGTCAGACCGTGGTTGGGCAAACCGCCAAACACCAAGGCCCTGGCCTACGCTCTCTTGAGAGTCTGAAACATTCTCAATTATTGACCCTCCTGAACTTTCCATTTCCAGGGTTAAAATATTAATTGGCAACTCCTCTTTAGGGACAGGTGCTGCACTGGACTCAGAGGCCCTAACACAAACTCTGTCAGGTGTAGAGGTACGATGAGATGCACTAGACTTAGGGGAATGTCGAGAGGACTTCCGATGTGAATCCTTTTTTTGAGGATTTATGGCTGCAGTGTGACCGCGAACTAGTCTTAGATCTGGAAGAATCTCCGCCGTGACCACTGGTGGAATCTTCCGTCTTACTCTTCTTACTCTCCGGCGAAGAGGCCCGACTAGAAGACTGTTGTCTGAGAGGTGACCTTGACCTAGATCTCGCCTGCGACGAGGAGGCGGATGCCGGGGGTGTAGGCTCTCTCGGGCGTTTAGTTGTAGTCGCAGACGATACAGGACCCTGACTAGTCTCCGTCGGCTTAACACTCGTGACTCTAGAGGAACGTTTAGGGGGAGGGTGTTCTGACAGCAATCTATCCCAAAGTGGGACGTTGTCACATTGAAGTGACTTATGCGCGACAATGGTAGTGTAGGCCGACATTTGTTGTCGAACCTCTCTCAACGCTACCGCCGCGGTCTTATCATTATCACAAAGGACTTTAACAGCTAATTGAGAACAAAAGGAACAATTATGCATCACCCAGAGACCCCTTGAACGGTGTAGACATTTAACACACCTTATGCAAAGGGTGTGTGCAAAAATAGGGATACCAGCACAAGTAGGGGTAATGCACAGGGCAAAAACTGGGGCCACGGTAGCCATGACAGAGACTGGTGGGTGAAAACTACCGCCGGGTCTGTATTGGTCCGCCGGAGCTCAGCTCTGGAAAAAACAAGAAAATTTCCAGGAATTAATGCTCATAAGGGTAATCCAACATGATCACACACCAGTGTTAATAACCCGCCGGGTAACGAGATGCAAAGACACAACTAACACATCTCGCTACGCGGCGGGGTGTAAAGTCTAAACAAATCTTTTGCTAAAGAAAGTGAAGAATACCCTCTGATATAATGGTCCAGCATGGCACTTATAGTCTCTCGGAGAAGGTGACTGTCTCAAGATTCAATTTTGTAACAAAGCAACCCCCCAAAAAGACGCCGGCCCTTGAATTATTATAGTAGAATAGCCCAGGGCAGGATGATACGAGATCTAATGTTTAACGAATTGTCCCAAAAGATCGCCGTAAGATCGAAGGCGGCGATACCTGATAGTATCACTAAATTAAATAGGTTAAAATGAATTTTGTAAAATTCTTTAATTCCTCCACCTAGGAGCACCCGCCGGGTGTGAGAATCGATATTTAACCTAATTGAACCTTCAATCGCCGTAAATAGTAAAGGCAGCGATATACAGAGTATCACTATAATGGATCGGTTAACTAACTGGAAGACCTAAGTCGTTCATCTCACCCTACCCAGGTGCACCCGCCGGGTGAGAAGTTTTAAAAGTTAACCCCATAAGTTCCTGTCCCCGCTTCTTTGTAAAAGATCGCCGGGGAGGAACGCCTAAACAACAGCTAGGTTTTTTCATGTGGTTGTCGTAAAACCAGGTAGAAAAAACTCCTAAAACGTATGTCCACAAGGACGCCGTTTTATATGGATGGGTACAGCCATCCCGCCGGGAATCAAAGGAGGCCTGAAACCAGGCACCCACAGAGACGCAGTCCTGGAGAGCCACAGACACCCCCCCCGCCGGGGATACAAGCCAGTGTTAACAACCACGTGTGGCCCAACACTGCTCTCGGCCGGATTTTTTCACGGTGAAACCGAGAAAAAACCCGCCGGAAGGAAACCCACCCCGAACAGATACCATCTGAACAACACACGACACGAGGATAGCCACGCACGGCTAACCAGGGTCACACCATAATCCGTGGAATTAGCCAATACACAACTAAACCAGGAAACAATTATAGTCCGAGGAATTAGCCAATACACAACTAAAACCCGGATACACATGACACAGTAGGGCATATTTATAAATAATAATCAATAACACTAGTACATGTGGCATAAGCTACGACCGGCAGGCTAGGCCTAGGCAGACGGCATAAAAAACAGTTGAAATATACACACACACTGGTAATATCACAACAGGAACCACCGCCAACACACCACCGTAGCAACAACTTCCAACCCAGGGAAGACTGACTCGGGACCCAGAAAAAAAACTTCACTAAGTGAAGAAAAATACGCTGGGAACGTCAGAAAACACAGCTTACCTCATCAGAAAGATAAAAGGCAGCAATAATTAACGCGTAGTGAAAGCCGCCTGCATCACAAACTAACTCAACTGTGAAAAAGTTCACATGTCCACAACGTGACCACGAGGGTACATCCGAAATAGATGCCCCATACACTCGACCCAAAATACACTGCACTGCGGGCAACCAGCCCAGGACACTCCTGCTACGCCTATCCTAACCTTACTCGATACATCCTGGAGTAAACAAATGAGAAAAAACTCACTAGGGACGCAACGAATGCGGAACCAGCGGAGCGTGGGGGAGCGTCCGGCGGGCTGAGCGCAGAGCAGAGAAGGAAGAATGACGCCTGAATCAGCGTCTGGTCAGAAATCCACACAAGTACATCCACGATATGATGGAAAGCTTATTGGATAGTTATTCTTATTTTCTTTTTGTTTTTATTTTTTACGAAGTTTTTTCGTAGTGAGAACCCAATTCATAATGACTGAAGCCATGAGTGAGGTCGCGTGTGCTCATGATGAAGGCTCCTCAGTTTTTAAATGCTCTGCGCGGTAGATTCAAAACTACGGCGGATTAGTGTTTGAAGAGGATGCCTTATGTAATAGGCATGTTCGTCAATGATGGAGGGGCCACTAATAAATATAGCAGTATGATTAAAATAAATATATAAATGTGGTATCCTCAATAATTATGGATTTGCCACCCTTCACAATGTGCCCGTAAGCTTATTCATGGTTGTGGTATGGAGTCTAGATTGATAAGCATGATGACCGATAATGGTAAGGGTGACACTTGAAACACTGTTTATTAACCCCTTCAATTAAGTGATGCCTTGTATATATTATATTTTTCAGTCACATCCAGACTATCTGATTCACCTTTAGCACAGGTTTCTTGTAGTCGCAAGATCAATAACAGTGAGTCAGTTTGTTAACCCTTTGATTCCTCAAGGATCTTTCAAATCAATATAACATCATATTGAGGTAGTAAGAATATAATGGAACAGGTGTTATATGTCTGAATGGATTCAAACACATAACGAAAATTAATTCCATAACATACCACATTTAATACTGTGATTTAAATAGTATGCATCATATATTCTATATACAGTACAGTACTGAATATACAGCAAGTTGAATTACGTGTTGTCAGGTTGTACAGAAAATTTTATGCTCTTACCTACTGATTGAGCAACCACAAATATATTATTTTCATAATTCCACTAGCAAATGATTTTTCTAATAGTAAACTACACACGAAGACAGATATATTGGGCAGGTGCCCAACCCCGAAAGGGGTTGAAATAGGGGAGCTATCCCCCCGCCAAAGGCGGCTTTCTAGGGCCTTTCCTAGCTGATGCTGGAGAGGATTGGGTTCTAGTCATGTGGTGATGGGCTGGTCTATCAGAGTGAGAACTAAGCGATCTCTGCCATACCCATAGCTTACTCTGACTGTTCCTTTTAATATATATATTTTCTAGATCTCAAGTGACGGCGTCTCTTCCGTGGATTGACCTCCAAATCTGCCAACCTAAAGGTTGGCAGATTGGAAGCCAAAGCGTCACATTTTTCCTTTGCCCCTCAACTTTCTCTTCATAATTGCTGAGGGGCACAGGGCCCTGGGTGGGGCTTTGGTTTCCCGGGTGTTTCCGCAACCTCCTCAGCTTCCCGCCATGGAGTGGCTTCGGTCACCCAGGCTTTATTGTGGTAGGCAGGGAGGGTTCTGTGGGGGCGCTCAGTTATGGCCTTGGCCTTGCTCGGGGCCTTGGGGCTGTTCGGCCAGGCAGCCTGGGGAACAGCAACAACAACAACAACAGATATACTGTATGTTTTACTATCTATCTATCTATTGCCTGATGCCGTGATCCCCGAAGGGGTGGCCACGAACGAACCGCCCCATGCACCTCACGTCCCCAGTCCGTCGACGCCCCTACCCCCAACCAGCACCGCCTTCGTTCATATACTTCCTCACTCCAGCCTTCCACCTCTCTATCGGTCTACCTCTCCCTCTCTGTCCCTCCACCTCGCTCTCGTACACCCTCTTAGTCATTTTCTCGCTTTCCATACGTTCCATATGGCCGAACCATCTCAAGTTGTTCCTTTTCACACTTTCCAGCACATCTACCTCCACACCAAACCTCCTTCTTACTTCCTCATTAGTCTGTCTATCCCTCCATGTAACTCTGCACACACTTCTTAAGTAATTCATTTCCACTGCTCTCACTCTTGGTCTGAGTCTCTCAACCAACGTCCATGCTTCGCTTCCGTAAGTCAGTGTCGGGATTACCACACTGTCATGCAAGGACTTCTTCACTTCCATACTGACCACCCTATTTCTTGTTACTGCTTTCAGCGTTCCTACAACCCTCTTCCCCTGTTGTACCCTCCTGCACTTCTTCATCCATAGTCCCATCTTTACTCAACACACTGCCCAGATACTTAAAAGAGTTGACGATCTCCATAGCCTGACCATTCACCTTCACCTCACACTCTGTGACTTCACCCCTTTCGAAGACCATAACCTTGCTCTTCCCCGCATTTACCTTCAAATTCCGTTTTCGCACACTGTTCCAAACTCATTTACCAGACCCTGCAACTCCCATTCATTATCACTCATCAGAACTGTATCATCCGCAAACAGCAGTATAGGTAGCTTCCACTCAATTCCCTCCCTTTTCAGCGATACACCAACATCCACTGATCTTGATAGTATTTCTTTCATGACTCCATTCATATACAGTGGAGCCCCCATCCTAGCTGCTAATCGGTTCCACAGAAATAGAGCTAGGATTGAAACAGCCAAGATCGGGGCACTGTTCTTATGGGGAAAATTCAATCGGTTCCGTGCTCATGCCAAAATTTGCGTCTTTTTCTATTTTTTGCCTACGAAAACATGTTTTATTGTACACAAATTAAATTTTATGCATTATACTGTATCATATAATACACCATAGAATAAGTTTTTAATAACTAGAAAAAAAATGCCCAATATCTAAACAATTACCGCACTTTTTCCCAGTGTTAGGCTATGAAAACATGTTTTTTGTCTAGGCTACATCAAGTAGCCTAGGCCTAAATCTTATGCATTGTAAATAATAATATAGACATGGCTAAATGACAGTCCTAACCATAAATACTGTAGATTGGGGCATTGTTTCTATCATGCGAAAAATTTTAGGCCAAGCCTAGGCCTAGGTTCTAAATTCGTCCAGCCACCCCTCAAGTACCCATTTCGCCCCAAATACATCCAATAAATACATATTATGAGGAAAAGACGTATAAATACGTATTATGAGAAGATTACTTACCACACAGATTTTATTATAAATCATTGTCATATTTAGCCTAGCCTAGGCTAACATCGTCTAGGCTAGGCATTTCAATCGCTTTCGTCCGACATGGACTGGTCTTTGCTGTGTTTTGAGCATGAAATTCCTTCATTGCCACCACCAGGCCAACCATCCCTATCACTAGATGTACTAGAGGTTATAATAAACGCGAGAGATATGGGGTTCAGGCACAAAAAGGCTTGCAAACGGTTGTTTTGTCAACACAGATACTAGCTAAACTGCAGGCGTCTGCTTAGTGATGACGTCATACAAAGATGGCGGCATCTTGCGCATTTGACGATCGGATATCGGATTCACTCGGATTTCGTCTCTAAACGGCAAGCTACTGGCAGATTCTTTCGTTATGTTAAAACAAAATTATTGTTTTTGTTTGTTTTCTAGTTTTATGTCGAGTTTTTCGTTATTTTTGCTATTTTTTCGGGTTTCGGCTGGGATTTTGATGCGAGGAATGAGGCTTTTGGCGCGAGAATTGAAATGTGGAATATTTGATGTGTGGTGCGAGAATTGAATCAACGAAGACCGGTGTAGCTAGGATGGGGGCTCCACTGTATACAGTAAACAACCATGGGGACATCACACACCCCTGTTTCAAACCAACATTCAGGTCAAAGAACTCGCCCTGCTCACTCTCCACACGTACTGCCGCCTTTGCACCCTCATACATGCTCTTCACTGCTTTCAGCAACTTGCCATCTACTCCGTATATTCTAAGTACTTTCCACAAACCTTCTCTATCCACTCTGTCATAGGCCTTCTCCAAGTCCATAAAGGCAACATACACCTTTTGTTTCTTCTCCAGATATTTCTCCACAAGACAATTCAGGGTAAAAATCTGATCTACACATCCTCTTCCATTCCTAAAACCTCCCTGCTCGTCGCCTATCCATTTCTCCGTTCTCACTCTCACTCTCTCAATCACTACCCTACTGTATACCTTCCGTACTACGTTTAGAAGACATATTCCTCGGTGGTTACCACACACTCCTCTTTCCCCTTTGCCCTTATATAGGGGGACTATTATGCCAGTCTTCCAGTCATCGGGTGCACTCCCCTTCTCCCATGCTAGTTTGCACATTTTCCATACCCATTCGATCCCTATCTCGCCACCATACCTCAACATTTCCCCACACACTCCCATCTGTTCCTGGTGCTTTCCCCAACTTCACTCTTTTCATGGCTTCCCACACTTCTGACCTCCTGATCCCCACCTCCTCCTCCACTACTTCTCTTCTTCTCCCTCCCATACCATATCCAGCTATGTTTGCTGGCTCTTCATTCCTTACATTTAGCAACTCATTGAAGTACTCCCTCCATCTTTCGACTCTCTCTTGCTTATATAGCCTAATAATCGAACTTGAGCCAATGTTTCGGGCCTAATTTCTACTACTACACCACTACCTTTCAAAAGCCTAAGCATCCCTTATGATGCACTTAGGCCGAGGGCAACTAGGTAAAGGATTGTATTTAGTTCTTCTAACAAGCAGGTTCCATGTCAGGTTAAATCCCAAACATATACAGTAGAGAGGCCATACCTTATTATACATAACCTATTGGCTTATTAAGCCATTCCTTATAGTATGTCTGCACACAGTGTTCTGATTATATGCTTGTGAGAAAAATTAAATGACACACCTGTATCCAAATGCCCTCGGCCTAATCTAAACATAAAAATAATTAGCTTCAAAGGATGTTTATACACAGTAATGCCATAGCAAAAACATTGCTGCAAAATCTCTGTATTTTTATTTCCGAATCAAACTAGGAATGGTTTACCAAGTGACAGCATCATAATTATACCGTACACACATTAGGTTCTCAGTCGATATATATACAGTACATACATACATACATAACATTTTAAGACTGAGTGTTCCACACATAAGTGCAGTTTCAGTCTCTTGTCCTAATGGCGGTGTTCCAGGCAACCCTGTTAAGGGCTGCTTCACTTGTCAAGTTCTTGGATTTGAGATCGGAGCGTATAGTCCGATCCCAGGTCTTCCTCGGTCCACCCCTTGGTGCAGCTCCCTCCACAATCACAGACCTGCATTTTTTCACCCAATTTTGTTCATCCATTCTCTCCACATGTCCATACCATCCCAGTCTACTTGTACGCATCACCTCGCTAATATGTTACTTACTCAACATATAAGCCTGCGTGTCGTAGGGGTAGTGTGCATGATTCACACGTGGGAGGACCTTGGATCGATCCCTGCTGTGTAAAAGGATTATGGTCACATCCATGGCCTCCTAGCTCCTGTCTGCAATGGTGGACACATAGGTGCCGTATACTAATGGTGCATGTAAATGCTTGCACCTTATCAGCTTGACCGATGTGATTACACAAATATTCTTTGAGAGGCTAAGTAATTTCACAACAATGTTTTTTAATGGCCTCAATGAGCCACTTTGCCACCTTCGTTTTATATTTCAACCACATGTGTTGGACAATATGTCCGCCTAGTGTAAAGACCTTGCCACACCCATTTTTGTAAAGCGTTCCATATCATCCTGAGATGGAGATGGTAACGAGCTACTAACACCTTGGAAACTTAGTGTGAGCCTCTTATGGTAATATACCTTTAACCTGACAAGCGCGATATAGACCTAGGGGCTAGGGTAGTTATTTGTGCATTTCTAGCCTTGGATTCTGACAGAATTCGTTATATTTACAATATAGAGCATTATTTGTTTTCGGTATGCTTTTATTTTACATATATGATGTATATATGTACCTTCAGGAGTGCTAAAATAAGTTGGAAAAGCATTTGGGTGGTGAAAAATGAAGATATTGGCCACCCGGTCATAATCTCAGGCGAGAGAGAGCCACAGGCAACCCTCCCCTCTCGCTGTCTGTGAGTCAACTGAGGCGAGCGGGGCGGTGTGTGCCGGTGTCTGGGTGTTACATAACGATCTTTTATGCAACCCCCTTGTGCTACATTATCGCGGGAGAGAAAAATAACCGATAAATGATGATAATAAGAGGAAAAATAGGTGATAATTGAGGAGGGGAGGGAGGGGGGAATAATGTGGGGAAGGCGGGGAGGGGGGGGGGGTGAGAAACACATGGATGAGTACTAGAGGGGAATTATCTCACCTAGAGACAAATTCATTTGTTTTGATAGGCCCTTTTTTATTTTGGAAGGCTTTTTTTATGGTCTTGCTTCCGTGAGGCCTATCGCGTTCCCTATAGGAAGCCTTCCGTGAGGCCTATCGCGCATGCCGGGTTAATAGTTTTGCCTCAAAAGGTGGCTTACAACCTTCCGTAGGGTATACCTACAATATTAACATGTCAAGCTTCAGCTCGGCATCTCAACCTCGTATAAGTGATGTATGGAAAAAAATTATGGAATGGCAAATGGTTAAGGTAAATGGAGTAAATGGACAGCCATAGGCCTATTTATTTGAGATTTGGCAATACAATATATAAATTCAATATGAATACAGCATGCCCACTAAAATATATGCAGTGTGCTTAGCTATTGTAAACTCTTTCTCTCTCTCTCTTCTCTCTCTCCTCTCTCTCTCTTTCTGAAACCTCCTGAGTCTTGAAGAAGGGCTAGATCCAGTTTGTCTTGGATCCAGGGCTACCATACCAAATAAATTAATTTCTTGTATAAGTTTTGTGTAACTTATTGTATTAGTTGTTGTTGTTGTTGTTGTTCCCTAAGCTGCCTGGCCGAACAGCCCCGAGTCCCTGAGAAAGGCCATGGCCACGATCGGGCTTTCCCACAGAGCTCTCATTGAGTGTAGATTGTGTTGTTGGCGTAAGTGGTTGTGTGAAATGCAGTCTTCTATGATGTGTTTAATGGTATGGGGTGCTGTGTTACATCCCGGGCAGGCGTCGACAACGGAGTCATCCAGTCTCTTCTGATAGCTCAGGAGAGCTGGATGGTGTCCGCATCTCAGCCTGGCCAGGTGGACTCTGTCCTCGCGAGGAAGGGAGGATTCGGAAGGATGGATTTCGGGAGGTCGTGCATGCAGCTGTGTGTTGTCTGTGAGTGAGTGGATGGATCGGTGAGAGATATGAGTATGGATGTGCTTCTGGATGTTGGTTCGGGGTGGGCAGGGAGGGAGGAGAGAGGACAATAATTTGTGTGTGATACCGTGTGCTGGGTGTTGTTTTGATATTTCTTGGTGTCTGTGGGTGTGTTGCCATGTAGTTTAGTGGGTGGTCTTGGTTCGTGGAGGCTGCTGCCAGGAATTGAGTGCCTCTCATGTCCAGATGGTCTTTGACTTTGAGGATTTTGGTTTCTTGATGTAGGTGATCTGTGGGTGCAGTAGCTGTGCAGCCTGTAATGATCTTCAGGGCTTTGTTTTGAATAGTCTGTAAGGTCTTATGATGTGTTTCAGCTAGGTTAGAAGCCCAGGCTGGGCTTGCGTATTCCATCACTGATCTTATGTATTGTTTATATACTGTGGTGGTAGTTTCTTTGTTGTGTCCAAATTTTGTGTGAGCAAGTGACCTGAGGGCGTTAAGTCTGGGTGTCAGTTTCTTTTTAATGTTTGTGGTGTGCTGTTTGAATGTCATATGAGTATCATATGTTACTCCTAGGATTTTGGGTGTGTGTGTATGTGTTAGGGGTGTGTTGTTTATGGTGAGTTGAGGGATGTATTCGTGTTCTCCTGTCCAACTTGTGAGCAGGGTTGCGGTGGATTTGGCTGGGGCTAGATTAAGTCTGTTTGTAGTGCACCAGCCATGTAGTGTGTTGAGATAGGGTTGAAGGAGATCTGTTGCTCTTTTTGGGTCATGGTGTGTGCATGTGAGTGTTATGTCATCTGCATAGGAGGCTAAGTTTATTTGGGGCGTATTGGGTGTAGTTATATCGTGCATGTACAGATTGAAGAGTGCGGGCGATAGGACGGATCCTTGTGGGACTCCGTTTGGAAAGTTTCTGATTTTAGATGACTGACCGGCAAAAGATACGTGTGCACATCTGCCTGCTAGGAAGTTGGCCAGCCACCGTTTTGTGTTGTTGTGCATGTTTGTGTTGTAGATTTTGTTTGTTAGGTTGTGGCGGGGGATGGCATCGAAGGCTTTACTAATGTCGAGTGTGGCTAATAGTGATCTGTGTGGTGGTCTAGCTGAATTGATGCCGTCGAAAGCTCTTTGTGTAAGGTCTGTGAGAAGAGTGTTTGTGGAGTGCAGTGGCCTAAAGCCATGTTGTGTTGGAGCTAGGGGTAGGTCAGGTGTAATTAGTTGTAATACTAGGCGTTCCATGACTTTGGAGGGGGAGCAAAGGAGTGTGATGGGGCGGTGCGAGGAGGGTAGCGTGGGGTCTTTGTTGGGTTTGGGGAAAGTGATGATGATACCATGCTTCCAAATGTCTGGTATTGTGTTGTGTGAATAGCTGTAGTTTGATATGTTAGTGAGTGCTTGTATGCCTTGTGGTCCCAGGTGTCTGAGGTGTATGTTGCTTATGTTGTCTAGGCCACAGGCGGGTGAGTGCTTGAGATTGTTGATGATATGCTTTGTCTGGTGATTGGTGAAGGGTGTATAGTCAGGGTCTGTGGGGAATTGTCTCTTACGTCGGATGACACGTTGGTCGTCTTTGTGAGGTTTTAGGTGGCTGACATGTGAAAAGTGATTGATGAGAGTGTTTGCTTGTTGTTTACATGAAGGAGTAGAGTCTGTTGTTGTGATTGCAGCATGTGATTGTGTTGTGTTGCTGTTGGAAAGTGTGATGCTGTTTAGTGTTTTGTATAGTTTTTTGGGGTTTGTTTTGTGATCAAGTGTTTGTAGGAAGTTATTCCAATTTAGTTTTTGTTGTGTTTGTATTTTGTTGTTAGTTTGGGTGTTGAGTGCTTGAATTTGTTGTGTGATGTCTTGTGTGTGGGGTGCTGGGGAGTGTTTCAGTATGTCGCGTTGTCTGATGAGGTTTTGAATTTCTGGTGTGAAGTTGGGGTTGTGTCTTTTTCTGTTACCTCTTGGAATGTGTTTCTTGTCAGCGTTTTGGATAGTTTTATTGAGTATGTGTACAGCATTGTTGATGTTAGTGATGGGTGTACTGTTTAGAGTTGTGAAGTGTTGTTCTGTCTCATTTGTGAATGCTTCCCAGTTAGCTCTTTTATAATTGGTGTATGTGTGTTTGTGGCTAGCTGGGGTGAGTCTGGTTTTGGTGGTGATAATGATCGGGAGGTGGTCAGAGCCTAAGGTTCTGACCACCCTCCAGGATGTTGTGGGGGCGAGTTCTGGGGAGCAAAAGGTGATGTCTAGAGATGATGGGTTATAGAGGGCTTGGTGAGGAATATGATGAATTATGCTAGTGTTGTTCAATTCTATTATATTGTCTTACACAAGTATTCTGCAGTGGTATATCAATAAACGTGATCATGTAACTTGCTACCATGTGTTTCTTTGTGTTCTCTATTCCTCATATCTTGTATTGTGCATGCAGCCTTATATACCCAGTCAATTTAGAACTCACATTACCCAAGTTAAACCTGTAGAAAAACAGGGCATAACACTCATTATCATCGGAATCACTCTGATCATCATCGGAATAACTCTCATCATCATCGGAATCACTCTCCTCATCATCGGAATCACTCTCCTCATCATCGGAATCACTCTCCTCATCATCGGAATCACTCTCCTCATCATCGGAATCACTCTCCTCATCATCAGACTCGGTCCAATATTCGCACTCACTTTCCTCATCATCAGACTCACTCTCATTATCATCGGAATCACTCTCATCATCATCGGAATAACTCTCATCATCATCGGAATCACTCTCCTCATCATCGGAATCACTCTCATCATCATCGGAATCACTCTCCTCATCATCGGAATCACTCTCCTCATCATCGGAATCACTCTCCTCATCATCAGACTCGGTCCAATATTCGCACTCACTTTCCTCATCATCAGACTCACTCTCATTATCATCGGAATCACTCTCATCATCATCAGAATAACTCTCATCATCATCGGAAGCACTCTCCTCATCATCGGAATCACTCTCCTCATCATCGGAATCACTCTCCTCATCATCGGAATCACTCTCCTCATCATCGGAATCACTCTCCTCATCATCAGACTCGGTCCAATATTCGCACTCACTTTCCTCATCATCAGACTCACTCTCATTATCATCGGAATCACTCTCATCATCATCGGCGTATTCGAGGTATATAACGTGTGTGAATGTCTTGGATTATCCTTATGAGCATTGATTCTTGGAATTGTCTTTCCAGATCGCCCACTTCTACCTCCGCAATACGCCCCAGACTGGCGGCCGATCCCGGCGGGGGGGGTTAGTAATCATGCAATACGTTACCCTATGTACGACACCGACATGCATGAACGTTCCTATCTTTAGCCATAAACTATGTATAAAGTGTGTACCATGTCTTGAATGCCACATAGAAAAAAATATAGAAATTAGTTGCTTCAGGCACTTGAGTTTCATTGAGGAAAAGAAGTTCAGGTTTGTAGGAGGAAAAATTGTGTTCTACAGAGAGAAAATCAGTGAAAAGGTTGCAAATATTGCTGAAGTTGATAGTGAGAGTGATAGGCCGTGGTCCAGATAATTTTGAGGAGTCGTTGGGGAAGGTCAGGACTCCCCCTGGGGACTCCGAGGCTGGGCTATGGTTGTTTATCATTATTTTGGAAATGTTATTGTGGCAGAAAGAAGTGTGGTGTACTGTACTTGTTTAGTGTGTGTGGTGAAGTAGATAGGAGGATCGAGGAGGTGTTTGTGAGAGCTAGCTAGATCACTCTGTGTAGGTGAGGCACAAACAAAATCAGTAAGGAAAGCCAAGCAAATGAAACAGAAGTTCCAGCAATTCCTTATCAAAAGCCTATGGGCATCCCCTGGGTATTGCCCTGCTCGATTGGTGCCTACAATCTCCCCACCATTTTGGAGCCTGTGGTTAAGAATCTTTTTTATTATGCTACTCCTTCCAAGAGAAACAGCCTACAGCAAACAGAGGAAAGTGCATGCCTTGCCGAGCTAGTTTAGTAAGCCATCTCTCCCCAGCATGCATTCAGATTTCTGTTCGTAGGCTCTGTACGATCCTGATAAAGTGCATGCCTTGCCGAGCTAGTTTAGTAGGCCATCTCTCCCCAGCATGCATTCAGATTTATGTTCGTAGGCTCTGTACGATCCTGATAAAGTGCATGCCTTGCCGAGCTAGTTTAGTAGGCCATCTCTCCCCAGCATGCATTCAGATTTCTGTTCGTAGGCTCTGTACGATCCTGATAAAGTGCAAGCCTTTCCGAGCTAGTTTAGTAGGCCATCTCTCCCCAGCATGCATTCAGATTTCTGTCCGTAGGCTCTGTACGATCCTGATAAAGTGCATGCCTTGCCGAGCTAGTTTAGTAGGCCATCTCTCCCCAGCATGCATTCAGATTTCTGTCCGTAGGCACAGTCTGTACGATCCTAATAAAGTGATAAGAAAGAGACCCTATAGAAACAGAGATCGGCCAACCTCCGCCATATTGGTGCCACTTGTGTCATTACCCTTTATTTATGTATTTATTATTATTATTATTTTTTTTTTTGTACATTCAATTGATTGTGTCTATACCCATAATAGACATTGGGTATTACCGGCACAGGATACAGTAGGCCTATATAGTTTAGCCTGTAAGGGGAGATATGTCGTTTTTCTGGCCCACTTTCTCCCTCGTGTTAAGCCTCATTTGTTGATTTCATTAATTAAGTTTAGAGGTGAAGTTGGTTGGTGGAAAAAACATAATACTGTAATTATAAGACGTTCGGCCCACTAGTTTGGCAATTTATAGGTTTGATTCCCGGAGGGAAGTAAAGAAAACCTAATATTTAGTAGGGCCCCGTAATCATTGACGATATTGCCTATTATTATAATAGTCTCCATTCAACATCCCGCGTCAGCATTTTGAATCTACCGCGCGGAAGTATCAAGGAGGACTCATCATAAGTGCACGCTTAATTCCCTTATGGGATCGTCATTATGATTGGGTACCATACAGAAAAAACTCTGTAAAAAATACAAAAGCAAAAATAACTTAATATATGTTATCATATGACTTTCCATGCGTGGATTTCTTGTGGTTTGCTACCCCGACACGGCCATCTCGTCCTTCATTGAAATACCAAGATCAAACTATAGAAATCAACGAATGGGAAGTGAGATGGTTGGGAGGGTCGTTTATCGTCAATGATTACGGGGCCCTACTAAATTATAGGTTTGATTCCCGAAGGGAAGTAGTGAAAACCTAATATTTAGTAGGGCCCCGTAATCATTGACGACTTCGCCTATTAGTAATAATAGTCTCCATTCAACATCCTGCACCAGCATTTTGAATAACCCGCGCGGAAGTATCATGGAGTACTCGTCATAAGTGCACGCTTAATTCCCTCATGAGATCGTCATTTTGATCGGGTACCCTACAGAAAAAAACTCCGTAAAAAATAAAAAAGAAAAGATAACTTAATGTCTGTTATCATATGACTTGCCATATTCGTGGATTTCTCATGCTTTGCTTCCCCGACACCAGGCCCCCTAGCGGCCATCTTCGTCTTTCACTGATATACCAAGAATAAACTATAGAAATCAGCGAATGGGAAGTAGGATGGTTGGGAGGGCCCGAGTCGTCAATGATTACGGGGCCCTACTAAATATTAGGTTTTCACTACTTCCCTTCGGGAATCAAACCTATAATTTAATAGGGCCCCTTCATCATTGACGACTTCGCCTGAATATCAAGACTGGAGGCGGGACATTCGCAAAATATCCTAACCTTAGGGAAGAAGAATCCGGATAACATTTTCTTAAGTTTTATTGTATGCAATACAAAAATAGAAAAAGGTATAAAAGATTTGCTAGCAGTGCGTGGCATTAAGAAACTGCTTGCTTCATGGTCAGATCGTTGCAATCGATCGTATGCATGAAAGAAAGGTTGACACGCATGTGTCCTGTAGAACTATAACTCAGCAGTAGTTATTCGTTCTCTCCTTAAACTAATTGTACAGTAATATTTTTGTACACTTTGGTAAAACAGACATAGTTGCAACTATGTGATATGTCTTCTTTAAATTAAAACAAATAAAACTCATACTGGACTGTAGAACCCGTCCTATCACAGCTTGTGATGCATCACAATCTCCAAGGGTACAGGGGGGATATGGACTATTCCGCACCCCCCCCCCCCTTTAAAACAACGCAATATATAATATAACAATACCTACTGTACCCATTGCCGTAAAGCTACACAGGTACGCTTTGGTTTGTCTAGAGCAACAGACAGGTAGCGTGTAAGGAAGTATGATTGGAAGCCCAAAGTTGGGTTTTAGCAATATCATCAATCAAAAAAAATTGCAAAAATCTGAGGGATACTGCCCATTTCCTAATATTGTGAGCCCTGCCTATCACGCCGGGATTGCTTTCCCTGATAACGTCGACAAGCAAGGAAGCTAACTTCCATTTTGTAACATGTTTACCAGTCCGGTTAACCCATAAAGCACCTGGTTGGCGAGGTTGCGCAGCCCTCATAAAGTTTGTGAGTGCTTGCACAGGACATAAAATGTGAGGAATGAGGCCTCTCTTCAAGGCCGGGACGGAAAATTCAGAAAAAACATGGTCCGAATGTTCGTTCTTAGCAATAAAGGAGGGAGACGGCGCGATTTGAACATGGTCGTGCAGTCTCCCAAACCTGAGACAGTTTGGTTCGTTGCTCATCGCCGCCAGCTCTGACACCCGGTTACCGGTGGCAAGTGCCATGAGAAAGACAGCCTTTTTCAAAAGTGAATCAAAATCTGGCGCATTAATATACTTGCACGATTGAAGCAATTCTAAGGCTTTATCAAGGGACCAGGTGGGCATGTGCTGGCGGGGAGGTGGACGAAGCTTGAAACACGCCCTCATAAAACCTTTCTCCTCCGCCTGCAGTATGGAAAGGCCGGTGAGATCAAGGAAGGGGGTCCTAATGGCAGACAGATGATTTTTTAACGTTATGACCGAAAAATGCTTCTGCTCAAATAGATAGTCTAAGTACTTGAAAATTAAGGCTCCCGAGGCAGTCGTTTGCTCTGACTCAATAATCCAGGTTGTAAATGTTTTCCAATGAGATTGATATTGTCTCCTGGTAGACGGTGTGTACTGATTCATTAGCTTCTTAGTGACACTTGGCCCAAATTGATTTAACCATTTGGCATAGTAAATATCCATAAGGCAAAACTGAGCGAGGTCCAAAGGTTGCCAATCGTTTCCAAGTGGAAAACGGAGAGCGGGAGGGACACTGGGGTCCTGCACCACTGTTGCAATTGGTGGTACCAAACCTGGGCCGGCCAAAGCGGCGCGATCAAAGCTACCCGGCCCCGGTAATCCCTCAGTTTGTGAATGACTTTGCACATTAACACAGAGTCTGGCGGTGGAAACAGATAGATTGAGGTCCACCTGTTCCAGTCCACCAGCAATGCATCGGGTCCCCCCGCCGGGGTTACCCCGTGACGTGTAAGAAAGAGTGGGAGTCTGTGGTTCTCTACTGACGCAAACAAGTCTACCTGTGGACGGGCCGGCTTTGCAATCATCTTGTTGAAGATAGCCTGTTTGATTTTCCATTCTACTAGAGTGCTCCGCCGGCGAGAGAGAGCGTCTGCCCAGACGTTTGCCACGCCGGGGAGGTAGGTGGCATGCAGGGAAATCCCTAGCGAGTCGGCTAGGGTAAAAATTTGTTCTGAAACGTTCAACAACTCTCGTGACCTCACTGAGCCTTGTTTCTGAATGCAAAAAAAATGCAGTTTGATTGTCCATTCTGAACGCTATTGATTTGTTCTTCAATGTTCTGCCATGAGTTTGGAGAAAGAACAGGGGAACTAAGAGCTCTTGCTTGTTGATATGTGATTGGCTGTCTGCCACCCAGATGCCCTGACCCTGGTGGCCTAGGCTTGACTGATACCCCCAACCTAGGGTCCCCGAGGCGTCTGTGTCTACCCCTACCATAGGAGGGGGAGAAACCCATGTTACGACCGAGTAGAGGACTTCGTGCTTGGTCCAGGCCGATAGTAAGTTGTGGATTAATGGAGGAATTGGCCATAATTTCTTCTCCGGCAAGAGAGGGAACACTTTGTTGCCTTCCAGGATTAATCTCTTGGCTTTCAATCAGCCCAACTTGACAGTTAATTGTACCCAGTTGAGAGAACCGATCAGGGAATCCCATGTTTTCCGGGTCGTATCCAGAGTGTGGAGGAACCGGAACAGTTTCCTGCGAAACCTGTTGCGGTTGTCCACACTCTGAGTAAGAGTCAGAGCGTAGGTGTCCCAGACCAGTCCTAACCACTGAATAGTCCTTGAGGGGACAAGGTGCGACTTTGCCAAGTTCACCTTGAACCCTAGGGTTTGTACATGAGCTAACATTTGATTTACATGGTCTTGACATAATTCTAAAGAGTTCGCCACTACTAGCCAATCGTCCAGATACCAAAACACCTGTATGCCTCGAACTAACAGGGGTAAAAGAGCTTGCCAGACGAGTTTGGTAAATACTCTCGGTGCTAGGTTCAACCCGAACGGCATCCTTTGAAAGACATAAGTCTCGTGCCGGATCCTCAGAGCGAGAACATTTTGGAACCTCTTGTTTATAGGGACATGCCAATAGGCCTCTTTGAGATCGATCGAGCACATCCAACCTTGCGGCGGAAGTGCGAGTCTGAGTTGCTGTACAGTCAACATCCTGAAGGGTGAATTCTCTATAAAGGTGTTCAGGTGCGAGAGATCTAGAACTGGTCGCATCTGCACACTGTCCCTTTTTGGCACTAAGAAGAGTCTTGACGTGAATACTGGCTGATAGGCATTGACCTGAATAAGGACCTGTTTGGCAATCATTTCCTGTAATATGACCTCCTCCTCCTGAGATACCAGGGTATATTCCTGCGACCGACGCAGTCGAGGCCGCCGGCGCCACCACCAGGTGATTCCTTTGCTCACTACCTTCCTGGCCCAGGTATGCTTGGGCCAGGCTGAGCGGAATGAACGGAACGAACCTAGGTGCAACCGGGGTTCGTCCTTCAAGGCAATTCTCCAATCCTGGTCCTTTGAGCTCGGCCCTGGGATGTGGAGAGTCTGAGTGGCTAGTTTTTTGGAGGGGGAGGTGGGTTGGCATCGGACGCTTGACTAGTTTGGCTGGTATAGTGCCCTGATGACCTTTGTATGGGGCCTTACCCTTATACCCGTGCTGTTTACCTTGTTTGGGTTTGTGCTGATTACCTCCCTGCTGAGGAGGTGGTCTGGGGTCTCTTGGTGACTGCTTAGGTTGGGGTTAGGACGGTTTGTTACCGCCCTTTGATTTATGAAAGGGTTTCTTAGGTGGGTCCTACCTAGCTTGGGAGGTAATAATAATAATAATAATAATAATAATAATAGTTCTTAAAGCTAGCGCATGCTAAGCTAGCTAAGGATAGCTCAATAAGGCCGATTAGGCGTATTTCCATTGGGGTCCTGTACTACTACCCCATCCCTTTGCTCATGAGGGATGGTAACGACTCAGTGCTTGTGAAAAATCTTTAATGCGCCGAGCATGGGCGCGAACCCGGGCCTTCTGGGTGGAAGTCCGAGACGCTAGTCACTACACCAAGCGAGCCGCTTGGTTCCACCCACTCACCATATTAAAAACTAGACTCCAAGTCTCAGAGTTAAGCAGGGTGGCAGTAAGAACCGGGGAGAAAGTTACCCGGCGACCTATGTCCGCCGGCAACTTCCTCACCAGATGGACTCTCAGATCTTGGCGGGCTCGAACCGCTTCCAAAATTGCAATTCTAATGTCCCCTAGTGACTGAATGGCATTTTGTAGTAAGAGTCTACGAGACAGCTCAGTAGCTTTTCTAATTTGGGGGTCAGCTATGGCCGAGATAGTGCGTGCAAGAGAGGCGGCTATTCGATGACTCACCAAGTACTGAGAGAACATCCGGTAGGCTTTATTGCGTAACTTAAAATCCCGCTCCAAGTGAGCAGCGGGTGGGGGGGGGGGAGAAAAAGGTTCATCAAGGGCATGTAATGACACTTTAGGGGCTGCCAGAAATGTTAGTAAGGCTGGTGATACCCCTTCTGCTTTGGATACCGGCAGGGAAAAGTAAGTATGGTTATCCGGAGGAATCTGATGAGAAGATTTGGAGGTGATAGTAGTGGCAAAAACCTGAGCTTCTAATTCCCAATCTACCCAAGGGCCTACTCCTACCTGCCCCATCTGCAGTACCGGAGTCTGAGCTTGTTCCAGGGCCGGATTTGTAGCCAACTCCGGCGTAAGAGCATTCAAGGCTTTGACATCATTGATGCCATCAGCCTTCGACCAGTCAGCAAATAGTCTTGCAGATGCGGAGGAAGAAACGGCCGGCGCGGCTGAATAAACAAAGTAAGCTGGGTTAAGTGAACTTGGTACACCCTTAATCAGTACATCCAAAACCCTCCCTGCCTCGTCTTTGGCCCTAAATTTACGGTTCTTATTGATCTCAATTGACCACTCGCCGGGAACTGGGGGGTCCCCAGACACCGAAGGTTGAGCTAAAAGGGGGTTCTCTGGTACCACAGGTACCCAAGAGCAGTCAGTACCATAGAGGAGGGGCATGGGGCCCTTCCTCAGAGGCGCCTTATCTAAAGGAGGAGGTTGGACATCAGTAACAACCCTGAGGGTGGACATAGCTAGCGTCGCCGGCACTGTAGGGCCTGGGGCAGCTGCTACCACCGGGGTCGGACAAAAAGGAGTGAATACTGGGGGTTCTAGAGGTCTGATAACAGAGGTGCTAGGGGGCGCAGCTGAGAGAGTAACTGGGGGACCCGACGAGGCAGGGACTTGATAATGCTGTATGTAATAACTCATTTACCTGATCAGAAGTCATCCATTTCCTATAGGGATCTTTGGATGAATGTGAACTAGCCTCAGAATAATTACTAGGGATAGACTGAGGAGCCGGGGAGAACACTCCGTCCGCCGGCTCCTCACTCTGCTCCAAGGTCTCTTGTGATTCTAACTCATTATCCGCCGGGGGCCAAGACAAATCTGGCACTGATGACGGTAACACGTTTATGTTTCCATCCTCAGTCCGTTCTGGAATGATGTTTAGGAGAGAGAGAGATGGTTCTGAGTGACACCAATACCCCCCTGCCGCTATGGGCTGGGAGTCATGAGTCACCTGTGAGCTTAAGTGGGTCCCCGCCGGATAACTTCTATATTGGTCGGCTAGTACCCTACTCCGGCCTGTCGACCTAACACCCCGGGGAACAACATTCAATTTTGGTATGGCAAAAATCACATTAGGAGGTACCCGCACCGAATGTTCCTGACTAGGTGTTGATGCCAATAACTCAGATCCTATTTTCGACTCCCCTGAATCACATGTAGGTGTGTCAGAGGGAGGTGTGGGAGGAGGCGGCTGAGGAGTGTCCTGCCGGCTGCTAGACGTGTCCTCATATTCCTTTCTCCGGCGCTTGTGAGACCGAGAAGAGTCCGAGGCAGAGTGGCGAGAGTGTTTCCGGGGAGACTTAGACCTAGACCTCGACTTCCGCCGCGGAGAGGGCGAGCGTCTCTTGGAACGGGCAGAGGAGGGGACCTCGGTGACTTCGCTCTCACTGCTACTACTCACTACCTCTTTGCTGAGGGCTTTTGTTTTGACTTTGGGTCTGGCAGATTTTGAGGAGCCAGGTTTCACTAAAGGTGACTAATAATGAGATTTTCCCAAAGGTCTTCGTCATCACACTGAAGCGCCTTATGGGCAGTGTCCTTAGCGTAAGAATTAAACGTGGCTTTAATCTTGTGTAGGGCTGCTAAACATGATGTCTTTCTTCGCCAGCAAGGCGGTTTTTAATTCAGAGCAGATGGCGCATTTTTTAGACAACCACACGCCTCATGAGCGATCCAAACACTTGACACACTTGGTGCAAAGTTTGTGAGCAAAAATGGGTAAAAGGGAGCAAGTGGGCGTGACGCAAAGTTCAAACCTAGGCATTTAGCCGTAATGAGAGGGTCCCCCCCTCCGCCGGGATAGGTGTCCAACTCCGCCAGAGAAGCAGTCTCTGGGGCCTGGAAAAACCAATTTCCAGGAATCAATGCTCATAAGGATAACCTGCGAGGTATTAAACATCCTAACCCAAATCCGCCGGAAAGTTAGCTATAGCGCACCACTACTCTAACCTTCCGCCGGATCTGTCTAGCTGACTTTCAATAACTTACCTGTGACAAGAGCCACAGGTCCCTTGACCCTTTTAGTGTCTGATCATACTGAACAAGTTTGCCAAACTAATCTTATCACTTCGTGTACACTCGACTGGTGGCGCCGCAGGCGATAAAGTCTTAACGTGTCACGGGGCCAGTCAGGGCGAGTTAACCCGGCGGGCCGAGTTTGTAGCCCTGCTAGGAATGTAATTCCGCCGGGAGAGTGTGGTTCAGCTAAACCACGCCGGGATCTTTTGAGCGTTCCTACCCGTTAGAGACGGATAACTTGGACCCACCGCACAGGGCCGCCGGAACAGACAAAAACTACCGGGAAACAGGGTTGGCACAGCCCCTTTCCCGAAGTCCCACACATATATATAATATACATAATGACATATAGAGACGTCTCCCTTGCCCAAATGAACAAGCCCGCATGCATGAACCAAAAAAGGGGGCATACATAGGCATAAAATAATGACAGAAAATTTAGAAATCTAAATTACCTGAAGCCTACGCCGGAGACCCCTAACTAGGCCGACCACGTGGTCCGAAGAACATCTCGGCAGGCGACGCTTCGGCACCCAGCAGCAGCACAATGAAGAGGGAGGCCCACCCAATTGGGGGCCCAAGCAAAACACGAACCCTGGAAGGCGGAGCACCACGTGCAGACACCCTTAAAGAAGAGCTTTTGCTGATATCTGAAGACAATGGCATGTACTTTCCTCAATATTGACAGGCTGTATCATGCCTCGTAGAGTGGTAGCCTTCTAGCTAAGTAAACACAACAGCTAAAGGCGTATCACAACAACAACACACGCGGTACAACAATCCGGGACTCGTAGACGCCTGTGACAATGGTACCCTAATTTAACACACACTTCCTGCGGACCTACCAATCTGGCAGCCGTGCTAGCTAATCTAAACCCTGTTCCTACAACACAGATGTATACAAATGAGTAAGGACTCACTAGAAGCTCTGCGAACGTCGAATGAAGCGGACACGGCGCGAGCCCTGTTGACGGGAGGGACGCGGAAGTTGGAAGGACGAAGATGGCCGCTAGGGGGCCTGGTGTCGGGGAAGCAAAGCATGAGAAATCCACCAATAAGGCAAGTCATAATAATTATGATAACAGACATTAAGTTATTTTTTATTTTATTTTTTTTACGGAGTTTTTTCTGTAGGGTACCCGATCAAAATGACGATCCCATGAGGGAATTAAGCGTGCACTTATGACGACTCCATGATACTTCCGCGCGGGCTATTCAAAATGCTGGCGCAGGATGTTGAATGGAGACTATTATTACTAATAGGCGAAGTCGTCAATATATTAGGTTATTTAATAGGGCCCCTTCATCATTGACGACTTTGTCTATTAACATTAATAGTCTCCATTCAACATCCTGCGCCAACAATTTGAATAACCCGCGCGGAAGATCATGGAGTACTCATCACAAGTGCATGCCTAATTCCCTTATGGGATCGTCATTTTGATTGGGTACCCTACAGAAAAAAACTCCGTAAAAAATAAAAAAGAAAAAATAATTTAATATCTGTTATCATATGACTTGCCATATACGTGGATTTCTCATGTTTTGCTTCCCCGATACCAGGCCCCCTAGCGGCCATCCTCATTATTCCTTCTTCCGCGTCCCTCCCGATCACAAGGCTTGCGCCGTGTCCGCTTCATTCGACGTTCGCAGAGCTTCTAGTGAGTCCTTACTCATTTGTATATATCTGTGTTGCAGTAACAAGGTTTAGATTAGCTAGCACGGCTGCCAGATTGTTCGGTCCGCAGGAAGAGTGTGTTAAAAATAGGGTACCATTGTCACAGGCGTCCAGGAGTCCCGGATGGGTGGACCGCGTGTGTTGTTTTATTTGTGTATGACGCCTTAGCTGTTGTGTTTACTTAGCTAGAAGGCAACCACGCTACAAGGCATGATACAGACTGTCATTATTGAGGATAGTACATGCCACTGTCTACATTTATCAGCAAATGCTCTGGTTTAAGGGTGTCTGCACGTGGTGCTCCACCTTTCAGGGTTCGTGTTTTGCTTAGGCCCCTTGATAAGGCCTCCCTCTACATGGTGCGGCTGCGGTTCTCGAGCGTCTTCGGCTGGGATGTCTTCGGTTACGTGGTCGTCATAATTAGGGGTCTCCATCATAGGCTACAGGTAATTTAGGTGTCTACATTTTTCTGTTGTTATTGATTACGTTGTTTTCCCCCTGTGTTGGTTCTGGCATGCGAGCTCGAACCTTTGGGGAATGGGAGACGTCCCTATATGTCATGATGCATTTTATTTTATGTGTGTGGGACTGCAGGAAAAGGGCTGTGCCATCCCTGTTTCCCGGCAGTTTTTGTCTGTTCCGGCGGGCCCGTGCGTTGGGTCCAAGTAATCCGCCTCTGGCGGATAGGAACATTCAGAAGATCCCGGCGTGGTTTGGCTGAACCACACTCTCCCGGCGGAATTGCATTCCTACCAGGGCCACCATCTCGGCTCGCCGAGGGAACTCACCCTGTCTGGCCTAGTGACACCAACGACTTCATCGCCCGCGGCGACATCAGTCAAGTATTCACTACGTGATATATTAGTTTTGCAAACTGGTTAGATACAGTTACAACTTAATAAGGTCAAGGAACCTGTGACGCTTGTCACAGGTAAGTTTGTGAGAAACTCAGCTACCCTAGACAGATCCGGCGGAAGGTTAGAATAGTTGTGCACTTTTCACTAAGTTTCCGGCGGATTTGAAATAGGATGTATAATACCTCGCAGGTTATCCTTATGAGCATTGATTCCTGGACATTTTCTTTCCAGGCCCCCAGACTACTTCTCTGGCGGAGTTGGCCATCGGATCCCGACGGAGGAGGGGACCCTCTCTTTGAACGGCACTATGCCCAGATTTGATCTTTGTGCTACACCCACTTGTTCCCTCTTACCAGTGTTTGCTCATACTTTCTGCACTAAATGTGTCAAGTGTCTCGATCGCTCACGCGGCGTGTGGTTGTCGAAAAAGTGCGCCGTTTGTTCAGAATTAAAGTCCGCCTTGTTAGCTAAAACAGACCTTTCATGTTTGGCGGCTTTACATGAAGTTAAAGCGACATTCAATACATACGCTAAAGATATTGCCCATAAAGCCCTCCAGTGTGATGACGAGGTCCTATGGGAAAAGCTAATTATAAAGTCACCTTTAGTAAAACCCGGTCCCTCTAAAGCGGTCAGACCTAAGGTCAAAACTAAAGCCATAAGCAAAGAATATGTCAATAGTAGTAGTGAGAGCGACGTCACAGAGGTCCCCTCCTCGGCCCGTGCCACGCGGCAGAAGTCGAAGTCCAGATCGAAGTCCCCACAGCAACGCGTTCACCACTCTACCTCGGACTCTTCAAGGTCGCACAAACGCCGACGAGAAGAGTATACCTCTTCAAGCAGCCGGCGGGAGCCCCACCAACTGTCACCACCCTCTGACTCTCAGACACCCACTACTAGTGAAGAACATTCTAGGCATGTCACTTCTGATGTAACGTTTGCAATACCAAAATTATCTCTAGTTCCCCGGGGTGTGAAATCAACAGGCCATAGTAGGGTACTGGCCGATCAATTTAGGGGTCGTCCGGCGGAGGCACAAATTATCTCTCCGATGGATCAGGACCCCCAGCCCTTGGCGGCAGGAGGTTACTGGCGCCATCCAGAACCTTCACTCAATGTCACTCTAGAACAGACTGAGGATAGCAACACCAACGTGTTGCCATCTTCGGTGCCTGATTTGTCTTGGCCCCCTAGGGATCACGAGGATTCTCAAGAGTTAGGATCACATGAACTCTTGGAGCAGAGTGAGGAGCCGGCGGATCCTATGTTCTCCCCGGCTCCTCAGTCGCTTCCAAGTAATTATTCTGAAGCTAGTTCAAATTCATCCAAAGATCCCTCACGACAATGGATGACTTCGGACCAGGTAAATGACTTATTACATAAGGTGTTACAGCAGTACCAACTCCCTACCTCGTCAGATCAGCCGGTTATTACCTCAACTGCTCCCGCTAGTACTTCTGTAGTGAGACCATTAGATCTTCCTTCAATTTTGACGTCATCCCAACCCCAGTGGTGGCAACGACCCCAGGTCCTGTAGGACCGGCGGCGTTAGCTATGTCCAACCTGAGGGTGATTACTGACGTTCAACCGCCCCCCTTAGACAAGTTACCGGTGAGGAAAGGCCCTATGCCTCTCCTCTATGGTGCTGATTGCTCGTAGGTACCTGTAGTACCAGAGAATCCTCTTATAGCTCAACCATCTGTGTCAGGAGACCCTCCAGTCCCCATAGAATGGTCCATAGAGATCAATAAGAATCGAAAATTTAGGGCTAAAGACGAGACAGGGAGGGTGCTAGATGTTCTTATCAAAGGTGTACCTAGTCCCCTTAATCCAGCATATTTTGTGTATTCAGCTGCTCCGGCAGTCCCTTCCGCCGCTTCTGCATGACTTTTCGCTGACTGGTCGAAGGCTGATGGCATCAATGATGTCAAGGCCTTAAATGCTATTACGCCGGAGTTGGCTACAACCCCGGCTCTGGACCAAGCTCAGAACCCAGTCCTGCAGATGCGGCAAGTGGGAGCCGGCCCGTGGTTGGATTGGGAACTTGAGGCCCAGGTATTTGCCACTGCTATTACATCCAAAGTGTCACATCAAATTCCCCAAGAGAATCACACTTATTATTCTCTACCAGTGTCCAAAGCAGAAGGGGTACCACCAGCCTTACTAACTTTTCTGGTGGCCCCCAAAGTATCATTGCATGCCTTAGATGACCCCTTTTCTCCACCACCACCAGCTCACTTGGAGCGAGATTTTAGGTTACGAAATAAGGCTTACCGGATGTTCTCTCAATACTTGGTGAGCCATCAAGTAGCCGCCATTCTAGCACGTACGATCTCGGCCGTCACTGACCCCCAAATTCGGAGAGCCATGGAGCTGTCTCGTAGACTGTCACTTCAAAATGCCATTCAGTCCCTAGGCGACATTAGAATCGCGATTTTGGAGGTGGTACGAGCTCGCCAAGACTTGAGAGTGCATCTGGTAAAGAAGTTGCCGGCGGACATAGGTCGCCGGGTGACTCTATCCCCGGTGCTTACGGCCACCCTTCTTAACACTGAAACTTGGAGCTTAGTATTTAATTTGGTAAGCGGTTGGAAACAGGTTACCTCCCAAGCGAGGAAGGACCCCCTCAAGAAACCCTTTCAGAAATCAAGGGGCGGTCACAAGCAGTACCAACCACATCCTAAACAGTCATCTCGAGACCCCAGACTACCCCCTCAGCAGGGAGGTTCTCAGTACAAAACCAAAAAAGGTAAGCCTCACGGGTATAAAGGTAAGGCCCCATATAAAGGTCATCCGAACACTGCACAAGCCAAAACTTGTCAAGCGTCCGATGCCAACACACCTCCCCTCCAAAAAACTAACCACTCATGCCTCCCCACATCCTGGAGTCGAGCTCAAAGACCCGGGATTGGGAAGTGGCCGTGACGGACGATCCCCGGTTGCACATGGGGTCGTTCCGTTCATTCCGCTCAGCCTGGCCCAAGCATACCTGGGCCAGAAAAGTAGTGAGCAAAGGAATTACCTAGCGATGGCTCCGGCGGCCCCAACTGCGTCAGCCGCAGGAGTATACCCCAGTGTCTCAGGAGGAGGAGGCCGTAGTACAAGAAATTATTGCCAAACGAGTCCTTATCCCAGTCAATGCATCCCAACTAGTTTTCACGTCACACCTCTTTTTAGTGCCAAAAAGGGACAGTGTGCAGATGCGACCAGTTCTAGATCTCTCGCAGCTGAACAAATTTATAGAGAATTCACCCTTCAGGATGCTGACGATACAGCAACTCAGACTCGCACTCCCGCCGCAAGGTTGGATGTGTTCGATCGATCTCAAAGATGCCTATTGGCATGTCCCTATAAACAAGAGGTTCGAAAAGTTTCTCGCTTTGAGAATCCGGCAAGAGACTTACGTCTGTCAAAGGATGCCATTCGGGCTGAACCTAGCACCAAGAGTTTTCACCAAGCTTGTCAGGCAAGCCCTTTACCCCTATTAGTTCAAGGCATACAGGTGTTTTGGTATCTGGACGATTGGCTAGTAGTGGCAAACTCGTTAGAATTATGTCAGGATCATGTCAACCGAGTGTTAGCTAATGTATTGTACAAGCCCTAGGGTTCAAGGTGAACTTGGCAAAGTCACACCTTGTCCCCTCAAGGACGATTCATTGGATAGGGCTGATCTGGGATACCGCCGCTCTGACTCTTACACAGAGTGCGGACAACCGCAACAGGTTTCGAAGGAAACTGTTCCGGTTCCTCCACAGTCTGGATACGACCAGGAAAATGTGGGATTCCTTGATCGGTTCTCTCAACTGGATACAATTAACTGTCAAACTAGGCCGACTGAAAACCAAGCGATTAATCCTGGAAGGCAACAAAGTGTTCCCTCTCTTGCCGGAGAAGAAATTATGGCCAATTCCTCCATTAATCCACTACTTGCTCTCGTCCTGGACCAAGCACGAAGTCCTCTACTCAGTCATGTCATGGGTTTCTCCCCCACCTACGGTTTGGATAGACACGGACGCCTCGGGGTCCATGGGGTGGGGATATCAGTCAAGTCTAGGCCACCAGGGACAAGGCATTTGGGGGGCAAACAGTCAGTCACATATCAACAAGCAGGAGCTTTTATAGTTCCCCTGTTCTTTCTCCAAACTCACGGCACGACTTTGAAGAACAAATCAATAGCATTCAGAATGGACAATCAAACTGCGGTTTTTTGCATTCAGAAGCAAGGCTCAGTGAGGTCACGAGAGTTGTTGAGAGTTTCAGAACAAATTTTTACCCTAGCAGACTCGCTAGGGATTCATCTGCATGCCACATACCTCCCCGGCATAGCGAACATCTGGGCAGACGCTCTCTCTCGCCGGCGAAGTACTTTAGTAGAATGGACAATCAAACAGGCGATCTTCAACAAGATAATTGTAAAGCCGGCCCGTCCACAAGTAGACTTGTTTGCATCAACGCAGAACCACAGACTGCCACTCTTTCTGACCCGTCACGGGGTAACCCTGGTGGGGGGACCCAATGCATTGCTGGTGGACTGGAACAAGTGGACCTCGATCTATCTGTTTCCGACATCAGATGTTAATGTGCAAGGTCATTCACAAACTAAGGAATTACCGGGGCCGAGTAGCGCTGATCGCGCCGCTCTGGCCGGCTCAGGTATGGTACCACCAATTGCAACAGTGGTGCTGGACCCCAGTGTCCCTCCCGGTCTCCACCTTCCACTTGGAAACGATTGGCAACCTTCGGACCTCTCTCAGTTTTGCCTTATGGATATTTTCTCTGCCAAATGGCTAAATAAATTTGGGCCTAGTGTTACTCAAAAGCTCTTGAATCAGTACACCCCGTCTACCAGGAGACAATATCAATTCACATTGGAAAACATTTACAACCTGGATTGTGGAATCGAGGCAGACGACTGCTTCGACAGCCTTAGTATTCAAGTACTTAGATTATCTGTTTGAGCAGAAACATTTTTCGGTTATAACGTTAAAGAATCATCTGTCGGCCATTAGGACCCCCTTCCTTGATCTCACCGGCCTTTCCATACTGCAGGCGGAGGAGAAAGGTTTTATGAGGGCATGTTTCAAACTTCGTCCTCCTCCTCGCCAACTCATGCCCACCTGGTCCCTTGATAAAGCTTTGAAATTGCTACACTCCCGCAAGTATAATCATGCGCCGGGCTTTGACTCACTTTTTAAGAAAGCAGTTTTTCTCATGGCACTTGCCACTGGACACCGGGTATCAGAGCTGGCGGCGATGAGCAACGAACCAAACTGTCTCAGGTTTGGGAGACTGCACGACCATGTGCAAATTGCGCCATCTCCCTCATTTATTGCAAAAAATTAACATTCAGACCATGTCTTTTCTGAATTTTCAGTCCCGGCCCTCAAGAGGGGCCTCATTCATCACATGTTATGTCCTGTGCTAGCGCTCACAAAGTTTATGAGGGCTGTGCAACCTCGCCAACCAGGTGCTTTATGGGTGAACCGAACAGGTACGCGTGCTACGAAACGGAAGTTAGCTTCATTAACCCGGGAACTGCGGGAAGACTCTTAACAGTTCCACCGGCAGACTGCGGGAAGACTCTTAAGAGTCAGGGGAAAAAAAATCCATTAAAACACCCAAAAAAAAAAAATTTGTTTTTTTTATTTTTTATTGCCCCTGGGCCATGCCAAATATCACTCCTCCACCTCCCCTCCTTCCCCACTTTCCTCCCCTCCTTCAGTTATCACCTATTTTCCCTGTTATTCCCTTATTCTGTGGTATATTTTTGTGCTAACATTAGCGAGTTGCAAGCAGGGCATTGTTATCACTGTTAACCTCTGAAGTGCGCATGGGGGTAATTAGACACCTCTCCCTGTGCGCATGTATTTGAGGTGTTTCCGTCACTAAAATATTCATTGTACCATTAATAGCATTAATACTTATCCATATGCGCCTATTATGGGTTGATTATAAAGGTATTAACCTGAAACAACAATAAAACGAGTGAAAACAGCGTTTGGATGGTCAAAATCGGAGATATAGCCCGCGAGTTGTATAATGTATGGGTGAGGCAAGCTGCTTTCCCGCCAATTTCCCCCAAGGCCACTGAGACACAGTCGATCGATACTCTCTCTCTCTTTCTTGCATTCGCTTGCTATCAGTGATGACCACACCCTGCAACCGGATTTCTAATGTTAGCACGAAAATATACCTCAGAATAAGGGAATAACAGGGAAAATAGGTGATAACTGAAGGAGAGGAGGAAAGTGGGGAAGGAGGGGAGGTAGAGGACTGAGATTTTGCATGGCCCAGGGGCCCAAAAAAAAAAAAAAATACAAAAAAAAAATATTAAAAAAAAAAAAAATCGATGTCAAAAGTTGATTTTTTTTTTCTCTGACTCTCAAGAGTCTCCCCGCAGTCCGCCGGGGGAACTCTTAAGAGTCTCCCCGCAGTTCCCGGGTTAACAAGCGAGTGCAAGAGAGAGAGAGAGAGTATCTATCGACAGTCTCTCTCCAGAGGTGGAGAAAAGTGGTGGGAAGTGAGGTTGCCTCAGCCATACATTATGTAACTCCCGGCCTGTATCGCCGATTTTGACCATCCAAACGCTGTTTCCACTTGTTTTATTGTTGTAACAGGTTAATACCTTTATAATCAACCTATAATAGGCGCATAGGAGGGGGGGGGCTGTGCGGAATAAGGCCATATCCCCTCTGTACCCTTGGAGATTGTGATATATCACAAGCTGTGATAGGACGAGTTCTACAGTCCAGTATTTAGTCGTGTTAATTTTAAGAGAGTTTTAACATAGTTGCAACTAGGCCAATGTCTATTTTTTACCAAAGTGCACAGTGAGTTTACTGTACAATTAGTTTTAACCCGTTGAGACCCAGCGTCGCACGTGTTGCGTCGGCAGTCTTTGATCACCAACTCCCAGCGACGCATCACGTGCGTCAGACATATAAAAAACACTTACGTGGCTCGTAAAGTAGGAAATGGCGGGAGAATAGGAGGGGGAGGTACCGTAGTGTGTGGGGGAGCCGGGCCCGTAGGTGTGAGCGGGCCGAGACAGCCGCGCGGCTGGTGGTGGTGGGCTTAGTGGGGATAGTTTACACCCCTAGTTTACCGCCACTTTGAACCTTCATTACTCCGGTCGTATGGGAGCTAGAGGCTTGAGGTTTATGTGAGATACTCCTTAGGATGTATGCCGTACAATGCCATACTCAGTTTTTACCCTAGTGCTCCCGGGTGGGTGGTCATGCGGGGGAGACGAACTATTGAAACCCCCCCCCCCCCCCCCCCGCCCCCAAATGACCGAAATGAGTTTTTTTTATTTGTGTGTTCATTTCTCACCATTCTCTTCCATTTTGGCTCAACAAATTTTTTTGAAGCTCCCCCCCCCCCACCCCCCCCCCCCCCCAAAAAAAAAAATGTCAGAGGTGATTTTTTTTTTGTTTTTTTTTTCATTTCTCATCCTTGTCTTCCATTTTAGCAAACAAAAAAAATAAGTGAAAATGGCTTGGGACTGGGGTGAACAAAATATTATAACTAGCCGGGGCTCAACGGGTTAAGATCAGAGCAAGTACCTATTGCAGGGTCTCGCTCGGTGGGACACAGATGTGTCATACTCTTTCAAGCATAAGGTCGCCTGCAACGACCTTACCATGAGCAAGCAGTTTCTTAATGCCACGCACTGCTAGCAAATCTTTTATACCTTTTTTATATTTTGTATTGCATACAATAAAAAATCTTAAGAAAAAATTTATTTGGATTTTCTTCCCTAAGGTTAGGATATTTTACGAATGTCCCGCCTCCAGTCTTGATATTCAGGCGAAGTCTTCAATGATGAAGGGGCCCTATTAAATTATAGGTTTGATTCCCGAAGGGAAGTAGAGAAAACCTAATATTTAGTAGGGCTCCGTAATCATTGACGACTCAGGCCCTCCCAACCATCCCACTTCCCATTCGTTGATTTCCATAGTTTTTTCTTGGTAGGCCTATATCAGTGAAGAACGAGGATGGCCGCTAGGGGGCCTGGTATCGGGGAAGCAAAACATGAGAAATCCACGTATATGGCAAGTCATATGATAACAGATATTAAATTATCTTTTCTTTTTTCTTTTTTACGGAGTTTTTTTCTGTAGGGTACCCAATCAAAATGACGATCCCATAAGGGAATTAGGCGTGCACTTGTGATGAGTACTCCATGATCTTCCGTGTGGGTTATTCAAATTGCTGGCGCAGGATGTTGAATGGAGACTATTAATGTTAATAGGCGAAGTCGTCAAAGATTACGGGGCCCTACTAAATATTAGGTTTTCTCTACTTCCCCTCGGGAATCAAACCTATATTCTTTACTTCCCTCCGGGAATCAAACCTATAATTTAATAGTGGCCCCTTCATCATTGACGATATTGCCTGAATACCAAGACTGGAGGGGGACATTCGTGACAATATCCTTAACCTCAGGGGGCAAATAATCCATATAACATTTTTTTAAGTTTTATTGTATGCAAACAATATATAAAAAATTACAAAAGATTGCAAGCAGTGCATGACATCAAGAAAGTCTGCTTACTCATGACCAGATCTCACTTCAAGATCTATGAATGATACTTTGTGGGGACACGCATGTGTTCCCTTAGTCCTTAGATCGAACTATAATTCTGCAGAATTTTCGTTCTCACCTTAAAACTATTGGACAATATACTCTGTTTGTATAATTTGGTAAAACTGCATATTTGCAACTTATGCTAGATTTCTACTTAATTAATCTTAACATAAAAATAAAATATCTTGAACTGTTTAACCAGTTTGATCACAGCTCTTGATTTATCACAGTCTCCGGCAGACGGGGACTTAGTGAGGTATGGGCTATTCCGCACCCCCCCCCCCCCTTTTAAACAAAACTTACATAATAGAACATAACCTACTGGACCCGTTGTCGTAAAGCTACACAGGTACGCTTTGGTTTATCTAGAGCGACCGACAGGTAACGTGTTAAGAAAGTATGATTGGAAGCCCAAAGTTGAGTATTAGCAATGTCTTCTATAGAAAAATTCTGGTGGAATCTAAGGGAGACTGCCCATTTCCTGATGTCGTGAGCCCTGCCCACTACGCCGGGGTTACTTTCTTTAATAAAGTCTACCAGCAAGGAAGCTAACTTTCTTCTCGTAACACGATTATCTGCCTGATTCACCCATAGAGCACCTAGTTGGCGAGGATGAGCAGCCCTCATAAACTTAGATAAGGCCTGCACAGGGCATAAAATATGATGAGTGTGTCCGCGTTTCAACGCCGGAACAGAAAATTCAGAAAACACATGATTGGAATGCTCGTTCTTTGCAATAAATGTGGGAGACGGCGCGATTTGTATATGATCGTGTAGCCTCCCAAACCTAAGACAATTAGGTTCGTTGCTCATCGCCGCCAGCTCAGACACCCTATTTCCAGTGGCGAGAGCCATGAGGAAGGAATACAGCCATCTTCAAGAGTGAATCAAAATCCGGCGCATTATTATATTTACGCGACTGAAGTAATGATAAGGCTTTGTCAAGTGACCAGGTGGGCATGAGCTGACGGGGTGGTGGGCGCAGTTTGAAACATGCACTCATAAAACCTTTCTCCTCCGCCTGCGGTATGGAAAGGCCCGTGAGATAAAAAAAGGGAGATCTGATGGCAGAAAAGTAATTTTTTAAAGTGATTACTGAAAATTGTTTGTGCTCAAATAGATAATCTAGGTATTTGAAAATCAAGGCTCCTGAGGCATCTGTTTGCCCTGACTCTACAATCCAGGTCGTAAAAGTTTTCCAATGTGACTGGTATTGTCTCCTGGTAGACAGTATATTGGTTCAAAAGTTTATTTGTAACACTTTCCCCAAATTTAGCTAACCATTTTCCCTTGTAAATGTCAATAAGGCAAAACTGAGCGAGGTCTGAAGGTTGCCAATCATCTCTAAGTGGAATGCGGAGACCGGGAGCAACACCGGGGTCTTGCACCATTCCCTCAATTGATGGTACCACGCCTGAGCCGGCCATAACGGCGCGATCATCGAGACTAAGCCCCGGTAACCCCTCAGTTTGTGAATCACTCTGCACATTAGTACAGAATCTGGTGGAGGAAAAAGATAAATTGAAGTCCACTTGTTCCAATCCTCCAGTAATGCATCTGGTCCCCCCGCCGGGGTTACCCCTCAGCGAGTTAGGAAGAGAGGGAGTCTGTGATTCTCCTCGGATGCGAACAGATCCACTTGTGGACGGTGAGGCTCTACAATCATCTTGTCGAAGACAGTTTGTTTGATAGCCCATGAACACTCTGGAAGGCCTTGGTCCTCCCTAAGCTGGAATACTGATGCCAGCTCTGGTCACCATTCAAGACGGGGGATATCTGCAAGCTGGAATCCCTCCAGAGGACCTTCACCAGCAGAATTCGGGGTCTCCTACACCTTAACTACTGGGAGTGCCTGGAGGAGTTACGTCTATATACTCCCTCCAGAGAAGACGCGAGCGCTACCTGGTAATTTACGTGTGGAAGACCCTTGAAGGACTTAATTTTGTACCTGACATGGGGCTGGCTGTAAACAACCACATCAGGAAAGGACGACTGGTCTATATATAAAGAGGACAGAGGCTACTACTCAGAGAATGGCAACAGTCGTCCACAACAGCTTCACAAAAAATGGGGCTCGTCTCTTCAATGCGGTGCCAAAGGCAGTCAGAGAGCTGACATGGGGTCACGACGGACTCCTTCAAACGTCAGCTGGACCGTTGGCTGGCCACAATACCAGACGAGCCCCCAATACTAGGAAACCCCAGCACTGCAACCAACTCGCTGACAAGCCAGCGAAACACCCGAGAAGCAGAGCTGCCTGGTCGCTGCGGAGGTCCACCTTAGCAGCGTCTACAGAGGACGGAATAATCCAAAGTAAGTAAAAGTATTACCAAGACGTTATAGAAACACCAGCAAAATATTTGATAGGCCTTACACAAATAATAAATTAGCTGACATACTATTCAGAGAAGAAGAAAACAGAGAGGATGTAAAAAGAACTATACAAAGAATGTGCCCACATACCTTCTTCAAGGTAACCCCATAAGACCCTCGCAAGCCCACTCCGACCTAGGTGTAAAAATCTCCACAGACCTAAAGTTCCACCAACATATCCGGGAAACTACCCAGAAAGCAGGAGGAATTGCCTCCACTCTTCTTAAAATACAGTGTGCCGAACTCCAGACTTGATGATGAACCTCCTCACCACTGACATCCGCCCCATAATAGAGTTCGGATCCCCTGTCTGGAACCTGGGTTACTCCATGGACCTCAAACGCCTGGAGTCCGTACAGAGAAGATAGACCAAACAAATACACGGACTGGAAGGCCTTCCCTACAATGAGAGACTATAGATACAAAGTCTAAACCTCTTCTCTGTACAGGGCCAACTGATAAGGAGCAACCTTATACTCTGCCACAACATCTTCCATGGCAATTCACCCATCGCACCCACCGACCTCTTCACACTATAGAACCGAGACTAGGCACCAGGGGCCACAGGTACAAGGTACAGATCCAACATGTATCAGTAGAAGCCCGAAAACGCTTCTTCTCGTGCAGAATAGCAGAGCTCTGGAACTCCCTCTCCGAAGAAGCTGTTATGGCCCCAAATACCACTGCCTTCAAGAGACTCCTTGCCCAAACTCTGCCCGAAACCCTCCAAAGCTTTATACAATAACCTAAACAGACCCCCCCACCCCCAATCCCTACTTTCCCTCCCCACCCCCCTACAAATTTCCCATACCCAACTCCCCACTTCACACCCATATCAAAATAAACAAAGAAATTCCATCATCTTGCAGAACAACACACATGTCATAGACCAACACCCAAATCAAATCAAAGAAGATACAAACAACCAGTTACCCAAACGTATTACAGTACATACACCTCATCGCACAATCTAGCTGGAGTATCCGTATACCTGTACTAGGGCCCGGACCCTCTGTAAGTATTGTCATGTGACACAAGCAGGAGGCCGCGGCTCCACGAAGTAAGATACAAAGGCAGTAGAAGTTGATAAATCATGGCAGCAACTAACCAAAAACTCTATCAATTTCAAATAGGGGGACATTTGAAAAGGTGATCTCCCCGAAGTTCCGAACAATCGCTGAATCGCCAGACCTTACGTTGAGGAGGAAAACCAAGTGATAGGAAATCTACTGTTCAAAGAAGAAAACCAGGAACGAGTGAAGAAGATGTTATATGGTATGTGGAGAACAAGAACCAAGAAAATGAAGGAGCTGGAATAAGAAGAAATAGATTATAATGCAACATATAGAAAAAAGAAAAAGAAATACAATATAATGTAACAGAGCACGTCACAAAAGGAAAATTACAAGAACCTCTCAGGGAAGTGCCGTTGTTAAGGCATTACTTCCCGAACAACATCTGATCTGATCTGATCTGAGACCAGATTTGAAAATCAGCTGACTTTGAAAGAGCGGGAATGGTTTGGGTGCCTCCTTTTGTTGTTAGTTGAGCGCTTCTGTCCTGTCTTGTCATCATTCCATTAACAAGGAATAGGCTAAGCTGAAATATCGGTAAAATCTAGCTCATTAAGGTAAATATCCTGTTTAAGTTGTTTAACACCGGGGACGATTTGGTCAATATTTACGAGCCGCACCACAGCTGGGATCTCATTTCTAATGGTAGTTTTGGGTTCCTATCGGACCTAGGCTATCATTTTATGCTTCATTGCTAGGCTTAGGCTAGGCCTATATAATTTTTATCCACCGGAAAATATTTTGGTAAGATTAGGAGTAGGCCTAAGCCTAGGCTAGTGGGCGTACTACTACCGACATACAGCATAAATCATCTAGCCTATAAAACATTAACCTAACCTAACCTAACCTAACCTAACCTAACCTAACTTAAACCTAACTTTAACCTAACCTAACCTAACCTAACCTAACCTAACCTAACCTAACCTAACCTAACCTAGTAGGCTACTACATGAATACTAGGTTAGGTTAGGTTAGGCTGTTTGGTTAGGTTAATGTTTTACAGTTTTATAGATGAGTTATGCTGTATGTTGGTAGTGGTACACGGCACGCCCAAGTCTAGGCCTAGGAAGGATACTCCTAATCTTACCAATATTTTTTTCTCACCTTTAGGCCTAGGCCTAGCCTATTTTTTTTTTTTTTGCATTAGGCTAGGCCCAGGGTGTCATAACGAAAGCCGAGTCCATTATTGTTAGCCTTTATTATTGTATAGGCCTATGCAAAGATACAATTATGGATTATAGTTTAAATGATAGGTTTGGAAGTGATAAAATGGCCAAAATCGTGCTATTTTATGTTAATTTTCTTGTAGCCTAGGCTATTCCTTTTCACATTCATTCAAGTCTTCGAACTAGGTGGAGGGTGCCAAAACAGGAAATATCCAGTTCTGGATAATTTTTCTAAGCTTACAAGGATCAACTTTGCGCGGGGGGCACAGCCCCCCGGGCCCCGCTACATAACAGGGGGTCCGCCGGAGAAATTTTGAGATGTGAAGGTAAATATACGCACAATAGCCTAGGCTACATGCTCAAAATTTATTAAAAGGAATTAATAATATTGTAAGTAAAAGGGATGTTCTGTATGTTTACTGGTGTTTAATCAGGATACTGGATAGGCCTACTAGGGGAGCTGGCTGCCTGTACTTCAGTCTCAAAGGGATTCATTTCAGGTCCACTAATATAGGCATTGAAAACAGGTTTTTAAATTATTCTTGGCAGTCCCTGTTTTAGTTTTGTAACTTTTGTCCAATCAAGATTTCATGTACCGTAGGCCTAGGCCTAGGCCTATATTTGTTGTTGCATTCCAAGAACTATGGTACCTGGAACTCTCGTCGACCGGAATTCTCGTCGACGGCGACGAGTGTTCCAATTTTCGCCGTCGACGAGTGTTCCAATTAAGTAGTGTTTTTTTCGGGGAGACATCCTTTTCAACTGTCCCCTCTATTGTCATTGTTTTATATAATATATATATATATATATATATATATATATATATATATATATATATATATATATATATATATATATATATATACACATACTGTATGTATATATATTATATATATACAGTATATCATTTATATACCGGTATATATATTTTTTTGAGACATAGGCCTATAATTCATAAATTATATAAATTATACAAGATATGTACCGTAGGCTATTTGTATTATTATATATTTAGTCTTATTGTTCATACATACAAAAAAATCGGTAAGATTTTACGGTTTGACAGTTACAAGCCCCATAGATGTTTGTGTAGCCTATAGGTATGTTATATAATAGTCTTCAGTCCTATATAATTATGTCCTTCCCGTCGTAAATGTATTATAAGAGAGATATAGGGTAAAACACAGAGTCTTGTCTGCATAATGACCAGTCCTGTTTTACGGGATTTCTGCTTTATAGATTTTTGTTTTCCCTCCTACCTTACTCGGGGGACCTTACAGTTGCGCGATCCAGTGCTGCTTTGGTAATTGCATACATTTTAGGTTAGTTTCTATCCACGTATTACTTTTAGGTTAAGTTAGGTTTCCTAGTTAGGTTTCTTAGTTAGGTAAAACAACACTGTATATCAAAGAAAAAATGCAAAAAAAAACACATTCTAAAACTCGTATCAATTTACCAAAAAATCAAACGAAAGACGAATAGTTTATTTTTAGTCGTTATTAGTATATATGTAAAGAAGAAATGGTGGTGTATAGTTCAAATTATGTCTTTGGAACTGATAAAATGGCCAACACATGCTATTTCATGTTAATTTGCTTGTATTCCTTCTCATATTCGTTCAACTATTCACACAACATTGCTCCGGTTTGACACCCTGGCACTGGCTTGAAACAGGGAATGGCTTGCCTTCTGGTGCCTCTCCATCTTCTCTTGGGCCACAAGTTGATGCTGCAGTAGCAGCTGCACTTTAACAAATGAGCATTCCTTGTGCAGAACCTCAATTAGTTCATACACATTGCAGCTCGCCTCGGCTCTTTCACACAACTTGAGGTTGTTGTGCCACCCCTCCACATCATTGTTAGTTCGTACTATCTGTCCGAATACAGACCATTGGTCTGGAGTCCAACCCCCGGCCCCATGGCTTGGATTAATCCAGGTGGTCTCAAAGTACTCATAACAACTGATGTAAACCATCAGGGTGACTGGGCAAGACCAGGGCTATGTCATTTGCTTGCATTCCTTTTTCTTAAAGCTTCACCAAAACTTCTATAATTATATAATACCATTATTATATATTATTGATATATATATGTATTATACATTTATACCTTAGTGGAAACTAAGAAGAAAGGCATTCGTTCAAATTGGCATTCACTCGCAATCCTTCTATCGAATCAGTTACCACTACACAACGAACGGTATATTCCTGCGAAACGGCATGCATTATATCTCAAGAACTGGGCAGTGTTATAGCATATTTGTTGTTTGTACATATATATGTATTATGTATGTTGCTTCGTAGTATACTATAAATGGAAAATATACTTGGTAAATGAATAATTAGAGGGCATCTGTGGACTCACTTTTACAATTTCCCAGCTCAGCTGGTGGGCGACGAGTGGAGGTGAGTCGAGTTGTATACTGATATTCTATTGGTCAATAAACTGGGTGTGACGTCACGAGCGATGATGGTATATGAATGGTTGTTGTGGGAGTACGTCACTGTTTAGACGGTGACGTCACAAATTCTCGCAACATTTTAACGGGTGTAGAAATACACGTCAGTCCATATAATGAGCCTCTTTTGTTTCTCAATCCCTCTACGACGTCACATTGATTCATTTATTATCCTTGGTGTTTATAATCTCTCGGATTCGGGCCAGTCGGCCATATTTGAAATGGTGGAACTGTTGTTCAATGAATAGTGAAGTGTTTTTGCTTTATGAAAACACCTACAACATCTTCTATTTAACGGGATTACCAACGGAGCTTCCAGCGGCATTGTGTTAATTTGGCTGCAGACCATTATTGTCCAGTACACCAAGGGTAAGGGTTTTATACCGTCGTTATTTGGGTCCAAGCCTAGGCTACGATTACCACAGAATCTTTAATGAATATCCTCAATACAGACTTATTTCCTTCACTTACCTCGTCAATAATAACCCATATAGGTGGAGAGGCCCTGAATTATATCAAAGAAAAAGTGATGTTGAAACATTATCTGCAATTTAGCCATGTTGATTAACTCTTAGCCCACTTAACCCCTTCAGACTCATATGACGCAGAGCTTGGCAGATTAGCAATAAGAAATAGAGTTCTCTCACTCTTATAATTACCTCTTTTGGCGACCGTCAATCTTTTATGAATTAAATACCAAACCAGCGGGGGTGGCAGCCCCCACCTAATATACTAGGTTAGGTTAGGTAAGGTTGTTAGGTTTCGCTAATATTACCCCTTATTTTCGTCATTTACCCCTCAACTTCCCTGTACAGCTGTACTTCATAGCCCTCCCCACTATCGGGGGCCGTATCTTAAGATCGTAATTGTTTAATCGAAGTCTTCTTTTTCTAGTTATTAAAAACGTATTCTATGGTGTATTATATGATATATAGAAGCAATAGAACTGTTAAAATTACCTGGGAAGTGTATATTAAACAAAATACAAAACTTTGAATAATGAGGTAAGAGATAGGCTATGTGTTTTTTATCACTTTTCAACCCAAGACCACCGGGGGTCTGGGGGCAGCAGCCCCCAGGATGCCCAGGTTACCTTAGGTTAGGTTAGGTTAGGTTAGGTTAATGACCAGCTATGTAAATACAGTAGTGAACATTTGGTTCAGTCTGTGCTCAAAAATCCATTTTCTTTAGGAGGAGGCCATACACTAAACAATTACCGTGATGTTGAAACATTATCTGCAATTTAGCCATGTTGATTAACTCTTAGCCCACTTAACCCCTTCAGACTCACCTGACGCAGAGGTTGGCAGATTAGGAATAAGAAATAGAGTTCTCTCACTCTTATAATTAACTCTTTTGCCGACCGTCAATCTTTTATGAATTAGGCTAAATACCAAACCAGCGGGGGTGTGGGGGCGGCAGCCCCCACCTAATATACTAGGTTAGGTTAGGTAAGGTTGTTAGGTTGCGCTAATATTACCCCTTATTTTCGTCTTTTACCCCTCAATTTCCCTGTACTTCATAGCCATCCCCACTATCGGGGGCCGTGTCTTAAGATTGTTGGATAATGGGGACAATTATTTTCCGGAGATTCTAATTAATGACAACCACTGTATAATGATGAAAACTAGCTAAAACCCCCCAAAAAACCTCACGAAATAAAAGTTGGCCAGGTTCCTGGATATGTTCCTTAATTTGCATGAACAAATTGTAATAGGCCTATAGAAACCTAATAAATCATATAAATAACAAATCCACAAAAATACAATCATTGAAAATAGCTGTGGTCCGTCTCCTTAATATTGACCGAAAAAACGCCCATTCTAATAAATCTCAGAGCTCTTTCGGACAGTCACAGTTTACAAACGCCTTCTTTATGCAGTATAATCAATATTTACCCCCTGCTGGCAACATAGATGACGATTTCAATAATTCATGGGGGGGGTGAGGGGGGGCAAAGCCTCCCCTCAACCCATCGTGTACCCAACATTGGCATTATAACTAAGACCATGAATAGGGCCTACACTCATTTCTCAAAATCTGGAGGAAAAAACATAACAAATAAGGGTGCGAGCCTATTCCCTATAATTACTAATACAGGTATATCACTTCATCTTGGGACGATACCGCTCTCGCAAATTAACCTTACCGTTCACGAGGCAAATACGGGGGTGGGGGATACTAATTAGTATTGATAAATAGAAACGGTTTGAATATCAAGACGCAAATCACACAGTTCACTGATGACATTATAATACGGTACACGTTGTGTGAAACATATACACCGCTGATGTTAAATTAACCGGGTGTAAGATTAAGCGGGTGTAAAAATAAGCGGGTGTAATGACGACATGTTGGCCGAGGGCTGGAATGACGTCATCGCTGAGGACCGCCTTGGCTGATGACGTCACGATAATCAACAACCAATCACAAGCAAGGATACACAACGTCTTGGCTTGGTTAATCAAGATGGCTATATTCTAGTTAATCTCCGTGTTTCAACCCCTCTCTTTCCCTGATATATTTCATACCCTCCCCAGCTATCGGGGTTTAGTATTGTTGAGGTAAGTGAAGAAAATAACTAAGAGATATGAGGATATAAATAAGGATCCTTAGTTAATGGGCAAACAAAATACGGTGACTACCGCTACATAGGATCTTACCCAACGAACCACTACCTACACAACCACTTTTCTTAAGCTTCACCATAACTTCTAATTATAGTTTATGTATAAATATATATTTTTAAACTATTGTTTCTTTTCAACGATTTTTTTTGTAAGTGGACCTGTCGACGAGTGTTCCATGTCGTCGACGAGTGTTCCATCGTCGACGAGAGTTCTAGGTTCGCGCTTCGACGAGAGTTCCATAATTCAGAACTATTACATAGCCTACTTAATTTATATCCTTTGATATGATACATGAGTTACTAGCCTATAGAGTACTGGTTAAAATACATACCGGTACCAAGTTTCAAGAATAAACTTTGATTAGAACATTTGTTTGTCTATTATTTTCCCTGGGCCGAGTAAAAAATACCTGGGTAGGCTATTCCCATCTCGGGTTAAGTACAATCAGTAGGAATGTAGAAACTTAGCCTACTTTAATTTTCACAACTTTAAAAGACCCAAGATTCTGCAAGGCTAATTCCGAAAATATTCAATCAAGTCTCCGTTACCCCCGTGAAGTCAGGTTATAGTAATGACAAGACATACCAATTGTATAGTTTAGTTAGCGGGTGTGTGGACTGTGGGGATAGTGGCAGCCCCCACTTTGGACACTAAGTAGTAAGTATAGTTAGGTTAGGGTAAGGTAATGCAAATTATCTACTCATAAAATGATAAACAATTGAACAATAAACTACTGTACTATATTCCTTGAAGAAATAAAAACAAATAATTGTACATAAGGCTGCGGCTGCGGAAAGATTCTTTAGCGATACCCAAGTCATGGCCGGGAAATCTATAAATGCACTGTTGGCAGTAGGCCTAGCCTGTACACTTATTAAATTGTACCGGTAATCTGGCTAAAAAGTTACTGGTATACAAAATAAGAACATAGCGGCAGGGTGCAGATCCTACTTTGGACACTAAGTTTGGACTTTGGTTAGGGTAAGTTATTGCAAATCCTCCACTCATAATATAAACTACCTGTACAATAAAATAAGATACCAGTAATATAGGGCCTAGCCTATAGCCTACCGTACCTTGAAAAAAAAAAAAACGGTAAGACTGCGATTCAAGTATTATTCAGTGATACCCAAATCATGGCCGAACACTATAAATGCACTGTAGGGCGGCAGGCCTAACCTAGGCTATACAGTACGGTACCAGTACAGTGTACACTCTTATTAAATTGTGCCGGTACTCTGGCAGAAAATTTTATAAGAACATAGCAGCAGGTCTCACTTTGGACACGAAGTTAGGTTAGGACCGTCTGTTGCGTACTGTTTCGTATGTTTGATTAGTAAATGTTATGCTAATCCTCACAACTCCTCCACTTATTACACGATAAATGACAATGAAAAACCATATTCCTCAAAGAAATAATACAAACAAATTGTAAGTGTAAATAATAAATATAGCTGCAAAAGGATTCTTCACTGGTACCCAAGGGCCAATCCCAAATGATAAATCAAATTGCCGGGATTCCAGACGGTGCCGCGGCAAGTCTAGCCTATTGCCTACAGTCTTATTAAAGTCACAAAGTGTGCTCAAGCCAAAACAAAGATTAGAACTTCTAAACACTGGCAGTGGCTAATGAATGGTGTTTTATGAAAAATAAATAAAAAAAAAACATGGTAGGCCTATTACTGACTTTTAGCATCAACAGTTAGCCCAGCTATTGTTTTTTATGCAGCCCATCAATGTTAACACCTGATAGTGGGAAGGGATATGAAGAATGTGGAAATTGAGGGAATTTGGGATACTGTACAGAATAAGCTGAAGGGGGCAAGCCCCCCCCCCACCCCCCTCATCCTCCCAGGACTTATTGCAATTCTCAACGTGTAAATAGGCTACTCATTTCCAGTAATAATCATTATTAGGCTATAGAAAGCTTATATACCGGTACCTAGAAAATAATGGTAACTTTGGTAAGGATGTATTATTTGGGCATACCGCCTGCCAGGCCCTGTCTTGTTTACACTACTCACATGTTCGCGATCATGTTCCCGTCTATTTTGGCTGCTGTGGGATACAATAATAGGTTGATCGAGGAACTAGATGAGAATTTCAACAAGTCCTGGGGAGGGGCAAGGCCTATAGGCCTAGCCTATCCCTAAAATCCCACGGCAAATGGTTAGTCATAGGCTAGGCTATAACCTAGCTAAGCTTATTTTTTGTTGTCTTTAACCTCAAATCTTCCTTGATCTTCATTATCATAGCCCTACTAGGCTAGTGGGGGGCTGTCTTAAGATTGTTGGATAATGGGTTAGGCCTAGGCCTAATATGCCTAGCCTATGCTACTAATTTCTGCTCCAAATCATCATAGGCCTAGGCTAATAAAAGTTTATTTCCCTAGCTGAAGGAAAATATAGGGAATGAGTTTGAGTTGTGTTACCGGGCGTACGTCGTCTAAACACGCGAGTGCGGCGAGTTGATGTCAAACAGCAGGGGTGTGGGGGCGGCAGCCCCCACCCATAATACTAGGTTAGGTAATGTTGTTGTTGTTGTTGTTCCCTAAGCTGCCTGGCCGAACAGCCCCGAGTCCCTGAGGAAGGCCATGGCCACGATCGGGCTTTCCCACAGAGCTCTCATTGAGTGTAGATTATGTTGTTGGCGTAAGTGGTTGTGTGAAATGCAGTCTTCTATGATGTGTTTAATGGTATGGAGTGCTGTGTTACATCCCGGGCAGGCGTCGACAACGGAGTCATCCAGTCTCTTCTGATAGCTCAGGAGAGCTGGATGGTGTCCGCATCTCAGCCTGGCCATGTGGACTCTGTCCTCGCGAGGGAGGGAGGATTCGGAAGGATGGATTTCGGGAGGTCGTGCATGCAGCTGCGTGTTGTCTGTGAGTGGATGGATTGGCGAGAGATATGAGTATGGATGTGCTTCTGGAAGTTGGTTCGGGGTGGGCAGGGAGGAAGAGAGGACAATAATTGTGTGTGATACCGTGTGCTGGGTGTTGTTTTGATATTTCTTGGTGTCTGTGGGTGTGTTGCCATGTAGTTTAGTGGGTGGTCTTGGTTCGTGGAGGCTGCTGCCAGGAATTGAGTGCCTCTCATGTCCAGATGGTCTTTGACTTTGAGGATTTTGGTTTCTTGATGTAGGTGATCTGTGGGTGCAGTAGCTGTGCAGCCTGTAATGATCTTCAGGGCTTTGTTTTGAATAGTCTGTAAGGTCTTATGATGTGTTTCAGCTAGGTTAGAAGCCCAGGCTGGGCTTGCGTATTCCATCACTGATCTTATGTATTGTATATATACTGTGGTGGTAGTTTCTTTGTTGTGTCAAAATTTGTGTGAGCAAGTGACCTGAGGGTGTTAAGTCTGGGTGTCAGTTTCTTTTTAATGTTTGTGGTGTGCTGTTTGAATGTCATATGAGTATCATATGTTACTCCTAGGATTTTGGGTGTGTGTGTATGTGTTAGGGGTGTGTTGTTTATGGTGAGTTGAGGGATGTATTCGTGTTCACCTGTCCAGCTTGTGAGCAGGGTTGCGGTGGATTTGGCTGGAGCTAGATTAAGTCTGTTTGTAGTGCACCAGCCATGTAGTGTGTTGAGATAGGGTTGAAGGAGATCTGTTGCTCTTCTTGGGTCATGGTGTGTGCATGTGAGTGTTATGTCATCTGCATAGGAGGCTAAGTTTATTTGGGGCGTATTGGGTGTAGTTATATCGTGCATGTACAGATTGAAGAGTGCGGGCGATAGGACGGATCCTTGTGGGACTCCGTTTGGAAAGTTTCTGATTTTAGATGACTGACCGGCAAAAGATACGTGTGCACATCTGCCTGCTAGGAAGTTGGCCAGCCACCTTTTTGTGTTGTTGTGCATGTTTGTGTTGTAGATTTTGTTTGTTAGGTTGTGGCGGGGGATGGCATCGAAGGCTTTACTAATGTCGAGTGTGGCTAATAGTGATCTGTGTGGTGGTCTAGCTGAGTTGATGCCGTCAAAAGCTCTTTGTGTAAGGTCTGTGAGAAGAGTGTTTGTGGAGTGCAGTGGCCTAAAGCCATGTTGTGTTGGAGCTAGGGGTAGGTCGGGTGTAATTAGTTGTAATACTAGGCGTTCCATGATTTTGGAGGGGGAGCAAAGGAGTGTGATGGGGCGGTGCGAGGAGGGTAGCGTGGGGTCTTTGTTGGGTTTGGGGAATGGGATGATGATACCATGCTTCCAAATGTCTGGTATTGTGTTGTGTGAATAGCTGTAGTTTGATATGTTAGTGAGTGCTTGTATGCCTTGTGGTCCCAGTTGTCTGAGGTGTACAGTATGTTGCTTATGTTGTCTAGGCCACAGGCGGGTGAGTGCTTGAGATTGTTGATGATATGCTTTGTCTGGTGATTGGTGAAGGGTGTATAGTCAGGGTCTGTGGGGAATTGTCTCTTACATCGGATGACACGTCGGTCGTCTTTGTGAGGTTTTAGGTGGCTGACATGTGAGAAGTGATTGATGAGAGTGTTTGCTTGTTGTTTACATGAAGGAGTAGAGTCTGTTGTTGTGATTGCAGCATGTGATTGTGTTGTGTTGCTGTTGGAAAGTGTGATGCTGTTTAGTGTTTTGTATAGTTTTTTGGGGTTTGTTTTGTGATCAAGTGTTTGTAGGAAGTTATTCCAATTTAGTTTTTGTTGTTCTTGTATTTTGTTGTTAGTTTGGGTGTTGAGTGCTTGAATTTGTTGTGTGATGTCTTGTGTGTGGGGTGCTGGGGAGTGTTTCAGTGTGTCGCGTTGTCTGATGAGGTTTTGAATTTCTGGTGTGAAGTTGGGGTTGTGTCTTTTTCTGTTACCTCTTGGAATGTGTTTCTTGTCAGCATTTTGGATAGTTTTATTGAGTATGTGTACAGCATTGTTGATGTTAGTGATGGGTGTACTGTTTAGAGTTGTGAAGTGTTGTTCTGTCTCATTTGTAAATGCTTTCCAGTTAGCTCTTTTATAATTGGTGTATGTGCGTTTGTGGCTAGCTGGGGTGAGTCTGGTTTTGGTGGTGATAATGATCGGGAGGTGGTCAGAGCCTAAGGTTCTGACCACCCTCCAGGATGTTGTGGGGGCGAGTTCTGGGGAGCAAAAGGTGATGTCTGGAGATGATGGGTTATAGAGGGCTTGGTGAGGAATATGGGTATGTTGATGGATGTCGTTAAGGATGATGAGGTTATCTGTTTGGTTTTGTAGTACCAGCCCTCTGTCTGTGTCGGGGTTGTCGACAAACCAGGCCGACGTCTTGGCGTTGAAGTCACCACCCAGGATGATGTGTGGGGTGTTTGTGATGTGTTGTAAGTGTGGTCTGTATTCATTTGGTACTGTAGGGAATGTTTGGGGAGGGATGTATGTGTTTATGATGGTTATGTTGGATTTGTTGCCAGTGCGTATTTTAATTGATTGTATTTCTGTTGTGTTATCATTTGGGGGAGGAGGGATTTGGTTTGTACACTGGTTACTATGTATGATATTTCATTGTGTACCAGGGTGATGAGTCCACCGCCCCCGCCGACAGCCCGGTCTTGTCTGATGGTGGTGAAATTATGAAATGTGGGTGTTTTTTGTGATGTGTGGAGTTTTGTTTCTTGTAAGATGGCAATGTGTATGTTGTGTTGTTTGATGAAGTGTGAGAGTTCGTGTTTCTTTGTGTTAATGCCATCTATGTTCAATTGGAGAATGTTAATGTTATGTGCACGATGTATGTTGGGTGCTGCTGCACGAGGATGGGGTGGGGGTAGGGGTGAGGGAGGGGCTGGAGGTTGGGATGGGTGAGGTGGGGATTGGGGTTGGAATGGATTAGGATGGGGTGTGGTATGTTGAGTTGAGGATGTGAATGGTATGGGGAGGTTAGGTGGGTTAGGGAGGAGAGGTGGACGGGTTTTAGGGGGGGGAGTGGATGATATGGAAAGGCTAGGTGGTTTGGGGAGGAGAGGTGGACGGGTTTTAGGCGAGGGATTTGACTGGGAGAGGGAGGGGCATGAGGAACAGGTCCAGGTGTTCGTGTAGTGTTTCTTGGAGGCAAGTGTTGTACAGGTGAAGTGGGTCCAGTTCCTGCATGCATTGCAGAGAACTGAACCCTTAGTGTGGCGACTCGAAGTGATGGGTTTTGAGCAAGTTGGACATATGTATGTGTACGTGGGTCCTGGGTTGCTCTCAATGTCTCCGGCTAGAAGAAGTCTTCGAGAAATGACAGCCGGAGAGTCATTTCTCGGTGTAGGAAAAACTGTGTGGTGTGAGAGGTGTGGAAATTCCCGGCGCGACCGGGAAGGTAAGGTTGTTAGGTTAGGCTAATGTCCTTTCAAAGGGGTTTCGGCTAGGCTAGGCTAGGCTTAGTAGGCTAGTAGGCTAGTAAACACTAGGATATACCCGGACAGAGGTAGGTGATACACCCGATAACACAACTCTTGCCAAATATAGCTCACACAAAAATATATGCTAGGCTACTTACAAAATCGCTGTTTGTGCTAAAAGTCAGGTTTACCAAAAGCATCACAGGCTGTGGTGGTATCCTGCCCCTGCTGGGGGCTGGGGCTGAGGTCCTGGGGATGGAATCTTGGATTGGGTGGACCTTGATCTTTGACCATAATTATAAGGAGTTTCCTATGATTAACATGCACAATTTTATATTTACAGGGCACTTACAATTCAGATGACGTCAGATTTATAGTCCAACCCCTTAATCAGTCTTATTTTCCATTAAACTATCACTAAATAATGGCTAAACACATTTCCAAGTGTTTCACAGTTAATTGGCGGCAAGCTAATTTGACGTCATCATTGGATCATCCTCAGAAACAACAACGTAAAACAATAGCTAATACCCTTTCGTTGTTTCGATTGATCCTATCATATATATACGCTTGAGAAACCAGTAATTCATCATAAAATCGCACTAATTTATAGCTTACCTTATGCCTCAAGGTCTTGCACTTTTTGTCAAACACATAAAATTTATATTCATTCACTATTTTTGAGAAATTAGATTATTAGAAGCCCCTTAAAATTTATCCACACGATGGAATATCGCGTATTTTGGCGGGGGGGTTCAGTTCAGTTCAGTTGATTGGCGGGAGTAATGCCTTTAAAGCGGCACTCCCTGATGTAGGGTTCTTCTTGCGGTCTGGGTCCGGGTCTACTTTATCTTAATAATTCCTTTATTTTCTTATTTGCCAAAGTCTATATACCGTTGTTTTTGCCTCTTCTGTTGTATTTCTGTTGAATAGTAGGCGGCCAATAGTCAATCCTCATCCTCCTGGTAGGGCTGCTGCAGTGCTGGGTTGTTCCTCCTCTCTTCGCTGTATGCTGGGCAGTGCAGCACAAAGTGGTTCAGGTCCTCATACTCATAGCCACACATGATGCACTCTGTCGTCTCGTTATTAAATCTCCGTCTGTTCCCCAGGTTCATGTTGTTACTCCTGCATTTAAACAGGATCACCGAAGCCTCCCTACTATCATACACATTCTCCTGGCCACCTGTCTCTCTTCTCCATTCTCTATACATTTTCAGACTTGGTTTTTCTTCCATTTCTTGCTTCCATACTTTAGTATCCCACTCTCTCACCTTCATCTCTTCATTTGTCACTTCCCTCCTCTTATCCCTACCATTTTTCTATCCTCTATTAATCCTTTTATCCATTTATTCTTCTTTCTCTCTTTCATCTCTTCCACTATTCTTCCAAGCAATTTGTTCCCTTCTTCTCTCAAAATATATTGTATGTAAATACTTTACCTGTCCCTCCATTATCCTTGCTTTCATACTTGAAATTCCTATCTCTCCTCTTATTGCTGCCTCTTGCGCATACCTCGGAGCTCCCAATATTTGTCTGCTTACGCTATTCTCTATCTTTTGTAGTCGTTGTATCTCCTGTTTATTTAGATCTAATATATTTGCTCCGTACAGTATTGCAGGGAGGGCTACACTTTTCCAGTATGTCTTACCTATTAATAATCTAGAGCAGCTCCTTGCAATTATTGAGTAAGTCAGAAAACTAACATTCAAGCTTAAATTAATATTTTACATTATTCATTTCAGTCAATATATTAAACACACAGAGTAGTTTAGTTAATATATACATAGTTTTAGATAAATACCTATTATTATCCTTTTATCTACATATTATTGAGCATTCGAGTGCCAATTAAATTAGTTGTGTTCGTGTTGACTTGACTAAGCCTTCGGCGCGATATAACATCGGAGGTAAGCGTACCTCTAAGCCTAAGTCATTGTAGGCCTTATCGGACTCAGTTGGGATTATCTGTTTGTAAACAAAACAAGTTGCTCTTGACTCTCGCGTGGAATATTGTATATAATTACTTTAGGAGCTGCATTTGGACTTCAATTCAGGTGATATATAATAGTTATAAGATCATAGCAAGTGTAGGTTAATATACAGGAGACGCAACAACGTGTTTTTCAGGTATTTTTTTTGGTATTTTGATTTTGTTTTTGGTGTTTTAGTCGAATCTAGTGATGAAATTGAATGGGAATTAAGCATTTACCCATTATCCATCAATCTAAAGACACGCCCCCCGATAGTGGGGAGGGCTATGAAGATCAGGGAAATTGAGGGATAAAAATTGTATAGAACACGATAATACACATTTGTAACCAAAATTTGGCTCGGGTTTTGTCAATTTCCAGACCCATAAAACCCGACTTTTTGAAAACCCGAGCCAAGTTTTGACGAAAGTTGGCTCGGATTTAACTAATTTAAAAATGAAAATAACACAGTAACCTTATTAACATGTTGGCTCGGGTTTTGTAAATTTCCATACCCATATAACCCGACATTTTGAAAACACGAGCCAAGTTTTGACGAAACTTGGCTCGGATTTTACTAATTTTCATGTTAAAATTACACAGTAACCTTAATAAAATCTTTGTTTGGGTTTTCATAGGGTTAACATTAGCCTAACCTAACGAAGTAAGAATGGGGTTAACATTAGCCTAACCTAACAACCTTACCTAACCTAACCTAGTAAGAATGGGGTTAACATTAGCCTAACCTAACAACCTTACCTAACCTAACCTAGTAAGAATGGGGTTAACATTATCCTAACCTAACAACCCAACCTAACCTAACCTAACCTAGACCCAGTACGTTGGATACAAGACTAGCCCTTGCATGCCAGCTACTAAGGGTTCAAAGTACCCAGTACGTAGGATACAAAAATAGCCCTTGCATGCCAGTTTAAACCTATGCGAAAAAAATCTTTTACTTTAGCCTATGTTACTTTGCGATCACCTATTAAGATTCCCGAGCTAGCTGTGGTCCGGCTCCTTTATATTGTCCCAACCAACCAACTAACCTTAACCCTCCAGCCCCGGCTATGTATTACAGTATATATATATTCCTCGAAACCCGGGTGTTTTGGCCGAAAAACGTCTAGGCTAGGCTACCGTATATTCGTTAATCAGACTGCTTCCCGCATTCCCGTGCATCCCCAAGCGTAGCTGTGTTATTTACCTGTAGAATGGCATTAAGTAGAGCTCTCTAAGTCAACTGGTTGAGCTGTGATGATTTCATTGGAGATAACTTTATGGCCAAAACAGCCACTTTACACCACTTTTCGATACTTAACAACAACATACAGGCACACATGAACAAGCGACGCTCTCCTTCTTGTGGCCGGAGATGCGGGGCGTCGGTCCAGCCGGCTGTTGTTTACATGCGTCGGACCGACGCCTCGCACACGAAGCTCACAGGCTTTCAACCACTGGGCGTTCAAGAGGCCTTCCGGATACCTGTTATATGCTTTTTTATGGGCGTTCAAGAGCCCTTCCGTGGTGAGAGGGTTAATGAACAGAGGAGGTACTGACTTGAGTGGCTGCCTGGCTGGCCGCTGGAGGCTCGATCACCACTCATCTTGGTCAACAGCTGGTGGATTTTTGTTTCGAATTTTTCCATGTCAAACAACTGTATGTGCATTTCAAAACCAGCTGTCCTCGTCGGCTGTATTTGGAACACTGGTTATTGCACTTTGGACAGCTTACACTTATTGGAAGGCGAAAATGTCTTAAGCAGCCTCAGTATTTTTAAAGACGGTGGAAAAAGCTTTGATCGGCTCACACCCTCTACACAAGCTGGCCAGAGTCAAACTGATAGCTTATATCCCGGGCCACCTGTTTTCCCAAATCATTTTATCACGACGCCACCAGTATAGTTCATTGCATTCGCCACCAGATGTCTCAGTTGTTGACTGACAGTCACGCAAAAGAGGTCTCCCAGAAGAAGACGAAAAAGAAGAAGTGTAAACAAACCCTTAAAACGTAAATACAGTAAACCCTCGCTATCTCGGACTAATTGGGGGGAGACCCAGTCCGAGATGACCGAAAATCCGAGATGTCCGAAGTCCGACTTAAGAGAGGGAAAATTCCGAATTAGAAGAAGAAAGTCCGCGTCACCAGAGAAATTGAGATTTTTTTTTTTTTTTTTTTTATATATATCTAGTTAATGCATCTATCTCCCTTATATATATATATATAAAACTATGTCTTATTTGGTCTTTTTTTAATCTATGAATCAATTCTAATACGATGGAATTGAAAACAATATTACCCTTCTAACACACAAATAATAAAATGAAAAAGAGAGTAAATAAAAATGTCTCCTTTGTCTTTGAGAAACATAAGTCCGTCTCGTATATGTTAGTATTTTATCGCTCGCCTGCCCCTAGCCACTCTCTCTCTATCTATTTATCTCTCTAATGCATCTAACTAACTCCCTTATACATTAACATAACTGTCTTATTTGGACTTTTTGTAATCTATAAATAATTTCTAATGCGATGGAATTGAAAACAATATTATCCATCTAGCACACAAATAATAACATGAAAAAGAGTCAATAAAAATTTCTCCTTTGTCTTTTCAGAACCAATTAAACCGTCTCATAATAGTTCGTGTTTATCGCTCACTTCCCCTTCTGCAACTCTCTGTCTATCTATCTATCTTGTCTTTTCAGAACCAATTAAGTCCGTCTCATAATAGTTAGTGTTTATCGCTCACTCCCCCTGTAACTCTCTCTTTCTATCTATATCTCTCTAATGCATCTACGTAACTCCCTTATACATTAACATAACTATGTCTTATTTGGACTTTTTGTAATCTTTGAATCATTTCTAATGCAATGGAATTGAAAACAATATTATCCTTCTAGCACACAAATAATAACATGAAAAGAGTCAATATAAAAGTCTCCTTGTCTTTTCAGAACCAATTAAGTCTGTCTCATAATAGTTCGTGTTTATCGCTCACTTCCCCTTCTGCAACTCTTTCTATCTATCTTGTCTTTTCAGAACCAATTAAGTCCATCTCATAATAGTTCGTGTTTATCGCTCACTCCCCCTCTGTAACTCTCTTTCTATCTATCTATCTCTCTAATGCATCTACGTAACTCCCTTATACATTAACATAACTATGTCTTATTTGGATTTCTTGTAATCTTTGAATAATTTCTAATGCAATGGAATTGAAAAATATAATATCGGACATTTTCCGAATACTTATAAAAAGTCCCACAACGTCAGAGACTGTCGGAACGATGACGGAAATGTCCGAAATACCGAAGTGCATGTCCGAGAGGCCGTAGCCAGTCCGACTAGTACGGGTTTCCGACTTCTAGAGGTCCGAGATGGCGAGGGTTTACTGTATCCATATAATACCGTATGTATTATGTTAGTTTCCTGGGAATGACACCTACATCAAAAATTTGGAAAAAATCGCTTAATCACATGCTATTGAGCTTACTTTTTTACCAATATTGTAGCGCCTCCTGTATATTGACCCAAGTGTAGAGTACATTGTTAAGGCAAACCACTATCGTTTGATGAGTTTAATGTCCGTATGTAGCTCAGGAGTCAGGACTCTAATTTATTAGTGGCCCCTCCATCATTGACGAACATGCCTATTACATAAGGCATCCTCTTCAAACACTAATCCGCCGTAGTTTGAATCTACCGCGCAGAGCATTTAAAATCTGAGGAGCCTTCATCATGAGCGCACGCGACCTCACTCATGGCTTCAGTCATTATGAATTGGGTTCTCACTACGAAAAAACTTCGTAAAAAATAAAAACAAAAAGAAAATAAGAATAACTATCCAATAAGCTTTCCATCATATCGTGGATGTACTTGTGTGGATCTTTGACCAGACGCTGATTCAGGCGTCATTCTTCCTTCTCTGCTCTGCGCTCAGCCTGCCCGGACGTGTCTCCCCACGCTCCGCTGGTTCCGCATTTGCTGCGTCCCTAGTGAGTTTTTTCTCATTTGTTTACTCCGGGATGTATCGAGTAAGGTTAGGATATGCGTAGCAGGAGTGTCCTGGGCTGGTTGCCCGCAGTGCAGTGTATTTTGGGTCGTGTGTTTGGGGCATCTATTTCGGATGTACCCTCGTGGTCCTGTTGTAGACTTGTGAACTTTTCACAGTTGAGTTAGCTTGTGATGCAGGCGGCTTTCATTACGCGTTAGTTATGCTGCCTTTTATCTTTCTGATGAGGTAAGCGTTGCTTACTGACATTCCCAGCGTATTTTTCTTCACTTAGTGAAGTTTTTTCTGGGTCCCGAGTCAGTCTTCCCTTTGCCGGAAGTATTTGCTACAGTGGTGTGTTGGCGGTGGTTCCTGTTGTTATATTTCCAGTGTTTTTTTGTTTATATTTCAACATTTCTTATGCCGTCTACTTAGGCCTAGCCAGCCGCTCGTAGCTTTGCCACATGTACTGTATAAGTGTTATTGTTTATTTTATAAATATGTCCTACTGTGTCATGTGTATCCGGGTTTAGTTGTGTATTGGCTAATTCCACGGACTATGTATGTTTCCTGGTTTAGTTGTGTATTGGCTAATTCCACGGATTATTGTGTGGACCCTAGGCTAGTCGTGCTTGGCTTTCTCTCGGGTCCTATGTGCATTCAGATGGTTTCTGAACGGGGTGGGTTACTTTCCGGCGGGTTTTTTCTCGGTTACGCCGTGAAAAAACCCGGCCGAGAGCCGTGTTGGGCCACGCGTGGTTTCAACACAGGCTTGTGTCCCCGGCGTTGAGGTGTCTGTGGCTCTCCAGGACTGCGTCTCTGTGTTGGTGCCTGTTTTCAGGCTCCCTTTGATTCCCGGCGGATTGGCTGTACCCATCTAACATTGTTCATGCGGACATATGTTATGATGTTTTTCTACCCGGTTTTACAAACCACAGGAAAAACCTAGCTGTTGTTAAGGGCTTTCCTCCCCGGCGATCTTTTACAAAGAAGTGGGGACAGGAACTTATGGGGTTAACGTTTTGACATCTCACCCGGCGGGTGCACCTTGGTAGGGTGGGATGAACGACTGGGTCATTCAGTTAGTTAACCGATCCATTATAGTGATACTATATGTATCGCCGCCTTCACACTTACGGCGATCGAAGGTTCAATTAGGGTTAACATCTTTTTTCACACCCGGCGGGTGCTCCTGGGAGGAGGAAATAAGGAATTTACAATTCAATTTCGTTAACCAGTTAATTGAGAGATACGTTAATGTATCGCCGCCTTCAAACTTACGGCGATCTTTTGTGACAATTCGTTAGAAATCAGATCTCGTATCAGCCTGCCCTGTGTTATTCTGCTAAATAATTCAGGTGCCGGCGTCTTTGTGGGGGGTTGTTTTCCAAAATTGAATCTTGAAACAGTCACCACCGGAAAGACTATAAACGCCATTCTGGTCCTTTATATTATGTCAGAGGGTATTCTTCACTTTCTTAAAGACATGTTTAGATATTCTGAAATCTTAATAGAACCCCGCCGCGTAGCGAGCTGTGATCGTTGTGTCATTACGTCTCGTTACCCGGCGGGTTATTAACACATGTGTGCGAACATGTTGGGTTAACCTTATGAGCATTAATTCCTGGAAATTTTCTTTTTTTTCCAGAGCTGGGCTCCGGCGGACCAATACAGACCCTGCAGTAGTTTTCCCCACCAGTCTCTGTCATGGCTACCTTGGCCCCAGTTTTTGCTTTATGCATTACCCCTACCTGTGCCGGTATCCCTATTTTTGCGCACACTCTTTGCATCAAGTGTGTTAAATGTCTAGACCGTTCAAGGGGTCTGTGGGTGATGCGCAACTGTTCCTTTTGCTCCCAATTAAGTGTCAAGGTCCTCTGCGACAATGATAAGACCGCAGCGGTCGCCTTACGAGAGGTTAGGCAACAGATGTCAGCGTATACTACGATTGTGGCTCATAAGTCACTTCAATGTGACAACGTCCCTCTTTGGGATAGGCTTCTTTTCGAGCACCCTCCCCCTAAACGTTCCTCTCGAGTAACTAGTCGTAAGCCGGTGGAGACTGGTCAGGGTTCTGTGTCTTCTGCTGCTACTACGAAACATCCAAGAGAGCCTACACCCCCGGCGGCAGCCTCCTCGTCTCGGGAGATCTCTCGGTCTAGGTCACCTCTCAGACACCAACCACCTAGTCTTGCCTCTTCACCATCGAGTAAGAAGAGTAAGACGGAAAGTTCCACCAGTGGTCACGGCGATAAATCCTCCAAATCGAAGAGTACAGTAGGGTCTCACATAAAACGAGTTTATGGTAGATAAACGAGGGCGTTTTATGCGATTTCGTTTTATGTGAACACAGCATTTTGGTGGCGCAATATCGTCAATGTTCACTGTAAGCGAAAATTTTCGTACAAAGCAAACTATATTTCGTACAAAGCGAACGACATTTCATACAAAGCGACGATATTTCGTACAAAGCGAACGACATTTCATACAAAGCGACGATATTTCGTACAAAGCGAATTTTAGGTCGGTCGTTTTAATCGAGACTCGTTTTATGCGGGACCCTACTGTAGTTCACGGTCACACCGCAGCCATAAATCTTCAAAAAAGGATTACCATGATAGAAAGGCCTCCCGACATTCGCCAGTTTCTAGTGCTTCTCATCGTACCTCTACCCCAGACAGAGTTTGTGTTCGGTCTCAAGGGTCCAGTATAGTGCCTGTACCTAAAGATGATTTACCCATTAACATTTTAACCCTGGAATTGGAGAGTTCAGGGGGATCAGTGATTGAGAGTGTTTCAGACTCCCAAGGGAGTGTAGGCCAAGGCCTCGGTGTTTGGCGATTTTCTCGGCCGGGGTCTGACCACCCACTTCCGGCTCAAACTATTCACACAGTGGCTGACGTCCACCGGGACGCGGCGATCCCATCCTCTATTCCTGACTTATCTTGGCAACAAGGTACCCCAGCTTCGGCGGGATCTTCTCAGGAGGAAGAGGATGATAAAGACGAGGTTTCAATGATTTCGGATATGGAAGGGCAAGAGTCAGGTTCAGGCTTAGACGCCGCGCAGGATATTAATGATTCACCAGTGAGTACATCATCAAGTCAATTTGTCACTGCACAGGAAATCGATGGGCTACTTAGTAATGCTTTATCTAAAAATTTTGGCCAACAACAGGAAACTCCCACAGTGGACTTGGGAGCTCCCACGACAAGTTCTACGGTACGGCCTCTGATGACTTCTATTGCTTTAACTCAGATCCCTCACCCTCCCACTCTGTCACCATCAGTGGTTACTAGGCCTGCTACGGCGGCATTGACCACTTCGAATGTAAGGGTTATAACGGATGTCAATCCACCCCCTCTAGACAAGGCGCCTCTCAGAAAGGTAGCTATGCCCTTGCTTTACGGACCAGACGAGTCATGGGTCCTTTTGACCCCCACTAAACCAGAGCTCGCCCAACCTACCTTGTCAGGGGAACTCCCAGTACCGCGTGAGTGGGTCATCCAGGGCAATAAATCTAAGAAATTAAGGGCCTTGGATACTTTGGGAAATGTACTAGACGTCAATATAAAGGCTATACCTAGTTATTATCACCAGGACTATTTTGTTTATGCTACTAAGCCGGCTTTACCCCCTGCCTCAGCTTCAAAATTGTTTTCAGACTGGTCTAAGCTGGATGGGTTTAATGACATTAAGACTCTGTCAGCTCTCACTCCAGAACTTGATTTGCAAACCGTCACAGACGCAGCAGCTAATCCAGTCTTGAAGGTGGGGCAGTTGGGTCCAGGACCTTGGGTGGAATGGGAGACAGAGGCTCAAAACTTTGCGACCACATTTACTTCCAAAACTTCCCACCAGATCCCTCAAGATACTCATTCTTGGTTCTCCATGCCAGTGTGTTCTGCCGGCGGAGTCCCTTCAGCTTTGTTTGCTTTCTTAGCTGCCCCTAAAATTAATCTTTGTGAGCTAAAAGACCCTTTCACTACCCCTACCCCAGCTCACCTAGACCGAGAATTTAGGCTAAGGGGGAAAGCTTTTCGCCTCTCAATACATAGTGTCTCAACAGGTAGCAAAGTCTTTGCTCCGGTCCACTCAGGCAATCGCAGACGCGGATGCCAGACGATCGGTTGAATTGTCCCGGCGACTGCTTCTTCAGTCGTCAATCCAATCTCTGGGTGACATCCGCACCGCCTTGCTTGAGGCGGTACGAGCGAGACAAGACCTCAGAATGTCTTTAGTCCGCAAACTGCCTGATCGCATTGCAAATCAGGTGGTCATGTCACCAGTGCTCACTCCCTCTTTAATGTCCCCTGACGTGTGGCGAACGGTGTTTAATATGGCGCAGGCCTTTAAACACAGTCCCACTCCTTCTAAGAAACCTGCCTTTAACTTCCCCAAACCCAGGCCAGCCACTAAGGCTCAGCCGGGGGGATCTAAGCCCTTTCTTCCACTTAAGTCCTCCCCCTCCCCTCAAGGTCAGTACAGGCATAGACAGAGTAGATTTTCATGTCAGAGAGGACGTGGCCATAATAAGCCAGGTCAGGGCCTGTCTTCGGCCGATGCCAGCCAGCCGGCGAAGCGTCCACCACCACCAACTCCACCACCATCAATAAACTAAAGTCTCTCTCACTCCCGGTGCCAATCTTAAGGCCGGCGGATCCGAGGGTAGTACAGCCGGCGAACCCTTGTCTGCTAACTGGGTCGTTCCGAACGTGTCACCAAGCATGGCCGTTAAACACTTGGGCACGGATGGTGGCACGCAAAGGCATCACTTGGCAGTGGCTCCGGCGACCTCGCTTACGTCAGCCGACAACGGCGAATTTTGTTTCTTTAGAGGTGGAGTCACTGGTCCAGGAAATGATTGCCAAGAATGTCATCCCGGTCCCCCCAAATTACCCTGTATTCACGTCCAAGCTATTTTTGGTTCCCAAAAGGGACAGTGTTCAGATGAGACTGGTCGTAGACCTGTCTTATCTGAACCTTCACATTCACAACGAGTCATTCCGAATGTTAACAGTACACCAAATCAGGCTAACACTTCCGCCGGGAGGTTGGATGTGTTCCCTAGACCTGACAGACGCCTATTGGCACGTATCGGTCAACAAAAGATTTCAAAGGTTTCTGGCCTTACGGATCAGGCACCAAAATTTTGTTTTTCAACGGATGCCATTCGGTTTGAACCTGGCACCTCGATTATTCACGAAATTAGTCCGGCAAGCCCTGATGCCGTTGTTAAAGCAAGGAATCAGAGTTTTGTGGTACCTAGACGACTGGCTGGTGGTGGCAGAGACAGAACAATTATGCATCAAATATGTCAACATAATTTTAAATCATGTCAAAACTCTAGGGTTCAAGGTAAATCTGGTAAAGTCAAACCTTGTTCCCTCACGAGTAATTCAGTGGATAGGGCTGGTCTGGGACACGGCTGCTCTCACTCTGAGTCAGAGTGTGGACAATCGCAACAGGTTTCGCAGGAAACTGTTCATGTTTCTTCACAGTCTGACTACGACGCGGAGGGTCTGGGAGTCTCTGGTCGGCTCTCTCAACTGGATTCAACTAACTGTTATGTTGGGCCGGTTGAAAGTAAAACGTTTAATATTGGAAGGCAACAAATATTTCCCACTCTTACCGGCGGGAAAATTATGGCCCATCCCGAAATTAATCCACACCTTACTAGCGGTCTGGGCGAAGAGGGAAACGTTGCACTCAATAATGTCATGGACCTCTCCTCCGCCAACGGTATGGGTAGACACGGATGCATCAGGCACAATAGGTTTGGGATTTCAGTCAAATCAGGGGCACCAGGGTCAGGGGCTTTGGTCCCACTTAGAAATCTCCCACATCAATGTCAAAGAATTACTAGTCCCCTTGTATTTCCTTCAGGCTCACGGCCCTGCTTTACGGGGCAAGTCGGTGGCCTTCAGAATGGACAATCTGAACGCAGTTCACTGTATTCAGAAACAGGGGTCAACGAGGTCAAGGAAGTTGCTAAACGTGTCGGAAGAGATTTTTACTCTAGCCAACAGACTAGACATTTATCTTCACGCATCTTATCTCCCAGGCGTAGCAAACGTCTGGGCAGACGCTCTGTCCCGGAGACAGAGCACGACAGTAGAATGGGAGCTCAAGCAACCCATTTTCAACCAAATGATTGCAGAGCTCTCCCATCCACAAGTGGATCTGTTTGCGTCCGAGGAGACTCACAAACTCCCTCTATACCTCACCCGCCGGACGAAAACGCCGGCAGGGGGGCCAGACGCCCTAGTGACAGACTGGAACAGATGGAGCTCCATCTATCTGTTTCCGCCGCCAGACGCGTCACTAAGGTGCCACGTAGTGAACAAACTACGAGATTATCGAGGCTTAGTCTCGCTAGTCGCGCCCCTGTGGCCGGCGCAGTTGTGGTACCAGCAATTAAAGACGTGGTGCCCGCACCCGGTGTCGCTCCCGGTCGGGTATTTCCACTTAGACACGATTGGCAACCTAGCGACCTCGCTGACTTTTGCATTATGGACATTCAGGAGGCCAAGTGGCTAGCACCATACGGTAGAGATGTGACCAATAAATTATTAAATCAATATACTCAGTCTACGAAACGACAGTATCACTCACATTGGCAAGCCTTTACTTCTTGGATCATTAGAACAGAACAGACTGTGCCCTCAGTAGCATTAGTTTTTAATTATTTAAATTATCTGTTTGAGCAGAAACATTTATCTGTGGTAACGTTAAAAAATCACTTAACTGCAATTAGAGTGCCCTTTTTAGACCTTACAGGTCTCTCCATACCGGTGGCGGAGGAAACAGGTTTTATGAGGGCATGTTTTAAACTCCGCCCACCTCCCCGTCAGCTCATGCCTACTTGGTCTCTGGACAAGGCATTGTCTTTACTTCACTCTCGTCTGTACCAAAATACTGCAGATTTTGCATTACTCTTAAAAACGGCTGTATTCCTTTTGGCTTTGGCCACTGGGAACAGAGTGTCTGAGCTGGCGGCGATGAGCAACACACCTAATTGCCTTAGGTTTGGTAGACTTAATGAATGTATTCACATTGCACCTTCCCCGGGATTTGTAGCCAAGAATGAGCACAGTGCACACGTGTTTTCTGAGTTCACGGTGCCGGCGTTAAAAGGGGAAAGGTGCATCATAATCTATGTCCAGTGCAAGCTCTAACCAAATATTTGAGAGTGGCTCCTCTAAACCCCCAAGGTGCTTTATGGGTAGCGAGTACGGGTAAACGCTTATTGAAACGGAGATTAGCTTCTCTTCTGGTCGAAGTCATTAAAGAGAGTAATCCCGGCGTTGTGGGTAGGGCCCACGATTTACGCAAATGGGGCAGCCTCTTTACGTTTCCTGAAGAATTTTTCAGTAGAAGATATTTCGTCCACACAGTTGTGGGCGTCTAATCATACGTTTTTGACTAGATACTTGTCAGTTGCTCTAGACAAACCTTCCTTACCATGTATAGCTTTAAGGCAGAGGGTCTAGGTGGCCCTTCAGTCACTTTTGTTTACTTTCAAGAAAAGGGGGGGGGGGGGGGTGCAGTCAGTATAACATAGGACACCCTAGACCCCGCCGGAGTGTAAGAGCTGTGATACAATTTATGGTTAATGTGATATGAAAATTTCTCTGCGAGAAATTGTGCTAGTACAATGTTAGTACAAAACAACGGGGTTGTTATAGTAGTTTTAGCTGTGAAAGCAATTTAATATTAAACAGTGGAGATCTTTTGCAAATTATCTCCACGATTATTTTGGGGTTTATTATGTGCACATGTAAACTTATAACTTGTTATTTTTGTCACCACTCGTTGAGTGGGGTGCCTTGGTAACTACAGATCTGTTCACAGAATCTTCAGAGTTACCCTTTTTTGTCAAGCAGGCTTCTTTGAAGCACGCACCTGCCTGAACCCCTTTCTATAAGGTGTATAAGGTGTTGATTTTCGGTGTGAGCATCCTGGGTTCGAGTCCACGGACTGCCACATGTGTTTGTAAATTTCATTAATCGATTTTAGGAGTATTGTTGGTTGTTGGAAAGAACATAATAATTGTATATATATGGGTTGCGCCGTATTTAAATATATTTTCAAAGTAAGAATACTATGTGGTTGTTTTATTATCTGCTTTTCTAGAGTTATGATATGATTACGAATGTCCCCCTCTAGTCTTAGAAATCAGGCATGTTCGTCAATGATGGAGGGGCCACTAATAAATTATAGGTTTGACTCCTGTAAGGAGATAAAGAAAACCTAATATTTAGTAGTGGCCCCGTAATCATTGACGACTGGGGCCCTCCCGACCATCCCCTTCCCATTCGTTGATGTATTAAGGATTTTGGTTTACTTGATATGTCAGTGAAGGAAGAATGACGCCTGAATCAGCGTCTGGTCAAAGATCCACACAAGTACATCCACGATATGATGGAAAGCTTATTGGATAGTTATTCTTATTTTGTTTTTGTTTTTATTTTTTACGAAGTTTTTTCGTAGTGAGAACCCAATTCATAATGACTGAAGCCATGAGTGAGGTCGCGTGCGCTCATGATGAAGGCTCCTCAGATTTTAAATGCTCTGCACGGTAGATTCAAACTACGGCGGATTAGTGTTTGAAGAGGATGCCTTATGTAATAGGCATGTTCGTCAATGATTACGGGGCCACTACTAAATATTAGGTTTTCTTTATCTCCTTACAGGAGTCAAACCTATAATTTAGCCAGGACCAAATTCTGGATCATTTTTTGTTCAGATGCTAATTCGGAATCACAAAGAAAATGGGCGAATTTTGGCACACTGTACCTGGGACCCAATATTTACTTCATGAACGATACTTTGTTGGACCGTTGGTGTACATATAGGCTAATTTCCGTCGCAAAATCACTATAGGCCTAGCCTAAGTGAAATACGAGAAACTGTTGGATTGTTCACCCATAACACAGGGAACGTGAGCTGGGTTTAGACCGTCGCGAACCCATAAACAGGGAATGTGAGCTGGGTTTAGACCGTCGCGCACCCATAAACAGGGAACGTGAGCTGGGTTTAGACCGTCGTCGAGACAGGTTAGTTTTCGGTTAGGGTGTTAGGCTAATGTTGAAAATACTAAAATGCGACGGTCCTCGGTATTAAACAACTGTGTATCAAATAAAAAATAAAAAACAACAAATTACCTGAAAAACTGGTCAATATTTACGAGCCGCACCACAGCTGGGATCTCATTTCTAATGGTAGTTTTGGGTTCCTATAATTTTATGCTTCATTGCTATATAATTTTTATCCACCAGATTTTTTTTTTTTTTTTTTTTTTTTTTTTTTTTTTTTTTTTTTTTTTTTTTTAAAGCATTAACCTAACCAAAAAACGGTAAGATTAGGAGTAGTGGGCGTACCACTACCAACATACAGCATAACTCATCTATAAAACATTAACCTAACCAAACAACCTAACCTAACCTAACCTAGTATTCATGTAGTACTAGGTTAGGTTAGGTTAGGTTAATGTTTTATAGATGATTTATGCTGTATGTTGGTAGTGGTACGCCCACTACTCCTAATCTTACCCAAAAAACCCAACCTAACCTAACCAAAAAACCTAACCTAACCTATCCTAATTGCCCCCAAATACATTTAGGTTAGGTTAGGTTAGGTTTTTTGGTTAGGTTAATGCAAACAAATAAAAATAAATAAATAAAGCCAAGAATTTTTTTTTTTCCCGGTGGATACAAATTATAGGCCTATATCAATGAAGCATAAAATGTTAGGAACCCAAAACTACCATTAGAAATGAGATCCCAGCTGTGGTGCGGCTCGTAATATTGACCGAAAACTCGTAAATGGTTGGTGATAAACTTTATCGTTAGGTTTTTTGGTTAGGTTAATGCTGTTTGCGGATGAGTTCTGATGAGTGATAATGAATGGGAGTTGCAGGGTCTGGTAATGAGTTTGGAACAGTGTGCGAAAAACGGAATTGAAGTAAATACGGGGAAGAGCAAGGTTATGGTCTTCGAAGGGTGAAGTCAGAGTGTGAGGTGAAGCTGAACGGTCAGGCTATGGAGATCGTCAACTCTTTTAAGTATCTGGGCAGTGTGTTGTAAAGATGGGACTATGGATGAAGAGGTGCGGAGAGGGTACAACAGGGAAGAGTTGTAGGAACGCTAAAAGCAGTAACAAGAATAGGTGTCAGTATGGAAGTGAAGAAGTCCTTGCATGACAGTGTGGTAATCCGACACTGACTTACGGAAGCGAAGCAGACGTTGTTGAGACTCAGACCAAGAGTGAGAGCAGTGGAAATGAATTACTTAAGTGCGTGCGGAGTTACATGGAGGGATAGACAACTAATGGAAGTAAGAAGGAGGTGTGGTGTGGAGGTAGATGTGCTGAAAGTGTGAAAAGGAACAACTTGAGATGGTTCGGCCATATGGAACGTATGGAAAGCGAGAGAATGACTAAGAGGGTGTACGAGAGCGAGGTGGAGGGACAGAGGGGGAGAGGTAGACCGAATATGAGGTGGAAGGATGGAGTGAGGAACTACATGAACGAAGGCGGTGCTGGTTGGGGGGAGGGGCGTCGACTGAGTGGGGACAGAGGTGCATGGGGGGCGTTTCGTTCGTGGCCACCCCTTCGGGGATCACGGCGTCAGGCAATAGATAGATAGAATGCTAAAAAAAAAATAAAGCCAAGAAAAAAAAAAATTCCGGTGGATAAAAATTATAGCCTAGGCCTAGGCTAGGCCTATAGCAATGAAGCATAAAATGATAGGAACCCAAAACTACCATTAGAAATGAGATCTCGGCTGTGGTGCGGCTCGTAAATATTGACCGACGATTTTTACAAGTATTTTTTAGGCTAGGCCTAGGCCTAGGCCTATTTTTTTTTTTTTTTTTTTTAGGTGTGCTATTTTATGAACCTCGTGTCCTCGTCGGAAATTGCTTGCAATCATGTTCCCGTCTATTTTGAATGCCATTGGGTAAAATTTAGTGTCACTGTGTATCGCCTTCTCCTAAAGACAATGGATTTTTGAGCACAGACTAGGCCTAAACCAAAAATACACTACTGTATTTACATAGCTGGTCATCAACCTAAGCTAACCTGGTCATCCTGGGGGCTGCAGCCCCCAGACCCCCGCTGATCTTGGGTTGAAAAGTGATAAAAAACACATAGGCCTATCTCTTACCTCATTGTTCAAAGTTTTGTATTTGGTTTAATATGCACTTCCCGGGTCATTTTAACAGTTCTATTGCTTCTATATATCATATAATACACCATAGAATAAATTTTTAACCCTTAAAGATCGGGGTCGGACTTAAGTCCGGTTCCAATTTGCAGCAAGTTAGGAGCATTATTAAGGCTTTTAAAGGGTTAAAATCGAGTGCAAATGGCCGGGAGCGCAGCGGGCCAGACAGCCGACTCCCAGGGCTTACCGCCGTCCATTAACTCATGTTCCCTGTGTTCTCGAGAGGCTGGCAGTGTAGCCAGTAGTGAGCATAGCTGGGAAAAATATGCCGCTATACGCTAAACTCCCATGTTACTGGTATCACTGTATGAGAACCACGAGTGCTACGTAGCTCGTTCTGGTCTCATTTTGAAGCTTTTAGCGCCTAGTTTTTTGCTAAATAATTTTTTTTTCATGCAGATACTTGATTTATCATGCAGGAGGGCCTGAATATGCCCAAATAAGCCCAAAATCCCCCGCTAGACAAGGGTTAATAACTAGAAAAAAAGGCATTCGATTAAATATTTACGGCCATTGGATACAACAATAATATGTGGTGATGAGCTGGTCTATCAGAGTGAGAACTGAGTGATCTCTGCCATACCCATAGCTTACTCTGACTGTTCCTTTTACTTATATATTTTCTAGATCTCAAATGACGGCGTCTCTTCCGTGGATTGACCTCCCAATCTACCAAGATTGGAAGCCAAAGTGTCACATTTTTCCTTTGCCCCTCAACTTTCCCTTCATAATTGCTGAGGGGCACAGGGCCCTGGGTGGGTCTTTGGTTTCCCGGGCGTTTCCGCACCCCCCTCTGCTCCCCGCCATGGAGTGGCTTCGGTCACCCAGGCTTTATTGTGGTCGGCAGGGAGGGTTCTGTGGGGGCGCTCGGTTGTGGCTTTGGCCTTGCTCGGGGCCTTGGGGCTGTTCGGCCAGGCAGCTTGGGGAACAACAACAACAACAACAACAACAATAATAATATGTTGAGGGGGGGGGGGGGGGGTTGCCCCCCCCTCACTCCCCTATGACATACAGTATTGTCGTCTTCATATAGGCTATAGGCTATTGTCAGCAGGGGGCAAATAACCAAAAATATCGCCGTCAAAATAGACGGGCAAAGTTAACCGCGGCGATCGCCCTATGTAAACAAAGACAACCGTACGCCCGGGATCTACATCCATCCTGGTTACTTAAGCAATTTTTAGGCTAGCCTAGGCCTTTCTATTTTGTTGGGTTTACTTTTAGCTTATAGCTGACCGCAGGGCGCAGGCCCATCGGTCTCTATTATTATGCCCAAGCCTATAGACTAGGGCCTAGGCCTCGGTTTGGTAAGATCCTGTTTTTCGGATGCGGAAAGTTCCATTGTTCTTTCTGATATTTTAAAATCTAGGCCAATCAGTATTTTTCGATTAGATTAGGATAGGTTAGGTTAGACTACGCTATTTTAGGTCTTCAACCCCACATTTTCCCTGATCTTCATGGCCCTGCTTACTTAGCTACTAGGTCTAGCCTAGGCTATAGCCTACTCCATTCAGTTTCAGTTGACCCGTGCATCTGGCGCCTAACTGGTGTTTGCATCGAGCTCGAAGCTCATGATTGGCTAACTTAGCCCCCACCTACCGGTATAATACCAGGATAGGTTAGGTAAGGTTGTTATGTTAGGCCAATGTCTTTTCAAAGTTAGCTAAATCGAGTAAATCTCTTTTAGTACTGGGCTGTGTTTTTTTATTGTTGGATAGGCCTAATGGGTAAATACTAATTTCCGACAGTCCTTGGTATAAAACAATGGGATGGATGTAGACTCCGGCCGTACGGCCGTCATGTTTACATAGGCCGATCACCGCGGTTAACTTCGCGTCTTATTTTATTTTGACGGCGATTAATTCGGTTATTTGCCCCCTGCTGGCAATATATATGATGATGACGATATGCCATGGGGGTGAGGGGGGGCAAAGCCCCCCTCAACATATTATTGTATCCAATGGCATTAAAAATAGGCGGGAGCATGATTGCAAAGGTCCGTCGCCTCCCCCGACGCCGCCGCCGTCATGTTTACATTTGTCGATCGCCGTGGTAAAGTTCGCATCTATTTTGACGGCGATTTTTTCGGTAATTTTTCCCCTACTGGCAATATATATGATGATGACAATTTGTCATGGGGGGGTGAGGGGGCCAAAGTCCCCCCTCAACATATTAAATATCCAAATGCAGTCAAAATAGACGGAAACATGATGGCAAAGGTCCGACGCCACTACGCGTAGTGTAAACAAGGCTGGCGGTACGCCCGCACTTAACATTCTTGCCAAAGCAACACTGTACCGTATATCAAAGAAAATTGAAAAGAAAAAGAAAAACACTCGCTAAAATCGCTGTGAAACCAAAACTTGAATTTTACCTTAAATTAGATATGTTTAAGTAGTTTTAATGATTACTTAATAGATTACAGAGATAATTTATCCAGTTTAACACGGGGGGGGGTAAGGTATTAGAATATGCCTCGTGCCTTCTGCGTGTCGTAAGAGGCGACTAAAGAGGTTGGGTCGGTGGGCTTGGCTAATCTATCTATCTATCTATCTATTGCCTGACGCCGTGATCCCCGAAGGGGTGGCCACGAACGAACCGCCCCCATGCACCTCTGTCCCCAGTCAGTCGACGCCCCTCTCCCCAACCAGCACCGCCTTCGTTCATGTAGTTCCTCACTCCATCCTTCCACCTCATATTCGGTCTACCTCTCCCCCTCTGTCCCTCCACCTCGCTCTCG
>CM064575.1:37234626-37283271 GCA_032716605.1 Paralithodes platypus
AGGTGGAGTCACTGGTCCAGGAAATGATTGCCAAGAATGTCATCATCCCGGTCCCCCCAAATTACCCTGTATTCACGTCCAAGCTATTTTTGGTTCCCAAAAGGGACAGTGTTCAGATGAGACCGGTCGTAGACCTGTCTTATCTGAACCTTCACATTCACAACGAGTCATTCCGAATGTTAACAGTACACCAAATCAGGCTAACACTTCCGCCGGGAGGTTGGATGTGTTCCCTAGACCTGACAGACGCCTATTGGCACGTATCGGTCAACAAAAGATTTCAAAGGTTTCTGGCCTTACGGATCAGGCACCAAAATTTTGTTTTTCAACGGATGCCATTCGGTTTGAACCTGGCACCTCGATTATTCACGAAATTAGTCCGGCAAGCCCTGATGCCGTTGTTAAAGCAAGGAATCAGAGTTTTGTGGTACCTAGACGACTGGCTGGTGGTGGCAGAGACAGAACAATTATGCATCAAATATGTCAACATAATTTTAAATCATGTCAAAACTCTAGGGTTCAAGGTAAATCTGGTAAAGTCAAACCTTGTTCCCTCACGAGTAATTCAGTGGATAGGGCTGGTCTGGGACACGGCTGCTCTCACTCTGAGTCAGAGTGTGGACAATCGCAACAGGTTTCGCAGGAAACTGTTCATGTTTCTTCACAGTCTGACTACGACGCGGAGGGTCTGGGAGTCTCTGGTCGGCTCTCTCAACTGGATTCAACTAACTGTTATGTTGGGCCGGTTGAAAGTAAAACGTTTAATATTGGAAGGCAACAAATATTTCCCACTCTTACCGGCGGGAAAATTATGGCCCATCCCGAAATTAATCCACACCTTACTAGCGGTCTGGGCGAAGAGGGAAACGTTGCACTCAATAATGTCATGGACCTCTCCTCCGCCAACGGTATGGGTAGACACGGATGCGTCAGGCACAATAGGTTTGGGATTTCAGTCAAATCAGGGGCACCAGGGTCAGGGGCTTTGGTCCCACTTAGAAATCTCCCACATCAATGTCAAAGAATTACTAGTCCCCTTGTATTTCCTTCAGGCTCACGGCCCTGCTTTACGGGGCAAGTCGGTGGCCTTCAGAATGGACAATCTGAACGCAGTTCACTGTATTCAGAAACAGGGGTCAACGAGGTCAAGGAAGTTGCTAAACGTGTCGGAAGAGATTTTTACTCTAGCCAACAGACTAGACATTTATCTTCACGCATCTTATCTCCCAGGCGTAGCAAACGTCTGGGCAGACGCTCTGTCCCGGAGACAGAGCACGACAGTAGAATGGGAGCTCAAGCAACCCATTTTCAACCAAATGATTGCAGAGCTCTCCCATCCACAAGTGGATCTGTTTGCGTCCGAGGAGACTCACAAACTCCCTCTATACCTCACCCGCCGGACGAAAACGCCGGCAGGGGGGCCAGACGCCCTAGTGACAGACTGGAACAGATGGAGCTCCATCTATCTGTTTCCGCCGCCAGACGCGTCACTAAGGTGCCACGTAGTGAACAAACTACGAGATTATCGAGGCTTAGTCTCGCTAGTCGCGCCCCTGTGGCCGGCGCAGTTGTGGTACCAGCAATTAAAGACGTGGTGCCCGCACCCGGTGTCGCTCCCGGTCGGGTATTTCCACTTAGACACGATTGGCAACCTAGCGACCTCGCTGACTTTTGCATTATGGACATTCAGGAGGCCAAGTGGCTAGCACCATACGGTAGAGATGTGACCAATAAATTATTAAATCAATATACTCAGTCTACGAAACGACAGTATCACTCACATTGGCAAGCCTTTACTTCTTGGATCATTAGAACAGAACAGACTGTGCCCTCAGTAGCATTAGTTTTTAATTATTTAAATTATCTGTTTGAGCAGAAACATTTATCTGTGGTAACGTTAAAAAATCACTTAACTGCAATTAGAGTGCCCTTTTTAGACCTTACAGGTCTCTCCATACCGGTGGTGGAGGAAACAGGTTTTATGAGGGCATGTTTTAAACTCCGCCCACCTCCCCGTCAGCTCATGCCTACTTGGTCTCTGGACAAGGCATTGTCTTTACTTCACTCTCGTCTGTACCAAAATACTGCAGATTTTGCATTACTCTTAAAAACGGCTGTATTCCTTTTGGCTTTGGCCACTGGGAACAGAGTGTCTGAGCTGGCGGCGATGAGCAACACACCTAATTGCCTTAGGTTTGGTAGACTTAATGAATGTATTCACATTGCACCTTCCCCGGGATTTGTAGCCAAGAATGAGCACAGTGCACACGTGTTTTCTGAGTTCACGGTGCCGGCGTTAAAAAGGGGAAAGGTGCATCATAATCTATGTCCAGTGCAAGCTCTAACCAAATATTTGAGAGTGGCTCCTCTAAACCCCCAAGGTGCTTTATGGGTAGCGAGTACGGGTAAACGCTTATTGAAACGGAGATTAGCTTCTCTTCTGGTCGAAGTCATTAAAGAGAGTAATCCCGGCGTTGTGGGTAGGGCCCACGATTTACGCAAATGGGCAGCCTCTTTACGTTTCCTGAAGAATTTTTCAGTAGAAGATATTTCGTCCACACAGTTGTGGGCGTCTAATCATACGTTTTTGACTAGATACTTGTCAGTTGCTCTAGACAAACCTTCCTTACCATGTATAGCTTTAAGGCAGAGGGTCTAGGTGGCCCTTCAGTCACTTTTGTTTACTTTCAAGAAAAAGGGGGGGAGGGGGGTGCAGTCAGTATAACATAGGACACCCTAGACCCCGCCGGAGTGTAAGAGCTGTGATACAATTTATGGTTAATGTGATATGAACATTTCTCTGCGAGAAATTGTGCTAGTACAATGTTAGTACAAAACAACGGGGTTGTTATAGTAGTTTTAGCTGTGAAAGCAATTTAATATTAAACAGTGGAGATCTTTTGCAAATTATCTCCACGATTATTTTGGGGTTTATTATGTGCACATGTAAACTTATAACTTGTTATTTTTGTCACCACTCGTTGAGTGGGGTGCCTTGGTAACTACAGATCTGTTCACAGAATCTTCAGAGTTACCCTTTTTTGTCAAGCAGGCTTCTTTGAAGCACGCACCTGCCTGAACCCCTTTCTATAAGGTGTATAAGGTGTTGATTTTTCGGTGTGAGCATCCTGGGGTTCGAGTCCACGGACTGCCACATGTGTTTGTAAATTTCATTAATCGATTTTAGGAGTATTGTTGGTTGTTGGAAAGAACATAATAATTGTATATATATGGGCTGCGCCGTATTAAATATATTTACAAAGTAAGAATACTATGTGGTTGTTTTTATTATCTGCTTTTCTAGAGTTATGATATGATTACGAATATCCCCCTCTAGTCTTAGAAATCAGGCATGTTCGTCAATGATGGAGGGGCCACTAATAAATTATAGGTTTGACTCCTGTAAGGAGATAAAGAAAACCTAATATTTAGTAGTGGCCCCGTAATCATTGACGACTGGGGCCCTCCCGACCATCCCCTTCCCATTCGTTGATGTATTAAGGATTTTGGTTTACTTGATATGTCAGTGAAGGAAGAATGACGCCTGAATCAGCGTCTGGTCAAAGATCCACACAAGTACATCCACGATATGATGGAAAGCTTATTGGATAGTTATTCTTATTTTCTTTTTGTTTTTATTTTTTACGAAGTTTTTTCGTAGTGAGAACCCAATTCATAATGACTGAAGCCATGAGTGAGGTCGCGTGCGCTCATGATGAAGGCTCCTCAGATTTTAAATGCTCTGCACGGTAGATTCAAACTACGGCGGATTAGTGTTTGAAGAGGATGCCTTATGTAATAGGCATGTTCGTCAATGATTACGGGGCCACTACTAAATATTAGGTTTTCTTTATCTCCTTACAGGAGTCAAACCTATAATTTAGCCAGGACCAAATTCTGGATCATTTTTTGTTCAGATGCTAATTCGGAATCACAAAGAAAATGGGCGAATTTTGGCACACTGTACCTGGGACCTAATATTTACTTCATGAACGATACTTTGTTGGACCGTTGGTGTACATATAGGCTAATTTCCGTCGCAAAATCACTATAGGCCTAGCCTAAGTGAAATACGAGAAACTGTTGGATTGTTCACCCATAACACAGGGAACGTGAGCTGGGTTTAGACCGTCGCGAACCCATAAACAGGGAATGTGAGCTGGGTTTAGACCGTCGCGCACCCATAAACAGGGAACGTGAGCTGGGTTTAGACCGTCGTCGAGACAGGTTAGTTTTCGGTTAGGGTGTTAGGCTAATGTTGAAAATACTAAAATGCGACGGTCCTCGGTATTAAACAACTGTGTATCAAATAAAAAATAAAAAACAACAAATTACCTGAAAAACTGGTCAATATTTACGAGCCGCACCACAGCTGGGATCTCATTTCTAATGGTAGTTTTGGGTTCCTATAATTTTATGCTTCATTGCTATATAATTTTTATCCACCAGATTTTTTTTTTTTTTTTTTTTTTTTTTTTTTTTTTTTTTAGCATTAACCTAACCAAAAAACGGTAAGATTAGGAGTAGTGGGCGTACCACTACCAACATACAGCATAACTCATCTATAAAACATTAACCTAACCAAACAACCTAACCTAACCTAACCTAGTATTCATGTAGTACTAGGTTAGGTTAGGTTAGGTTAATGTTTTATAGATGATTTATGCTGTATGTTGGTAGTGGTACGCCCACTACTCCTAATCTTACCCAAAAAACCCAACCTAACCTAACCAAAAAACCTAACCTAACCTATCCTAATTGCCCCCAAATACATTTAGGTTAGGTTAGGTTAGGTTTTTTGGTTAGGTTAATGCAAACAAATAAAAATAAATAAATAAAGCCAAGAATTTTTTTTTTTCCCGGTGGATACAAATTATAGGCCTATATCAATGAAGCATAAAATGTTAGGAACCCAAAACTACCATTAGAAATGAGATCCCAGCTGTGGTGCGGCTCGTAAATATTGACCGAAAAACTCGTAAATGGTTGGTGATAAACTTTTATCGTTAGGTTTTTTGGTTAGGTTAATGCTGTTTGCGGATGATACAGTTCTGATGAGTGATAATGAATGGGAGTTGCAGGGTCTGGTAAATGAGTTTGGAACAGTGTGCGAAAAACGGAATTTGAAGGTAAATACGGGGAAGAGCAAGGTTATGGTCTTCGAAAGGGGTGAAGTCACAGAGTGTGAGGTGAAGCTGAACGGTCAGGCTATGGAGATCGTCAACTCTTTTAAGTATCTGGGCAGTGTGTTGAGTAAAGATGGGACTATGGATGAAGGTGCGGGAGAGGGTACAACAGGGGAAGAGGGTTGTAGGAACGCTAAAAGCAGTAACAAGAAATAGGTGGTCAGTATGGAAGTGAAGAAGTCCTTGCATGACAGTGTGGTAATCCGACACTGACTCACGGAAACGACGCATGGACCTCCGTTGAGAGACTCAGACCAAGAGTGAGAGCAGTGGAAATGAATTACTTAAGGAGTGCGTGCGGAGTTACATGGAGGGATAGACAGACTAATGAGGAAGAAGGAGGTGTGGTGTGGAGGTAGATGTGCTGGAAAGTGTGAAAGGAACACTTGAGATGGTTCGGCCATATGGAACGTATGGAAAGCGAGAATGACTAAGAGGGTGTACGAGAGCGAGGTGGAGGACGAGGGGGAGAGGTAGACCGAATGAGGTGAAGGATGGAGTGAGGAACTACATGAACGAGGCGGTGCTGGTTGGGGGGAGTCGACTGACTGGGGACAGAGGTGCATGGGGGCGGTTCGTTCGTGGCCACCCCTTCGGGGATCACGGCGTCAGGCAATAGATAGATAGAATGCTAAAAAAAAAATAAAGCCAAGAAAAAAAAAAATTCCAGTGGATAAAAATTATAGCCTAGGCCTAGGCTAGGCCTATAGCAATGAAGCATAAAATGATAGGAACCCAAAACTACCATTAGAAATGAGATCTCGGCTGTGGTGCGGCTCGTAAATATTGACCGACGATTTTTACAAGTATTTTTTAGGCTAGGCCTAGGCCTAGGCCTATTTTTTTTTTTTTTTTTAGGTGTGCTATTTTATGAACCTCGTGTCCTCGTCGGAAATTGCTTGCAATCATGTTCCCGTCTATTTTGAATGCCATTGGGGTAAAAATTTAGTGTCACTGTGTATCGCCTTCTCCTAAAGACAATGGATTTTTGAGCACAGACTAGGCCTAAACCAAAAATACACTACTGTATTTACATAGCTGGTCATCAACCTAAGCTAACCTGGTCATCCTGGGGGCTGCAGCCCCCAGACCCCCGCTGATCTTGGGTTGAAAAGTGATAAAAAACACATAGGCCTATCTCTTACCTCATTGTTCAAAGTTTTGTATTTGGTTTAATATGCACTTCCCGGGTCATTTTAGCAGTTCTATTGCTTCTATATATCATATAATACACCATAGAATAAATTTTTAACCCTTAAAGATCGGGGTCGGACTTAAGTCCGGTTCCAATTTGCAGCAAGTTAGGAGCATTATTAAGGCTTTTAAAGGGTTAAAATCGAGTGCAAATGGCCGGGAGCGCAGCGGGCCAGACAGCCGACTCCCAGGGCTTACCGCCGTCCATTAACTCATGTTCCCTGTGTTCTCGAGAGGCTGGCAGTGTAGCCAGTAGTGAGCATAGCTGGGAAAAATATGCCGCTATACGCTAAACTCCCATGTTACTGGTATCACTGTATGAGAACCACGAGTGCTACGTAGCTCGTTCTGGTCTCATTTTGAAGCTTTTAGCGCCTAGTTTTTTGCTAAATAATTTTTTTTTCATGCAGATACTTGATTTATCATGCAGGAGGGCCTGAATATGCCCAAATAAGCCCAAAATCCCCCGCTAGACAAGGGTTAATAACTAGAAAAAAAGGCCTTCGATTAAATATTTACGGCCATTGGATACAACAATAATATGTGGTGATGAGCTGGTCTATCAGAGTGAGAACTGAGTGATCTCTGCCATACCCATAGCTTACTCTGACTGTTCCTTTTACTTATATATTTTCTAGATCTCAAATGACGGCGTCTCTTCCGTGGATTGACCTCCCAATCTACCAAGATTGGAAGCCAAAGTGTCACATTTTTCCTTTGCCCCTCAACTTTCCCTTCATAATTGCTGAGGGGCACAGGGCCCTGGGTGGGTCTTTGGTTTCCCGGGCGTTTCCGCACCCCCCTCTGCTCCCCGCCATGGAGTGGCTTCGGTCACCCAGGCTTTATTGTGGTCGGCAGGGAGGGTTCTGTGGGGGCGCTCGGTTGTGGCTTTGGCCTTGCTCGGGGCCTTGGGGCTGTTCGGCCAGGCAGCTTGGGGAACAACAACAACAACAACAACAACAATAATAATATGTTGAGGGGGGGGGGTTTTGCCCCCCCTCACTCCCCTATGACATACAGTATTGTCGTCTTCATATAGGCTATAGGCTATTGTCAGCAGGGGGCAAATAACCAAAAATATCGCCGTCAAAATAGACGGGCAAAGTTAACCGCGGCGATCGCCCTATGTAAACAAAGACAACCGTACGCCCGGGATCTACATCCATCCTGGTTACTTAAGCAATTTTTAGGCTAGCCTAGGCCTTTCTATTTTGTTGGGTTTACTTTTAGCTTATAGCTGACCGCAGGGCGCAGGCCCATCGGTCTCTATTATTATGCCCAAGCCTATAGACTAGGGCCTAGGCCTCGGTTTGGTAAGATCCTGTTTTTCGGATGCGGAAAGTTCCATTGTTCTTTCTGATATTTTAAAATCTAGGCCAATCAGTATTTTTCGATTAGATTAGGATAGGTTAGGTTAGACTACGCTATTTTAGGTCTTCAACCCCACATTTTCCCTGATCTTCATGGCCCTGCTTACTTAGCTACTAGGTCTAGCCTAGGCTATAGCCTACTCCATTCAGTTTCAGTTGACCCGTGCATCTGGCTCCTAACTGGTGTTTGCATCGAGCTCGAAGCTCATGATTGGCTAACTTAGCCCCCACCTACCGGTATAATACCAGGATAGGTTAGGTAAGGTTGTTATGTTAGGCCAATGTCTTTTCAAAGTTAGCTAAATCGAGTAAATCTCTTTTAGTACTGGGCTGTGTTTTTTTATTGTTGGATAGGCCTAATGGGTAAATACTAATTTCCGACAGTCCTTGGTATAAAACAATGGGATGGATGTAGACTCCGGCCGTACGGCCGTCATGTTTACATAGGCCGATCACCGCGGTTAACTTCGCGTCTTATTTTATTTTGACGGCGATTAATTCGGTTATTTGCCCCCTGCTGGCAATATATATGATGATGACGATATGCCATGGGGGTGAGGGGGGGCAAAGCCCCCCTCAACATATTATTGTATCCAATGGCATTAAAAATAGGCGGGAGCATGATTGCAAAGGTCCGTCGCCTCCCCCGCCGCCGCCGTCATGTTTACATTTGTCGATCGCCGTGGTAAAGTTCGCATCTATTTTGACGGCGATTTTTTCGGTAATTTTTCCCCTACTGGCAATATATATGATGATGACAATTTGTCATGGGGGGGTGAGGGGGCCAAAGTCCCCCCTCAACATATTAAATATCCAAATGCAGTCAAAATAGACGGAAACATGATGGCAAAGGTCCGACGCCACTACGCGTAGTGTAAACAAGGCTGGCGGTACGCCCGCACTTAACATTCTTGCCAAAGCAACACTGTACCGTATATCAAAGAAAATTGAAAAGAAAACGAAAAACACTCGCTAAAATCGCTGTGAAACCAAAACTTGAATTTTACCTTAAATTAGATATGTTTAAGTAGTTTTAATGATTACTTAATAGATTACAGAGAATTTATCCAGTTTAACACGGGGGGGGGGTAAGGTATTAGAATATGCCCCTCGTGCCTTCTGCGTGTCGTAAGAGGCGACTAAAGAGGTTGGGTCGGTGGGCTTGCGACCTATCTATCTATCTATCTATCTATTGCCTGACGCCGTGATCCCCGAAGGGGTGGCCACGAACCGCCCCCATGCACCTCTGTCCCCAGTCAGTCGACGCCCCTCTCCCCAACCAGCACCGCCTTCGTTCATGTAGTTCCTCACTCCATCCTTCCACCTCATATTCGGTCTACCTCTCCCCCTCTGTCCCTCCACCTCGCTCTCGTACACCCTCTTAGTCATTCTCTCGCTTTCCATACGTTCCATATGGCCGAACCATCTCAAGTTGTTCCTTTTCACACTTTCCAGCACATCTACCTCCACACCACACCTCCTTCTTACTTCCTCATTAGTCTGTCTATCCCTCCATGTAACTCCGCACGCACTCCTTAAGTAATTCATTTCCACTGCTCTCACTCTTGGTCTGAGTCTCTCAACCAACGTCCATGTTTCGCTTCCGTAAGTCAGTGTTGGGATTACCACACTGTCATGCAAGGACTTCTTCACTTCCATACTGACCACCCTATTTCTTGTTACTGCTTTTAGCGTAACAACCCTCTTCCCCTGTTGTACCCTCTCCCGCACCTCTTCATCCATAGTCCCATCTTTACTCAACACACTGCCCAGATACTTAAAAGAGTTGACGATCTCCATAGCCTGACCGTTCAGCTTCACCTCACACTCTGTGACTTCACCCCTTTCGAAGACCATAACCTTGCTCTTCCCCGTATTTACCTTCAAATTCCGTTTTTCGCACACTGTTCCAAACTCATTTACCAGACCCTGCAACTCCCATTCATTATCACTCATATGAACTGTATCATCCGCAAACAGCAGTATAGGTAGCCTCCACTCAATTCCTTCCCTTTTCAGCGATACACCAACATCCACTGCTCTTGATAGTATTTCTTTCATAACTCCATCCATATATACAGTAAACAACCACGGGGACATCACACACCCCTGTTTCAAACCAACATTCAGGTCAAAGAACTCGCTCTGCTCACTCTCCACACGTACTGCCGCCTTTGCACCCTCATACATGCTCTTCACTGCTTTCAGCAACTTGCCCTCTACTCCGTATATTCTAAGTACTTTCCACAAACCTTCTCTATCCACTCTGTCATAGGCCTTCTCCAAGTCCATAAAGGCAACATACACCTTTTGTTTCTTCTCCAGATACTTCTCCACAACACAATTCAGGGTAAAAATCTGATCTACACATCCTCTTCCCTTCCTAAAACCTCCCTGCTCGTCGCCTATCCATTTCTCCGTTCTCACTCTCACTCTCTCAATCACTACCCTACTGTATACCTTCCCTACTACGCTTAGAAGACATATTCCTCGGTGGTTACCACACACTCCTCTTTCCCCTTTGCCCTTATATAGGGGGACTATTATGCCAGTCTTCCAGTCATCGGGTGCACTCCCCTTCTCCCATGCTAGTTTGCAAATTTTCCATACCCATTCTATCACTATCTCACCACCATACCTCAACATTTCCCCACACACTCCATCTGTTCCTGGTGCTTTCCCCAACTTCACTCTTTTCATGGCTTCCCACACTTCTGACCTGATCCCCACCTCCTCCTCCACTACTTCTCTTCTTCTCCCTCCCATACCATATCCAGCTATGTTTGCTGGCTCTTCATTCCTTTCATTTAGCAACTCACTGAAGTACTCCCTCCATCTTTCGACTCTCTCTTGCTTCTCGGCTAGCATTCTCCCATTCTTATCTTTCACACCCTTACTGTTTCCCTTGCTACCTTCCCTAACTTTCTTGACTTCTTTCCAGAACAGTTTCTTACTCTCCCTCCATTTTACACTTTACATTTTACACTTGCGACCTCCACCCGTGAAAAATAATGAAGCAACGATAAACGAACAATCAGCCTCGGATGTGGACGGACCCTGTGTTGACGAACCCCGACCGACTATGGACAATCTTACGGACAATCTGAGAATGGCTACATGGAACGTGAGCGGCATGAATGATGGCACAAAAGAGAGAGAGGTTTTGGAAGTGTTAATGAATGCCAGGCTGGATGTATGTGGAATGACGGAGATCAAATGGAGGGGTACAGATGTGAGAGAGTGGGTGTGTGTGCTGGAGTGAGTGAGAGAGAAGCGAAAGAAGGTGTGTGTTTGTAAGTAACAAATGGAAGGAGCGTGTAAGAGAATATGGGTCTGTGGGTTCAAGGATTGTGTGGGTGAGAATGAAAGTAGGAATACAAATGTGGGTGATTGTGTACTTACACTAGTTGTATTTGCGGGAGTGAGCATGCTCGTTTATTCCCGCCTCCTAAGATATGTTTGTCATACCGTGCTTTGAAACTATGCACTGATGGTGCAGACACTACTTCGGCTGGCAATTTGTGTGTGTGTGTGTGTATGCTCTGACAGAGGATAAACTTGTAAGAGAGAAAGAGGAGTTCTGGGTGAATGTGGAGGCGTGCCTGGATAAGTTTGAGAAGAACGAAAGAATATTTCTGATTGGGGATATGAATGGTAAGGTGGGTGATAGGAAAGTTGATGGAGTGGTGGGAGGATGGAGGGTACCATCAGAGGTGAATGGGAATGGTAGTGCACTTGTGGACGTATGTGTGGGGAGGAGGCTGTGGATAGCCAACACCTTCTTCAGACACAGAATGATACACAGGTACACATGGAAAGTGGTGTGGACGATGAAGGATAAGACAGTGGTGGAACTAAAGTCAATGATTGATTATATATGTGTGCTGGTGGCTAGGGTGTATAGGGGTATTGGAGGGGGTCTGTCTGATCATTATGTAGTAGTAGCTAAAATTAGAATACAAAAGAAGTGGGTGAAGAGAGCTGGAGGGAGGCTAGAGGAAGGTGGAATGGTGAGGAGGGTGGAGAGGCCACAGGAGGAGGAAATCAGGGAAGAGAACAGGAGAGCAGTAGAAAGACGACTAGGTGGGTTCGACCTGGAAGATATGGAGGAAGTGGAGGAGATGAGCAAGGTGTTTAAGGAAGAGATCTGTGCAGCATGTGAGGAGGTGTGTGGAGTGAGGAGAAGAGGGAAGGGAGTGAAAGGTACAGCATGGTGGACAGAAGAGGTAAAAATAGCTGTGGAAGACAAAAAGAAAGCGTCTAGAGAGTGGTTGGGTAGTAGAGGGAATGAAGATTTGGAGAGGCAGAAATGAGCGAGGCATGTGGAGAGAAAGAGAGTGGTGAAGAGAATAGTGAAGGAAAGTAAGAGAAGAGTAGATGAGGAATTTGGAAGGAATCTGAGTGTAAACTGGAGGGAGTGTTTACTTGTACAAGAAACTGTTCCGGAAAGAAGTCAAGAAAGTTAGGGAAGGTAGCAAGGGAAAAAGTAAGGGTGTGAAAGATAAGAATGGGAGAATGCTAGCCGAGAAGCAAGAGAGAGTCGAAAGATGGAGGGAGTACAGTCAGTCCCCCTAATACACGTATCCTCAGTCCGCGTTTACCCTATTCCGCGCCGAGGTGTAAAACAGGTACTCAAAATCCCTAAAACACGTATTGACCCCACAAAACACGAATCACAGTTGAAGAGTGGTGTAAAAATGCTGTTTTTTGTATTCCGCGCCACCTTACTCCGCGCGCACACCCCTCGGAGGCCTAGGCTTCCCCGGCCCCGTCACTGTCACTGGCCCCGTCCCTGTCTCAGGATATACCCATAGATTTCCCGATCGCAATAGTGCCTTCACCAGTTTATTCTTCCTAGGCATTTTTAAGTTGTTGAAGGGTGTAGGAAAGCAGTTGTTACACAATAAATGGGTCAAGTCTCAGTGCACGGACAATTAAGGATATTGGGACTGAGAAGGAAGCGCACACACACACACACACACACACACACACGCACACGCACACGCACACACACACACACACACACACAGACAGACACACACACACACACACACACACACACACACACACACACACACACACACACACACACACACACACACACACACACACACACACACACACACACCACCGACGAGACAACACCTCCGCACCCACGCTCCCGAAAATCAGCTAATCTAGCAAGCTGTTTACAGCGCTCGTCAAATAAACTCACCTAAACTTGAGTATAAGGATATTTTGTGTTGTCCTGTATTATAATGCAGTATTAAAATAATTTGAGATTAAAATCAAGTGAGGATATTTCGAGTGATAAAAATAATTCAAGCGATTGTGAATGCGAGTGGATGTAAACAAATATGGCTGACTTTGATGGATTTGAAGTCGGTGAGACCGAGGGCATTCTAGGGAAAATTATACGTGAGCTGAATGACATTAAAAGGTGGAAGGAGGATATGCAGGAGTGGAAGGTGAGTGTTAGTTCACAGATTGAGGCTATATGTTCAATATGTGGTGCTCAGGCTGGGGACATCGAGCCTGGACAAGATTTGAGTCGGGCTAGCCTAAAAGAAATTCAAACTCATATGGGGCAACTCCGGGACGAAAATGAAGCTTTAAGATTGCAACTTGAAGAATACAAAGGGCAAACCAAGGAAATGAAAACACATGTGGAGGAGATTAAGGAGAAACACAATAAATGGGTTAATGACGAAGGAGGAAAAGTGAAGGAAGTGGCAATGAAGGAAATCATGGAGGAACAAAAGAAACAATCAGAAAGGGAAAATAAAGATTTAGAATCAGTGGTAGTAAAAGCTATGAGGAGAAATGAACAGGTCCTGCGTGAAACAATAGATAGAAATAAGTGTATTATTGTATTTGGGGATATAGAGGAGCACATTATTGAGAGGAAAGCTAGGGATAAGGAAGAAATTAATAAGGTAAAAACATTGATCAAGCATGTCGATGAAGAAGGAAACAACTGGAGAGATGATATTGAAGAAGTTAGGAGAATGGGTAAATATAGTAAGGGAAACACAAGGCCAATGAGAGTGCAGTTTAGGTCTAGGGTAACAGTGGATGCAATAATGAACGTAACATGGAGACTTAACTTGACCAGCAAGTTTAAGAAAATTACAATTAGAAAAGACATGAGTATTGAGGATCGAAACATAAGAAAGGAATTGCAAACCGAGGCAAATGTAAAGAATGGAGAAAGGACGAAAGAAGACGAAAAAAAGTTTTTCTGGAGAGTGTGGGAGGGAAAACTCAAGAAATGGTATATAAAGCGAAGGGACGAAGTAGGGAGGGAAAAGGAGATGGTGCGGGTGATGGGGGAGAAGGCAGAGAGAGGGGAGGTGGAGATAGAGAGAGAAACAGTCCAAGTGGAGGCAGAGGGAGGGGAGGTGGAAACGGAGCGAGAAACAGTCCAGGTGGAGACAAGAGAAGAGACAAGCTAGGAAATAAATTGGGAGGGGTACGTACAAAAAAGAAAGGAACGGGCAGGGACGAGAAAAATAGGGAAAATACTGGAAACGCTAAGTTCATGTATACAAATATTGATGGGTTAATTTCCAAAAAGATTGAGTTTGACGAATATGTAAAGAGAGAGAGGCCCGGGGTAGTATGTTTGACTGAAACTAAGCTTAACCAGGAGGTAGACACGAATATAATTAGTTGTGCAGGATACAGTACATGGAGAAGAGACAGGTTAGGAAAGCTAGGAGGAGGAGTGTTGATCATGGTAGATAATAAAATTACTGCTAAAGAATTAAAACTTGGTGATAGCATTGCTGAAGTGGTAGCAGTTGAAATTGAGGATAATGATAGGTCAAAATTGGACATTGTATCAATTTACTCTTTTAAGTATCTGGGCAGTGTGTTGAGTAAAGATGGGACTATGGATGAAGAGGTGCGGGAGAGGGTACAACAGGGGAAGAGGGTTGTAGGAACGCTAAAAGCAGTAACAAGAAATAGGGTGGTCAGTATGGAAGTGAAGAAGTCCTTGCATGACAGTGTGGTAATCCCGACACTGACTTACGGAAGCGAAGCATGGACGTTGGTTGAGAGACTCAGACCAAGAGTGAGAGCAGTGGAAATGAATTACTTAAGGAGTGCGTGCGGAGTTACATGGAGGGATAGACAGACTAATGAGGAAGTAAGAAGGAGGTGTGGTGTGGAGGTAGATGTGCTGGAAAGTGTGAAAAGGAACAACTTGAGATGGTTCGGCCATATGGAACGTATGGAAAGCGAGAGAATGACTAAGAGGGTGTACGAGAGCGAGGTGGAGGGACAGAGGGGGAGAGGTAGACCGAATATGAGGTGGAAGGATGGAGTGAGGAACTACATGAACGAAGGCGGTGCTGGTTGGGGGGAGGGGCGTCGACTGACTGGGGACAGAGGTGCATGGGGGCGGTTCGTTCGTGGCCACCCCTTCGGGGATCACGGCGTCAGGCAATAGATAGATAGATAGATCAATTTATTTACCTCCTAAGACTAAATCTTGGAGCAACGATGAATATAATGAATTAATTTTGGAAACCTTGCGTATGTTAGAAATTATTTGTAAAAGGAAAAATAGGCTTATTCTTGCAGGGGACTTTAATTGCGGGGAGGTGGATTGGGAATGTTTGGATGCGGGTTCAAATGAAAATACTTGGGGTAGCAAATTTCTTGAACTAACAATGGGGTATCTATTAACACAACACGTTATGGAAAATACAAGATTTAGAGGAGGTGATGAACCATCAAGACTCGACTTATTATTCACCAAAGACCCCCAAGAAATAAAGAACCTAACATATTTGAGTCCCATGGGAAAAAGCGATCATGCTGTGATTGAATTTGAATTGACAGTGGAATTTCTGGAAGGCAGAGAGGAGGAACATAGGGAATATAGACTAAATTATAGTAAGGCGGATTATGAATCATTACGAGGATACTTTGCAAATATAGATTGGTCATTTATTGAGCAAGAACAGAATATTCAGGTAAAATACACCATGTTACTAGACATTTACGGGGAGGGGGTAGATAAATATGTACCAACATTTAAGGATAGAAAGCTGGCTAAGGAGAAAGAGTGGTTTAACATGCGATGTCACATTGCCCAGAACAAAAAGGACTCTGCATGGAATAAAGTGAGAAGGAGACACACTGAGGAAAAATGGAATGAGTATAAGAATGCTAGAAACAACTATGTCAAGACTATAAGAGAGGAGAAAAAGAACTTTGAAAAAGATATAGTAAACAAATGTAATAAAGAACCCAAACTGTTCTATAGTTATATCAACGGCAAAACAAAAATAAAGGACAAAATAACAAAGCTTAGGGTAGAGGGTCAATTATATGAAGACACAGTGGGTATGTGTGAAATTATGAATGATACATTAACATCCGTGTTTGTGGAGGAGGATGACTATGTAGAACCTGTGGTGGAATTGAACGAGATACAGGGACTAGAGTCGATAGAAGTCAACAAGGATGAACTAAAATCATTGTTGGAAGAATTGGATGTGAGAAAATCTATGGGCCCAGATAACATTGCTGGATGGGTATTAAGAGAATGTTCTGAACAACTAGTGAGACCTATTTTTAATATTGTTCAACACTCATTAAACAAGGGGGAACTTCCCTTAGAATGGAAACAAGCAAATATAACACCAATATATAAAAGTGGAAATAAAGAAGACCCGCTAAATTATCGACCGGTATCCTTAACGAGTGTTATATGCAAGCTTTGTGAAAAGATTATTAGAAAAAGATGGGTGGGTATGTTGGAGGAGAGGGAAATAATTTCAAGCAAGCAGTTCGGGTTCAGAAAAGGTCATTCGTGTACCACAAATTTGTTGAGTTACTATGATAGGGTAATTGACATTGTACAAGGGAGGGAGGGGTGGGTAGATTGTATTTACTTAGATTTCAAGAAGGCATTTGATAAGGTGCCTCATAAGAGATTGTTGTGGAAGCTCAGGACTGTGGGGCGGGTTGAGGGAGTATTATTAAAGTGGATGGAAAACTATTTAATTGGGAGGGAAATGCGAACAGTAATAAAAGGAAAGTTCTCCTCGTGGAAAAGGGTAAAAAGCGGAGTGCCTCAAGGATCGGTGTTGGCCCCAATCATGTTTTTGGTTTTCATCAACGACCTTCAAATGGGAATAGGCTCATATATATCTATGTTTGCTGATGATGCAAAATTAATGAAGCATATTACAAGTAGGAGTAGTTGTGAAGAATTACAGAGAGACCTAGATAAGTTATATGAGTGGAGTCAAACTTGGAAAATGGAATTCAACACGAGTAAGTGTCAGGTTCTTGAGATGGGAAAAAGTAAATATAGACCTTCTTGGGGATATAAAATAGGAGATGAAATAATTAGTAAAGCTGTGAAAGCAAAAGACCTAGGGGTAGTTGTGGCAGACAGCTTGTCACCTGAACAGCATATAAATAAAATAACTGGTGAAACCTATGCAGTGTTGACTAACATGAGAATAGCTCTGAATTATTTAGATGAAGAGATGTTAGCAAAAATAATAGGGACAATAATACGACCAAGACTGGAGTATGCAGCAGTGGTGTGGTCTGAGGGAGAGGAGAGAGAGAGGTGACATGATCATGATGTTTAAGTGTGTGAAAGGTTTTGAGAAGATCGACAAGGGAGATTTTGTGGTGAGGGACGAGGGAAGAACCAGGGGTCATGATTGTAAGTTGAGGAAAGTTATATGTAAGTCTGATGTAAGAAAGTTCAGCTTCCCGTATAGAAGCATTGAGTGTTGGAATAAGTTGGATGGGGAGGTGGTGGGAGCAAGAAATAACCAAACTTTTAAAGCAAAATTGGATAAATGTAGAGAGAGAGACAGGACAACACGAGCTTAGGCTCAAATCCTGTATACTACAATTAGGTGAGTACACACACACACACACACACACACACATACGCTTCCTTCTCAGTCCCAATATCCTTAAGTGTCCGTGCGCTGAGACTTGACCCATTTATTGTGTAACAACCGCCTTCCTACACCCTTCAACAACTTAAAAATGCCTAGGAAGAATAAACTGGTGAAGGCACTACTGCGATCGGGAAATCTATGGGTATATCTGGAGACGGGGACGGGGCCAGTGACAGTGACGGGGCCGGGGAAGCCTACGCCTAGGCTATATGAACTCGCCTGTCGCGGGGGCCTGCCTCGGAGCCCCCACTATTCTCACCTACTTATAGCATTTATTTTTAATGTAAGGAATGACTTGTTTATGTTTCTATTATTGTGTATGCTTGGTTGTCCAATTAGTATTGATTTTTATCAAAAATTACCGTCAAATGTGGGTGGAAATGCAGGCTACCGCCCATATGTATTTTTCTCCATAAGTTATGTTATCCCCAATGCGCGAATTCCCAATACCCGTCGTGCCGCCCATATAGGCGCGGATTGGGGGGACTGACTGTACTTCAACGAGTTGCTAAATGTAAGGAATGAAGAGCCAGCAAACATAGTTGGATATGGTATGGGAGGGAGAAGAGGAGAAATAGTGGAGGAGGAGGTGGGGATCAGGAGGTCAGAAGTGTGGGAAGCCATGAAAAGAGTGAAGTTGGGGAAAGCACCAGGAATAGATGGAGTGTGTGGGGAAATGTTGAGGTATGGTGGTGAGATAGTGATGGAATGGGTATGGAAAATGTGCAAACTAGCATGGGAGAAGGGGAGTGGACCCGATGACTGGAAGACTGGCATAATAGTCCCCCTATATAAGGGCAAAGGGGAAAGAGGAGTGTGTGGTAACCACCGAGGAATATGTCTTTTAAGCGTAGTAGGGAAGGTATACAGTAGGGTAGTGATTGAGAGAGTGAGAACGGAGAAATGGATAGGCGACGAGCAGGGAGGTTTTAGGAAGGGAAGAGGATGTGTAGATCAGAGTTTTACCCTGAATTGTGTTGTTGAGAAATATCTGGAGAATCAACAAAAGGTGTATGTTGCCTAAGTTATGGACTTGGAGAAGGGCTATGACAGAGTGGATAGAGAAGGTACAGTAAGTGGAAAGTACTTAGAATATACGGAGTAGATGGCAAGTTGCTGAAAGCAGTGAAGAGCATGTATGAGGGTGCAAAGGCGGCAGTACGTGTGGAGAATGAGCAGAGCGAGTTCTTTGACCTGAATGTTGGGTTGAAACAGGGGTGTGTGATGTCCCCGTGGTTGTTTACTGTATACAGTATATGGATGGATTCATGAAAGAAATACAAGGAAGAGCAGTGGATGTTGGTGTATTGCTGAAAAGGGAGGGAAATGAGTGGAAGCTGCCTATACTGCTGTTTGTGGATGATACAGTTCTGATCAGAGATAATGAATGGGAGTTGCAGGGTCTGGTAAATGAGTTTGGAACAGTGTGCGAAAAAGATAATTTGAAGGTAAATGCGGGGAAGAGCAAGGTTATGGAATATGGTCTTCGAAAGCGGTGAAGTTACAGAGTGTGAGGTGAAGTTGAACGGTCAGGCTATGGAGATCGTCAGCTCTTTTAAGTATCTGGGCAGTGTGTTGAGTAAAGATGAGACTATGGATGAAGAAGTGCGGGAGAGGGTGCAACAGGGGAAGAGGGTTGTAGGAACGTTGAAAGCAGTAACAAGAAATAGGGTGGTCAGTATGGAAGTGAAGAAGTCCTTGCATGACAGTGTGGTAATTCCGACACTAACTTACGGAAGCGAAGCATGGACGCTCGGGAAGAGACTCAGACCAAGAGTGAGAGCGGTGGAAATGAGTTACTTGAGAAGTGCGTGCTGAGTTACATGGAGGGATAGACAGACGAATGAGGTGTGGTGTGGAGGTAGATGTGCTGGAAAGTGTGAAAAGGAACAACTTGAGATGGTTCGGCCATATGGAACGCGAGAGAATGACTAAGAGGGTGTACGAGAGCGAGGTGGAAGGACATAGAGGGAGAGGTGGAAGGATGGAGTGAGGAAGTATATTTATGAAGGCGGTGCTGGTTGGGAGGAGGGGCGTCGACTGACTGGGGACAGAGGTGCATGGGGGCTGTTCGTTCATGGCCACCCCTTTGGGGATCACGGCGTCAGGCAATAGATAGATAGATTGAACACCGGGTCGAAACCATCGATATATTATTTAGGCAAATATATTAGTTATGTCATGTACTTCATTGCCATAGGCCTATGTGTCCAAACCGTCGGTAATTCATTATAATATACGCCCTAAATAACTAACAAAAAATCTAAGGATGTAGTATCCGGGCTACAGTCGTCATGTTTACAGTACATAGGTTGTACGCTCGCGGTTTCGCTTTCGTTTTTATTTTATTCTGTTTTTGGCCCCTGCTGGCAACATATATGATGATGACAATAAGTCATTGGGGAGTGAGGGGGGGGGGGGGGGGGGCTTATTTTTATATCCCACGGCAGTCAAAATTGACAGAAATGTGATCGCGAGCGAGCGAGTATGTTTTGTTGCTTTGTTGTCTTAAGATTGACGGATAATGTTTGTTTTGCAATTTCTGTCGGGGTTCATAAAATAACACACCTAAAAAAAAAACAAGGAAAACAAATACAAAATACTTGTAAAAATCGTCCCCGGTGTTAAACAGGAAATTTACCGACTACAATCTTATCCGAATCTAAAGAGCTATTAAACACGATAATAACGTAGGCTCTATATCGTAAAGTAAACAATAAGAAATAATAAACGAGGTAGGTAAGCGAGAGGTGAAGACTGACTGACTCGCTCACGCAGCTTAGCCAATCACATGCCATGATTTACTTACCAGTACCGGTAGGCCTAGGTTATCACACATTTAAAATAAGCACTTATTTGTGTTTACTGCATTATATCTACGATTTAATGTGTTCCATGTGGTATCTTATAGCTGGTAAGTTTTGATTATCACATTATCTGAGTGAGGAGTTCATAGTCCGTGTTGGAGTTCATCAGGGTTCAGTGTTAAGTCCACTCCTATTTATTATGGTCCTGGAGGCACTGTCTAGAGTTTTTAGATCCGGACTGAGCGGACTCCCGTGGGAAATGTTTTATGCAGACGATTTAATCCTAATAGCTGACAATGTGCAAGATGCTGAAGCCAAATTCAGAAGATGGAGAGAGAGCATGGCGAGCAAGGGTTTAAGAGTCAATATTAACAAAACCAAGGTTATGCATTGTAGATTGAGACAAGGCAATGTGGAAAAGAGCGGTGCCTACCCGCCAATATGGGAAATTAGTTAAATGCACAAAGTAGCCAACTAACCTCGAGCGCTACGTCAACAAAGAGATTGACTTTTCCACCGAGTTATCTTTATTTTTTGTCTTATATTATTAACCCATACCATACTGTAAGATACAGTAATAAAAGCCCCTGGCCTGCAGTCCCAAGCACTGTGGCAAAAATGGCAGGAGAGACCACCTTTTCACCTCAAGAGATGGAGCAAGACTGGCCCAGTCACCCTTCAGCAGGCCTTATATAAGCTGAGAAGTGTTGCCAGACCGGTAGCAGTGCTTAAACAGTCGTGTTACCAACTACTGGGTTGTACAGGCAGTTACAAGGAAAGTACATTACTGACGAATATACTCGGGCCTGGTACTGGGGAGTTACTTATCTACTGACGAATATACTCGAGCCTGGGACTGTAAGGGTTAATATTAACCCCTCCAATCCCAGAGACGATTATAGTCGTCAGTAGATAAGTAACTCCCCAGTCCCAGCGACGGATATAGTCGTCAGTAATGTATTTTCCTTGTAACTGCCTGTACAACCATGTACTTTTTTTTTTCTCTCTCTCAGCTTAGATCTATATAAGACCCACTGAAAGGTGAGAGAGCCAGTCTTGCCTCATCTCTTGAGGTAAAAAGGTGGTCTCTCCTGCCATTTTGGCCACATTGCTTGGGACTGGGCCTGGGGGGGACTTTTATTACTGTATCCTACGGTACTGAATGGGTTAAAGTGTCCCCATTGTGTTTTTTTTTTTAGTGTTTCGTACACCAGAAAAGGGTGTAGCTTTGTGTTGGATGTGTGAAAAACCGAAACAAATTCTGTATTAAATCCAGGATGGATGTAGACTCCGGGCGTACATTCTTGCCTTGAATCCTTTGTCACTGGTGGTACCTGTCAATTGCGCGCCCCTATAGTAAAATCGGCAAGAATGTTAAGTGCGGGCGTACCTCCAGCCTTGTTTACACTACGCGTAGTGGCGTCGGACCTTTGCCATCATGTTCCCGTCTATTTTGACTGACTTTGGATACAATAATATGCCCTCACCCCTCCCCCCATGACATATTGTCATCATCATATATATTTCCAGCAGGGGGCAAATTACCCAAAAAAAATCGCCGTCAAAATAGACGCGAACTTAACCACGGCGATCGACAAATGTAAACATGACGGCGGCCGGGTAGGCGTCGGATCTTTGCAATCATGTTCCCGTCTATTTTGAATGCCATTGGATACAATAATATGTTGAGGGGAGGCTTTGCTCCCTCTCACCCCCCCATAACATAGTGTCATCATCATATATATTGCCAGCAGGGGGCAAATAACCGAATTAATCGCTGTCAAAATAGACGCGAAGTTAACCGCGGCGATCGCCCTAGGGCCTATGTAAACATGACGACCGTACGCCCGGAATCTACATCCATCCCGTAAAATCGCACCACCTATTCACAGCAAGGGGAAAATAACGGTGATATTTTTCGAGAGGAAAGTTACGATTGTTTTTTTATTTTAATATAGGCCTAATGCTCTATTACATACATTACATACATGTGTATTGTTGAAGTATAAGGGATAGATGTGTGGAGGTTCGTGATGGGTAGATAAATGGAGAAATTGGGTTTTGATATAATTGAAAATAAGAAAATGTTCTCTGTTCTAATCGGAAAAAGTTGATAGACCAGAAAGGAGTGCTATAGCCTCATCACATGAGTTTTTGAGGTTTAGGTAGAATACTTTGTAGTAATCCTTAACAACATGAATATTGTACCGGTATGCTAGAAACCATATTGTAACCGATATCGGCCAACCTCCGCCATATTGGTACAACTGATATCATTAGGCATCTCTTTACACTCACGTAAGTCCATACCGGTACCCATGACTAACATATGGCAATACTGGTACAGTACTTACTGTACAGAATATATATTCTAAAGATCTAAAGTCTACATGATCAAAGTTAACCCCTTCTGTATCGGCGACGTTTTTTTTGTTTGATTTCAGCTACATTTAGAGGATTTTATGAAGCTTAGGAAGAGTATATGGTAGCTAAAAGGATTAATTCAGAAAGTCCGTAACCTTTCAATGGGTAGACATCCTAAACTGAACAAAATTGTCTAATAGTTGCCAGAATACAGTATAATGCAAAGTACGGTACATCACTGGTACAGAAGAGGTTAAGATATCATTCTGTTATTAAATAATCAAACATCAAAATGGCGTCCAAACAAAAATTAGGTCGATCTCTCTCGCTACAAGATCTCTTGTATGCACTATTTGTATTGTAGCCTGCTGTTGCTGTAGTTTGGTATGTATAGGGACTAAAATGAGTTGCTATATGATCAGTTCAGGTACTGTATCTGTATCGTCACTTTTCCATCAGTGATTAGTTAATTAGTTAATTTATATATACAGATTATATATTTATTTTTTCTTCAGATATTGTTATCCCTGGCTGTGAACCAAGTGAAGCTGAGCCTCCAACACAATGAGCACCCACCACTTGCCAGACATCTCAGCAGAGAGCTTGTCGTGTCAGTGTAAGTACAGTAGATAAACTCTTGCCAGGTTTTGACTTATACAGTACGGTGCCAACATAGGCTAAATTTCTTATGTTACTGTATATGTGGCTATTAGTATAATTTTATATTAAAGTACAATGTAAAACTTGCAAAACAAACAAACCAAAACAGGAACAGGAACGGCACAATAGAAAGACAAAAGAACTTATCAAAATCATTATGTGACATAACATTTGATAATCAAGAATACCGGTAATTTAAGAATAAGATTTTACCCCTTTAATTTCCAGAGGTCATCCCTAAGCTGAATAAAATCATCTAGTGTTAACCAGAATATAATTTAAATTATGCCATTTACACTGACTGCGTTGAGTAAAACGGTCAACTTCTTACAAAATTATACAGTTCCAGGAGAAGTACCTAGGGAAGAATAGGGAACTCTATTACGTCTTTGTGGATTTAGAGAAAGCCTTTGCCAGGGTGCCCAGAGATGTTATGCATTGGGCCATGAGAAAACATGTCGTGGAGGAGTGGTTGGTGAGAGTGGTAATGAAGATATATGAGGGCTCCCAAGCGGCGGTGAGGGTGAAAGGGGAGTTGAGTGATTAGTTCTCGGTATATGTTGGAGTGCACCAGAGTTCAGTCCTAAGCTCACTCTTGTTAGTCCTGGTTTTGGAGGTGCTGTGAAGGTAGTTCAGGTCGGGTCTGCCTAGGGGGCTACTCTACGCAGTCGCAAATGACCTGGTGCTGAATGCTGACAGTGCGGCTGTGGCTTAGACGATGTTCCTAAGGGGGGGGGGGGGGGGGGGGGGGAGATAAGGTATTTTTTTTTCGTCTATGTAAATGAGTGAGACAAAAGGCATAACTTCCTGCAGCGAGTGAAAGTATGGGGCTCTGGGAGGAACAGTGCAGTTTAATAGAAGAAAAGACGTTCTGAGAGAAGAGGGAAAGTGAGTGATGGAGAGTTGCACAGAGTAGGGGTGGGATTGTGTTGTAAGGCAGGTACAGTACTACGTACCGGGTACCCTACGTAGAGGAGGTGGTATACACTGGGAAAGCTCCGAGGAACACTGATTATTGTAGTAGCGATAGAATAGTGAGAGAGATGCAACATTGCGGCGAAGAGAGAGAGATTGCAGAGAGTTGGTGAGTGGACGGGAGTTAATGATACGAAAGGCTTTCCTTTCTACTTTGTCTAGGAGTGCGGTGTGAGAGGATCCTCCCCACACATGTGAACAATACTCAATACAAGGATGCACTGTGCCCCTGTACAGAGCAAGAAGTTGTGCAGGGGTAAAGAACCCCTTGAGGCGGTTGAGCACACCCAGCTTCTGGGAGGCTGCCTTAAGCGGGTATTACACTGGACATATTTTCTGTCGTCCTTCGATCTTGGGCATGCCATCGTCGTCTTGCTATCACACAGGCTCCACGCACAATCATCGTCATCTACAGACATAGGCTAAAGTGTCTGATCGCTTCTCGGCTTTATTTACACCTATTTCTGCCTAAATAGATTCCCTATATTTTAGTATTGTCTCGCAATCGCTAATAAAAAATGGAGGTTATGCCATAATAACGCCATTATAATAATGTTATCCGAAAATACAGTGAAAATAGACGACAAAAGCTGAAGGTCACGACTCACACGAACATTATGAATAGGATAAACACACAAACCATCAGTAGGCTAGGCGGCGGGTGATAACCGTCGCGGGTTTAAATTCGAAGGTTGAGAATTCGAGCCTCACCGATAAAGAGTGTGTTTTTATTCTTCTAGTTGGTATAATTTCAAAAGAATGTATGGTAGCCTATCATATATAAACTAGGTTAGGGTATGTCGTGTACAAATAAATAATAGCCTATGCATCTTGGTGAGAATAGGTTTAGGCTACACTTGTTTTGGATATAATTCTATTACAATAACTAACCCAATTTAACTAGCCTAACTTATCCCAACTTTATCCTTTTATAACTTAACTTATCCTACACTTAGCCAATCAGTTTACCCAATCCTAAATTTTATATCCTAACTTATATCCTACACTACAGTATTATTACATAAACTAACCCAATACCTATATTAAGGCAATTTATATCAAATTATACCTACAGTATATCCACAAAATATTTTATCTCATTTCATATATAAAACAAATGCAATGAATAATAAAATAGACACAATGCATACCGGTAATAAAAATAGAAAAAACATATCGACCACAGGAGACTCGATCCCTTGTTCTACAGTTTACACCCGGCGCTTCCCGCAAGGAGCTGCTGACATTGATTCTTCAATTCAAATGTAACCAAACGAGTGTATAGCTGTTAATGCTTTATACATAATTAGTGTATTGCAGTTCATAATGCATCAATTTCCTTTAATATATCATTAGTCTGTGTATGCAGATATAACTAAATATATGCAAAATATGAATTAATTTGAGTTTAGTATTATCGTGGGCATGACTACGATTTCCCAGTGTACGTACAAAGGAGTACAAAGGAAATCAAGCAACAACAGGTCTAGTGACCCTTCTAGGCTGCTTGTCCTCCAAAACACTGAGGATCAAGTGTCCAAACAGTGGTTTAGAGTGGGTAAGGGAACATTGGAAAGGGAACTACTGCCCTGGAACTAATGTCCGTGGCAGGACTAGGAAGTTAGTAGGGGACATATGGGTTAGTAACTGAGGGGAGGATAAAATAAAGTTATTCATTTACAAACGCAGTCAGTCGCGGGTTTGATGCGAGATATTTGTCTAGGCGGAGTTTAAATGAATCAACGGTGCTGCAGTCTATAACGTCTTACTTGGGTAACAGTGGGCTGCCGAAAAGACCACGAAACGAGAGATTAAGGACCACGCAAATCATGGTTTTGATGAAGGATGACGGGAAATATGCCAGTGTGATAGCCCCTTTAGCGAGACGGTAATATGGTCCTTCCAAGTGAGAGCAGAAGAAAAAGAAACACCAAGAACATTGAGATAAGATGAAGGGTTGATTTTTGTATTGTTGAAGAATAAGGGATAGTTCTCTGGAGGGTCCTGACGGGTAGTAAGATGGATAAATTGAGTTTTGGAAGCATTAAATGCAACAAGGTTTTCTCTACCCCAATTGGAAATACAGTAGTAGCTAGATCAGAAGATAAGTATTTTATGTCCTCATTACGTTTGCTTTTGAGGGACTGCTGGCTGGGGCGTTCTGGAAAACTAATTGAGTGGTGTAAGGTAGAGTCGTCTGCATATGAATGGATGGGACTGGATGTACAGTTGAGCCTCGGGGGCAAGACGTAGGCAAGACTAAAGGAATTATTAGCGACAATGACCGCGGTACAGAGTGGTTCTTCCCCTTGCCCTGTTTGTAAAAATGGGGTTGGGTGTAATTCATTTCAGTGTTGCACATGCCCCAGGGATGAGGGGCCCCTTGTCATGGGCCATTAACTTTGAATTTGCCATATGTAGGGGTGTCATGGCAGTACCAGATCCACCTGGTAGCGTAGAGTTCTGGGATGTGCAACTGTAATGTGTCAATACTGTAATGTTTTGTTACTTGAGGGACATGACTTCTGCTGATAGTGGGGCTGCGGCCTGCTCAGTCGCAGGAGTTTGGAAGTGGATGGAAGAAGTTCCGAGAGATGCTGCCATTACTGACCATGAAAGGGCTCTCTCTACGACTAAAAGGGAGGTTATATAGCACTTGTTTTAGAAGTTTTGTTGTTGTTCCCCAGGCTGTCTGGCCGAGCAGCCCCAAGGTCCCAAGCAAGGCGAAGGCTATAACCAAGCACATGCTCAAGTCTCACTCTGATAGACCAGCCCATCACCACATGACTAGAACCCAATCCTCTCAGCATCAGCTAGGAAAGGCCCTAGAAAGCCACCTTTGGCGGGGGGATAGCTCCCCTATTTCTTCGGCACCCGCCTGCCCAGTCAAGATGGAAGATACAGTACATATAGGATGAAATGAAATGAGGATGGTACTATTATAGGTTTGACTCCTGCAAGGAGATAAAGAAAACCTAATATTTAGTAGTGGCCCCGTAATCATTGACGATTATGCCTATTACATAAGGCTACCTCTTCAAACGCTCATAAGCGTAGTTTGAATCTACCGCCGCAGAGCTCAGAGGAACCTTCATCATAAGCACACGCAAAATCACTCATGGTTCGTCTTTATGATTGGGTTCTCACTACGAAAAAATAAAATAAGAATAACTATTCATAAGCTTTCCATATTCCGTGGATGTACTTCTGTGGATTCTTGGACCAGACGCTAACTAGCGCATCTATCCGCCTTCACTGACATATCAAGTATACCAAAATCCTTAATACATCAACGAATGGGAAGGGGATGGTCGGGAGGGCCCCAGTCGTCAATGATTACGGGGCCACTACTAAATATTAGGGTTTCTTTATCTCCTTGCAGGAGTCAAACCTATAATTTATTAGTGGCCCCTCCATCATTGACGATTATGCCTGATATCTAAGACTGGAGGGGGACATTCGTAATCATATCATAACCATTGCAAATAGAATAGGCAGATAATCAAACAACCACATAGTATTCTTACTTTGTAAAAAAATTATATTTATGTATAAACTTTATACAATATATAAAAAGGGGTACAAGCAGGGGCGTGCTTAAAGAAGCCTACTTGTGGAAAAAAAGGTAACTATGAGAATCTGTTCACAGATCTGAAAGTTAAAGGCACCCCACTTAAAGTAAGTGGTGAAAAATAAAATTTTATGTTTACATGTGCACATATAAACCCCATTATTCTAATGTGTATATTCCTTAAAATTAGACACAAAAATAGAATAAATTCTTGTACTATCGCAGATGTACTTACTAAAAAGCTACTCGTAGTTGCAACTACCGAGAACTCTTAAAATTAAATTGCTTCAACAGTGTATCCCACTGAACGAAACCATTGTTGTACTACTGTACCTCAACAACATTTCCCGTAGGCATTACTACAGAGAAATTTTAAGCACAACACTTGTACATTGTATCACAGCTCGTATACTCTGTACATATCCTCCGGCGGGGTCTAGTGTGTCTTATGTTTCACTGACTACACCCCTCCCCCCTCTTTCTTAACCTAAATAATTAGTGACTTAGAGACCCATCTAGACCCTTTGCCGTAACGTTATACATGGCATTGGTGGTTTGTCTAGTGCTACCGACAGGTATCAAGTAAAAAAAGTATGATTTGAAGGCCATAGTTGAGTAGTAGCTATGTCTTCAACAGATTTTTTTTTAGAAAACGTAAAGATACTGCCCATTTGCGTAAATCGTGGGCCCTACCCACTACGCCGGGATTACTCTCTTTAACCCTTCCTACCCGGTCTGCCTTAGGTAAGGACAGCACGAAAGAAAGGCCGCTACCCGGTATGCCTTATCTAAGGCATGAGCTTAATAGCCTAATTAAGCTTGGTCTGAATGCCGTGCGTACGACGTATGTCAACAAACCCAAGCGTTCGTCACCGCACCTCCGAAAACAAGAAAGAGAAGACTCCTCAATGTTATTGTTCTGACGTCATGACGAAATTAGTGTCTGAAAAGCCCCCATATTGGCAACATCTCTGCAATATTGGCTCCACTGAAATCGTCATCACAACTGAACCAGTTGACTTACAGAGCTCTACTCAATGCCAAAATACAGATTGAAAACCGCACTACGATTATAGATGAGTGGGAAAGTTCTAGCAGTGAAAATAAACATAAATACGGTAGCCTAGGCCTAGACGTTTTTCAGCCATTTCGCCCGGGTAGGGGCGACAGTCATTGGGTAAGACAGCCCGGGGAGGAAGGGTTAATGACTTCTACTAGCAGAGGAGCCATTTTACGTTTCATTAATCTTTTACCTGTACTCGATACCCATAAAGCACCTTGTTGGTTAAGAGGTGCCACTCTCATATATTTGGTTAAAGCTTGTACAGGACACACATTATGGTGCACTTTACCCCGTTTCAACGCCGGCACCGTGAACTCTGAGAAAACATGTTCACTATGTTCATTCTTGGCGATGAACCCTGGGGAAGGTGCAATATGAATGCAATCATTTAGTCTACCAAACCTTATGCAATTAGGGGTGTTGCTCATCGCCGCCAGCTCAGACACCCTGTTACCAGTTGCCAAAGCCATAAGGAACGCAGCCTTTTTAATAGTAATTCAAAATCTGCCGTATTCTGATACAGACGGGAATGAAGCAAAGATAACGCTTTATCAAGAGACCAGGTAGGCATGAGCTGACGGGGAGGTGGGCGGAGTTTGAAGCATGCCCTCATGAAACCTGTTTCTTCCGCTTGTGGTATGGTTAGACCTGTAAGGTCAAAGAATGGCACCCTGATAGCTGTTAAGTGATTTTTAGAGTCACTACAGATAGACGTTTCTGTTCAAACAAATAGTTTAAATAATTAAAAACTAAAGCCACCGAAGATACTGTCTGTTCTGTTCTAACTATCCAAGAAGTAAAGGACTGCCAATGAGATTGATATTGCCTCTTGGTAGATTGTGAGTATTGATTCATAAATTTATCTGTCACGGTTCTACCATACGGCGTTAACCACTTGGCCTCCTGAATGTCCACAATGCAAAAGTCAGCGAGGTCTTTAGGTTGCCAATCGTGTCTAAGTGGAAATACCCTCGGGAGCGACACCGGGTTCGGGCACCACGTTATCAATTGCTGGTACCACAACTGCACTGGCCACAGGGGCGCGATTAACGAGACTACGCCTCGATAATCCTGTAGTTTGTTGACTACGTGGCACATTAGAGAAGCGTCTGGTGGCGGAAACAGATAAATGGAACTCCACATGTTCCAATCCGTCACCAATGCGTCGGGCCCCCCCGCCGGCGTTAATGTCCGGCGTGTGAGGTACCGAGGGAGTTTGTGATTCTCCTCTGACGCAAACAGATCCACTTGTGGACGGTAAGGCTCTGCAATCATTTGATCGAAAATGTTCTGCTTGAGCGCCCACTCTACCGTTGTGCTCTGTCTCCGAGACAGAGCGTCTGCCCAGACGTTTGCTACGCCTGGGAGATATGATGCATGAAGATGAATGTTCAGCTTGTCGGCTAGAACAAAAATCTTTTCTGACACGTCTAGCAACTTCCGAGACCTCGTTGACCCTTGTTTCTGAATGCAGTGAACTGCATTGAGATTGTCCATCCTGAAAGCCACCAATTTTTCCCGTAAAGTAGAGCCGTGAACTTGAAGGAAATACAAGGGGACTAGTAATTCTTTTACATTTATGTATTTACCTAATTGTATTTACCTAATTGTAGTTTACAGGAGTTGAGCTAAGCTCGTGTTGTCCCGTCTCTCAGTCTACTTTTTATCCAATTTTTTCTTGAAAATATGGATATTCCTTGCCCCTACCACCTCCTCCTCCAGCCCATTCCATTTGTCAATACATCTATAGGGGAAGCTAAACTTCCTGATATCGTTCTTGCAGGTAAGTCTTTTTACTTTATAGCTGTGGCCTCTAGTTATTCCTGTATCCATAATTATATCCTCCCTATCCAGCCTCTCCAGCCCCCGGGTGCATTTGTACATCATTATCATGTCTCCCCTCTCTCTCCTCTCTTTTAGACTCGGTAGATTTAATTTGTCTAGCCTCCCTTCATATGGCAGCTCTCTGAGACTTGGAACCAATCTAGTAACTGCTCTCTGGATTCTTTCTAACTTGTGAATATGCTTCTTTAGATGCGGGGACCACACCACTGCTGCATACTCCAATCTTGGTCTAATCATACTCTTCATAATTTTCGCTACCATGGTCTCATCCAAGTAGTTCAGAGCAACTTTCATATTCCCGGCCATTGCATACATTCCGCTAAAGAGCTTGTTAATATGTTTCTCTGGCGACAAATTATCTTGTATAATCAACCCTAAATCCTTTTCTTTTTCGGCCTTGCTAATTATATTATCTCCCATCCTGTACTCCCAATTTGGTCTATTCACACTTCTTCCCATATTTAACACATGGCATTTACTTATATTAAATTTCATTTTCCACTTGGTGCTCCATTCGTATATTTTATCTAAATCCCCTTGCAGCTCCTCACAACTATTATTTGTTATTTGTCTCATAATTTTTACGTCATCTGCAAACATTGACATGTAGGAGTTTATGCCTATCGGCAGGTCATTCACGTACATAAGGAACATGAGAGGTGCCAACACAGATCCCTGTGGCACACCACTCTCAACTTTCCGCCACGATGAGTAAGTTCCTCTAATGTTGGTCCTCATTTCCCTATCTGTTAAATAGCTCTCCATCCATTTCAGCAAACTCCCCCTGACACATCCTAGCGTCTCAAGCTTAGATAATAATCTCTTATGTGGTACCTTATCGAATGCTTTGGAAAGGTCTAAGTAGACGCAGTCCACCCATCCGCCTCTTTCTTGGAGTACATCTATCACCCTACTGTAATAACATAGAAAACTGGTAACACAAGATGTCCCTTCTCTGAATCCAAATTGCTTTGGGGTTATTATCTTCTTTCTCTCCAACATTTTCATCCATCTCTTCCTAATTAGCTTTTCACAAATCTTGCATACAATACTAGTAAGTGAAACTGGTCTATAGTTTAGAGGGTCCTCAGGGTTTCCATTCTTGTATATCGGAATGATATTAGCTCTTTTCCATTCAACAGGAACCTGTCCTTTATCTAAGGAAGCTTGAATTATGTCCCTCACTGGCTCCACTAATTGCTCTGCACACTCCTTTAAAACCCAGGCAGACACTTCATCCGGTCCCATAGCTTTCCTTACTTCAAGTCCTCTCATCGCAGATAACAGCTCATCTCTAGTTATTTCAATCTTACTAAGACCACTCTCCAGTACTCCCGCCTGTGGTTCGTCAAAACCTTCCTATCTAGTAAAAACTGACCCCAATTTGTTATTCATTACCTCGCACATGTCCGATACATTTTCATACGTCCTAGCATCAACTCTTAATTTAGTAATTTGTTTCTTTACCTTCAACTTACTGTTTATATATTTATAAATAATCTAGGATCACTTTCACATTTATTTACTATGTTCTTCTCATAGTTCATTTTAACTTGCCTAATTATGTTAACATATCTATTCCTCTCCTGTTTATATTTATTCCGATTACTCTCAGTGTTCCTTCTTCTTAATCTAGCCCAAGCTGCATCACGCCTACCCAAAGCTCTTTTGCATTTCAAATTAAACCAATCTTTCTGCTTAGTAAAATTTCCAGTTTTATATCTTGGGACAAACAGATTGGTTCCTACTCTATACATTTAGAGGAATCTACTATATTTACCTTGTACGTCCTGTTCCTTCAAAATAAGATCCCAATCTACTCCCTCTAAATATCTTTTCAAGGATACATAATCAGCTTTACTATAATTTAATCTGTCATTTATGTAGCTATTGTCTAATCTATTGGCATTACTCGAGGTCAACTTCCATTTTAGTAATAGGTGATCACTTTTACCTACAGGACATAGATAGTTTATATCACTAATTTCGTGAGGATCCTTTGTAAAAATCAGATCGAGTTTAGAAGGTTCGTTATTTCCCCTCATTCTTGTATTTTCCTTCACATGTTGTGCAAGTACATTTTCCGTAACCAACTCCACTAGCCGACTTCCCCAAGATCTCTGATTTGGCCCTGCATCTCCCGATTCCCAATCAACCTCACTACAGTTGAAATCTCCTACCAAGATCAATCGATTCTTCCTTAAAAGCAATCTTTTCAACGACTGAATCATATCCTCGACCATCTCCTCAAACTCCAACTCCCTCCATGCTCTGGTCTTTGGTGGCATGTAAGCTACTGCTATGTCTAGCTTTTTTCCTTCTATATCATTGAGTTCAACTGCCATTATTTCTGCCTTGTCATTATTTAACTCCACTTGCTTTGCTGTCATAGGGTTCTTAACCAATACTGCCACTCCACCTCCCCTTTTTCCCTTTCTATCATATCTCCATATATTATATCCTTCACTAAACACTATATTGCTGTCAAAGTCCTGGTTCAGCTTTGTCTCCGTCAAACAGACTATCTGTGGTTGATCCTTTCTTAATATATCATCCAATTCTACCTTTTTACTGTTTATTCCATCTATATTAGTGTAGTAGCACAGTACTGTATATTGGAATCCTCCTCCTTGTTTCTCTTCCCTCCCTGCCTCCCATCAGGTTCACCTCCTCTTCCATCCCCTCCCTGACCTACCTCCACATTCCCTGCTAGTTCTATTCTCCTCCCCCCCCCCCCTCCACAATCTCCTGCCCCTCCCTCACCATCTCTCCGTCTTCGGGGTGATCCACTACCTGACTCACCGTCTCCATCCCCTGCTCCTCCCTCACTATCTCCTTGTCCCCAATTTGATCCACTACCTGACTCACTGTCTCCTTGTTCATTTCTCCTCGTATTTTCCGTTCTTTCTGACTCTGAGTGTACCACTTCTTTAGTTCCCTTCCTTTACTCTCCAAAAAAAAATCCTTTTCTCCTCATCTGACAATTTTCGATTTTCATCGTCAGCCCTTGCTTGAACTTCTCTCAACTTTTCCCTTTCCTCTATGCTTAACCCTTAATTAGCGGCGAGCAACATAAAGTCGAGTTAAATAAAGCTGGACTATGTGGCGGTGCTCGACATAGGTCGAGTGGCAATTTCAGCACGTAATGTTGCTGAGAGAGAGAGACAAGTGGTGGCAGGAGAGTAGCGAGCGTATGACTGCTCCAGACCACCGCGGCGAACCTACTGACACGAATCCCACCTCCCTCCTCCCTCTCTCACTCGCTATATACGGAATTGTATGGGGAAAGTGCCTAATTACATGCTTTTTGCACTCGCGTTGCACGGTTATTGCAAGAAAACTAGCCATCATAAAAGGATCGTTATGGTGTCATTCGAAAGCTCTGTTTATGCCCTTTCAGGGATAGATACTTGTTTTACGTTCTGGGTCTTATTTAGGCATGAAAATGATCACGTAAACAGCCCTATTTTGGCTAAAAACACCCCGCTGGGCGGTACATATAAATAAACCGGACTTAAGGTGTTAAGTCCTTTTTCACCCTAATATGTTTCATTCCAGTACAACTATTTAGCCTCCAGCTTACAATGGTTAATGCTTCAACCACTGACCTAGATTTAAACTCTGCTTTTATCGGTCTCATCTCACCCTTTTTATATCTTCCTAGCCGTCTTACTTCGTCCAGTTCTCTCCCCCAATCACAGCCTTCGTCTAGACACTCCTATATTTTCTTTACTTTGTCCTCATCCCTTCCCCTTCTCTCCCTCATATCTGCTAAATGTTCTTCAATGTCTCCAAAAATTATTATGCTTTTACCTCTATCTACTGTTTCCCTCACTACCTTTTCCTTGCTCTTCAAAACCTGCACTACATTCTTCTCAAACTCTCTTTTCTCTTTTCTCTCTCTTCCACCTGCTCCTTCATGATTTCTTCCAATGCATCCACCTTAGCATTCCCCACCCTTGTCCACTCATTTTTCTCCTCACTTATTACTCCCTTTACTTTCTCACTTAAATGGCCCTCATACTCCTTTAGCTGCTCCTTGAGTGCCATGTTCTCTGCCTCCAGCTCATCTACTTTCCTTATCACAGCATCTAGGTTAGCAATTAATGGCCCATCTGCAGTTGCCACTGAACTGGCTCCACATATTTCTGTCAGTGACTCCACCTTCACACCTATATCTCTCCTCCAATTCTCCATAACTCCCTTCCATCTTAACAGACCCATCATCTGTCTCTTCACCACAGTCAATTGATCCTCCACTTCATTACCCTCTGCCAGAAATCCCTCAAATTCATAGCTCTCTTCATCTCCCAATAAACTCTGCCTCCGTTTGCCTTGGCCGGCCATTGTTTATATTTATGTAGCCTACAGTTAAAAATATACAAAACACTTAATAAAATTACAGTAAAATTAAACTACTACCTGGGATAAACCCAGGTAGCGCCGCCCCCGTTTGTGTCACCCTATCTTGAAAAAAGAACAAATGGAAAAAATAAATAGAATATAGGTTTGACTCCTGTAAGGAGATAAAGAAAACCTAATATTTAGTAGTGGCCCCGTAATCATTGACGAACATGCCTATTACATAAGGCATCCTCTTCAAACACTAATCCGCCGTAGTTTGAATCTACCGCGCAGAGCATTTAAAAACTGAGGAGCCTTCATCATGAGCGCACGCGACCTCACTCATGGCTTCAGTCATTATGAATTGGGTTCTCACTACGAAAAAACTTCGTAAAAAATAAAAACAAAAAGAAAATAAGAATAACTATCCAATAAGCTTTCCATCATATCGTGGATGTACTTGTGTGGATTTCTGACCAGACGCTGATTCAGGCGTCATTCCTCCTTCACTGACATATCAAGTAAACCAAAATCCTTAATACATCAACGAATGGGAAGGGGACGGTCGGGAGGGCCCCAGTCGTCAATGATTACGGGGCCACTACTAAATATTAGGTTTTCTTTATCTCCTTACAGGAGTCAAACCTATAATTTATTAGTGGCCCCTCCATCATTGACGAACATGCCTGATATCTAAGACTGGAGGGGGACATTCGTAATCATATCATAACTCTAGAAAAGCAGATAATAAAAACAACCACATAGTATTCTTACTTTTGAAAAATGTATTTAATACGGCGTAGGCCGGAAATATACAAGAAAAAGGGGTTCAGGCAGGTGCGTGCTTCAAAGAAGCCTGCCCGACAAAAATGGGTAACCCTGAAGATTCTGAACACAGATCTGTAGTTACAAAAGGCACCCCACTCAACGAGTGGTGACAAAAATAATAAGTTATAAGTTTATATGTGCACATCATAAACCCCAAAATACATGTGGAGATCAATTGCAAATGAACTCCATTGAACTAATATTACATTGCTTTCGCAGCTAAAACTACTATAACAACACCGTTGTTTTGTACTAAACCTTGTACTAGCACAATTTCTTGCAGAGAAATTTTCATATCACATTTTAACCTTAAATTGTATCACAGCTCTCATACTCCGGCGGGGTCTAGGGTGTCCTATGTCAACTGACTGCACCCCCCCCCCCCTTCCGTGAAAGTAAACATAAGTGACTGCAGGGCCACCTAGACCCTTTGCCTTAAAGCTATACATGGTAAGGAAGGTTTGTCTAGAGCAACTGACAAGTATCTAGAGAGAAACGTATGATTAGACGCCCACAACTGTGTGGACGCAATATCTTCAACTGAAAAGTTTTTCAGGAAACGTAAAGAGGGTTGCGTAAATCGTGGGCCCTACCCACAACGCCGGGATTACTCTCTTTAATGACTTCTACCAGAAGAGAGGCTAATCGCCGTTTAAGTAAGCGTTTACCCGTACTCGCTACCCATAAAGCACCTTGGGGGTTTTGAGGAGCTATTCTCAAATATTTGGTTAGAGCTTGCACTGGACATAAATTATGATGCACCTTTCCCCTTTTTAACGCCGGCACCGTGAACTCAGAAAACACGTGTGCACTATGCTCATTCTTGGCTACAAACGCCGGGGAGGGTGCAATGGAAATTGAATCATTAAGTCTACCAAACCTAAGACAATTAGGTGTGTTGCTCATCGCCGCCAGCTCAGACACTCTGTTTCCGGTGGCCAAAGCCAAAAGGAAAACTGCCTTCTTTAAGATTAAAGCAAAGTCTGCAGTATTTTGATACAGACGAGAATGAAGTAAAGACAAAGCTTTGTCCAGAGACCAAGTAGGCATGAGCTGACGGGGAGGTGGGCGGAGTTTAAAACACGCTCTCATAAATCCTGTTTCCTCCGCCACCGGTATGGATAGACCTGTAAGGTCGAAAAAGGGCACTCTAATCGCAGTTAAGTGATTTTTCAAAGTTACCACAGATAAACGTTTCTGCTCAAACAGATAGTTCAAGTAATTAAAAACGAATGCCACTGAGGGTACAGTTTGTTCCGTTCTAACAATCCAAGAAGTAAAAGCTTTCCAATGTGATTGATATTGTCGCTTAGTAGACTGAGTATATTGATTGAGCAATTTATTGGTCACATCCCTACCGTATGGTGCTAGCCACTTGGCCTCCTGAATGTCCATAATGCAAAAGTCAGCGAGGTCGCTAGGTTGCCAATCGTGTCTAAGTGGAAGTACCCGACCGGGAGCGATACCGGGTCCGGGCACCACATTATTAATTGCTGGTACCACACCTGCGCCGGCCACAGGGGCGCGATTAGCGAGACTAAGCCTCGATAAACTCGTAGTTTGTTCACTACGTGGCACATTAGTGACGCATCTGGCGGCGGAAACAGATAGATGGAGCTCCATCTGTTCCAGTCTGTCACTAGGGCGTCTGGCCCCCCTGCCGGCGTTATCGCCCGGCGGGTGAGGTATAGAGGGAGCTTGTGAGTCTCCTCGGACGCAAAAAGATCCACTTGTGGATGGGAGAGCTCCGCAATCATTAGGTCGAAAATGGGTTGCTTGAGCTCCCATTCTACTGTCGTGCTCTGTCTCCGGGACAGAGCGTCTGCCCAGACGTTCGCTACGCCTGGGAGATAAGATGCGTGAAGATAAATATCTAGACTGCTGGCTAGAACAAAAATCTCTTCCGACACGAGTAGCAACTTCCTTGACCTCGTTGACCCTTGTTTCTGAATACAGTGAACTGCATTCAGTGGAAGTAGTGAGAGCTGTTGTGCCTGGCACATTGGAAATTGGGCCTGACACAAGCGGATGGCTAGGTATTTTCGCTAAAGCAAAGGATGTAGCCAGAGGTCGCACATTCGTCGACATCGCGGGATCTCCCGTATCAGGAGGAGTTTCCGGCGTAGGGCCCAAGAACCTATTAAGTGCATTCAATAGTAGTCCATCAATCTCTTCCGCCGGTACATACCTAGCCGATGACGAACTCCGTGGAGATTCGACAGTACCCTGAGAGTCGCCTAAAAGGTGACTGGACTCTTCAACCTCCATCTCTGAGACCAGAGATCGTTGTTCTTCATCCGTTAAGTCTGGCTTATCATGGGAAGATCCTGCCGAAGCCGGGACCTCCACATGTTGCCATGTTAAAACTGGGGTAGAAGATGGTACATCGGCATCCCGTGGACGTCAGCACTAGTTGAGTCACAAAGGGATGTGTTCTGTCCTGCCAGGACTGTGAGTATCGCCATACACCTTGGCTGTGGCTGTCCCTCGCTTGCGAGCTAGGTATACTCTCTAAAAGAGAGCCCTGTAAAGGTTTATGATAATTAAAAGCTCCCATAGCTCATTAACACATTGAAAGCAGAGCTGGTGAGCAAAATCATAAAGTATACTAATTAATTTAATTTATATTTAATTGTATTAAAATAAATTACTATAAATAAACACAATATTATCCTAATATAATCATAGAAAATATATATGGTTATTATTATTCAGTGATTAAATTATTTCATTAACAAATGAAAATAATATATAGGGATACCTGATCTTAACGGCGTTGAACATACAGCAATGAGAGGTTCAAGTGCCGACATGGCAGAGACTGGGGGAAAACTACCCCGCCCCCGGGAACTACCTGGTCACCTGGTGCAACACCGGTACTCCGCCCTGGAAAGAGAATTTTCCGGGGATTAATGCTCATAGGGTTACACCCAAAAAATGGTACAAAATATGTGTCACAAGACCGCCGGTCAACGAACCGTAGCACTCCACCACTACTTTTCGTTTTCCTTTAGTTTCATATTAAAGATTTCAGGATATATTTACCTGTCCAGAAGATTTTTAAGCATATCTTTTGAATCCTCATAAAGATGAAGTATATCTTTATTAAAGATGAAGTCTTTCAAGTATCCTTTACACTTGAAACATTAGTAAGATTCCGGCATCTTTTTATCCCATAAAAAGTCTAAGCCTATCCTAATCTCTAATCCGGCTTCTCCCAGAAGCCCTCATAGATCGCCGTCTTGAAGGCCGTGATACCCTATTGTATCAATCAATTGTTTGGCAAATGATCGCGAATTGCTAATCAGTTAATATAACCACCCGAAGGTATAACCGCCGGGTTTTATATGCAATGTCAAACCAATTGTACCTGCCCCAGACCTTTTTTGTAAAAAGGTCGCCGGGAGAGAAAGACTAAACAAACAAACAACATTGTTCCAATTGTTTATTAAGGATTTCAGCATATCTTTTACCTGTTCGAAAGAATTAAGCATAACTTCTGAATCCTCATAAAGATGAAACATATCTTTATTAAAGATGAAGTCCTTCAAGTATCCCTTTACACTTGAAACACTAGTAAGATTCAGGCATCTTTTTATCCCATAAAAAGTCTAAGCCTATCTTAATCTCTAATCCGGCTTCTGCCAGAAGCCCTCATAGATCGCCGTCTTGACGGCCGTGATACCCTATTGTATCAATCAATTGTTTGGCAAATTATCGCGAATCGCAAATTCGTTAATATAACCACCCGAAGGTACAACCGCCGGGTTTTATATGCAATGTCAAACCACTTATACCTGCCCCAGACCTCTTTGTAAAAAAGGTCGCCGGGAGGGAAAGACCAAACAAAATAACTGTGTGGAGCCCCCCTCACCGGGAATAACACAGGAAGCCTGATCCCAGGCTTGACCACAGAAAACGCAGTTTCTGATGAGCCCTCAAGCGACCAAACTCGTCGGGGTAACTTACCTATTTTAGCCATCCTGACTAAAACTCGGTAACCAAAAACGGTGTTCTCGGAGCAACGAGAAAAAACGCCGGAAAGGTAACCCACACCAAACGAGACATAACAGGAGGGCGTAATGCATAAAGCAATGAATAACACAGGAAGCCTGATCCCAGGCTCGACCACAGAAAAACGCAGTTTCTGATGAGCCCTCAAGCGACCAAACTCGTCGGGGTAACTTACCTATTTTAGCCATCCTGACTAAAACTCGGTAAACCAAAACGATGTTCTCGGAGCAACGAGAAAAACGCCGGAAAGGTAACCCCCACCAAACGAGACATTTTAACACATTTTATACAAAGTGTGTGCGCAAAAATAGGGATACCTGAACAGGAGGGCGTAATGCATACAGCAAAAACCGGGGCAAAGGTAGCCATGACAGAGACTGGAGGGAAACTACTCCAGGTTCTGCATAGACCCGCCGGGACCCAGCTCTGGAAAATTTAAAATTTCCAGGAATTAATGCTCATAAGGTTAACCCACTCATGTTCGCACACAGGTGTTAAATAACCCGCCGGGTAACGAGACGTAATACTCAACGACCACAGCTCGCCACGCGGTGGGGTTTCCTAAGTAAAAGATTTCAGAATATCTTAATTTGTCCAAAAGATTTATGAATACCCTCTGACATAATATATAAAGACCATCATGGCGTTTATAAGTGATTAAGTCTTTCCGGTGGTGTTTGTTTCCATATTAAATATTGGAAAAAAAACCCTAAAAAAGACGCCGGCCCCCGAATTATCTCGTAGATAAAAAACTGGGAAGCCTGACAAATATACGAGATCTAACTTCTGCCGAAGTATCTTTTAGATCGCCGTATGTTGAAGGCGGCGATACAAAACGTATCCCTCAAATGTCTGGTTAACTAACTGAATTGTAAATTCGTTATTCTCATCCGTGCAAGAAACACCCGCCGGGTGTGAATAATAGTTTAAAAAAAAAAAAAAAACGTTAACCCCAAATGTGCCCTAAAGCGCCGTATGTTGAAGGAGGCGATACACAAAGCATCCCTCAATTGACTGGTCAACTAAACTGAATTTTGCAAATTTGGTCATCCCAACCTTCCAGGTTGCACCCACCGGGTGAATTAAAGTTTAAAAACAACCGCCGGGTTTTATATGCAATGTCAAACCACTTATACCTGCCCCAGATCTCTTTATAAAAAAGGTCGCCGGGAGGGAAAGACCAAACAAAATAACTGTGTGGAGCCCCCCTCACCGGGAATAACACAGGAAGCCTGATCCCAGGCTTGACCACAGAAAACGCAGTTTCTGATGAGCCCTCAAGCGACCAAACTCGTCGGGGTAACTTACCTATTTTAGCCATCCTGACTAAAACTCGTGAAGCAAAAACGGTGTTCTCGGAGCAACGAGAAAAAACGCCGGAAAGGTAACCCACACCAAACGAGACATAACAGGAGGGCGTAATGCATAAAGCAATGAATAACACAGGAAGCCTGATCCCAGGCTCGACCACAGAAAAACGCAGTTTCTGATGAGCCCTCAAGCGACCAAACTCGTCGGGGTAACTTACCTATTTTAGCCATCCTGACTAAAACTCGGTAAACCAAAACGGTGTTCTCGGAGCAACGAGAAAAACGCCGGAAAGGTAACCCCCACCAAACGAGACATTTTAACACATTTTATACAAAGTGTGTGCGCAAAAATAGGGATACCTGAACAGGAGGGCGTAATGCATACAGCAAAAACCGGGGCAAAGGTAGCCATGACAGAGACTGGAGGGAAACTACTCCAGGTTCTGCATAGACCCGCCGGGACCCAGCTCTGGAAAATTTAAAATTTCCAGGAATTAATGCTCATAAGGTTAACCCACTCATGTTCGCACACAGGTGTTAAATAACCCGCCGGGTAACGAGACGTAATACTCAACGACCACAGCTCGCCACGCGGTGGGGTTTCCTAAGTAAAAGATTTCAGAATATCTTAATTTGTCCAAAAGATTTATGAATACCCTCTGACATAATATAAAGACCATCATGGCGTTTATAAGTGATTAAGTCTTTCCGGTGGTGTTTGTTTCCATATTAAATATTGGAAAAAACCCCCTAAAAAAGATGCCGGCCCCCGAATTATCTCGTAGATAAAAAACTGGGAAGCCTGACAAATATACGAGATCTAACTTCTGCCGAAGTATCTTTTAGATCGCCGTATGTTGAAGGCGGCGATACAAAACGTATCCCTCAAATGTCTGGTTAACTAACTGAATTGTAAATTCGTTATTCTCATCCGTGCAAGAAACACCCGCCGGGTGTGAATAATAGTTTAAAAAAAAAAAAAAACGTTAACCCCAAATGTGCCCTAAAGCGCCGTATGTTGAAGGAGGCGATACACAAAGCATCCCTCAATTGACTGGTCAACTAAACTGAATTTTGCAAATTCGGTCATCCCAACCTTCCAGGTTGCACCCACCGGGTGAATTAAAGTTTAAAAACAACCGCCGGGTTTTATATGCAATGTCAAACCACTTATACCTGCCCCAGACCTCTTTATAAAAAAGGTCGCCGGGAGGGAAAGACCAAACAAAATAACTGTGTGGAGCCCCCCTCACCGGGAATAACACAGGAAGCCTGATCCCAGGCTTGACCACAGAAAACGCAGTTTCTGATGAGCCCTCAAACGACCAAACTTGTCGGGGTAACTTACCTATTTTAGCCATCCTGACTAAAACTCGGTAACCAAAAACGGTGTTCTCGGAGCAACGAGAAAAAACGCCGGAAAGGTAACCCACACCAAACGAGACATAACAGGAGGGCGTAATGCATAAAGCAATGAATAACACAGGAAGCCTGATCCCAGGCTCGACCACAGAAAAACGCAGTTTCTGATGAGCCCTCAAGCAACCAAACTCGTCGGGGTAACTTACCTATTTTAGCCATCCTGACTAAAACTCGGTAAACCAAAACGGTGTTCTCGGAGCAACGAGAAAAACGCCGGAAAGGTAACCCCCACCAAACGAGACATTTTAACACATTTTATACAAAGTGTGTGCGCAAAAATAGGGATACCTGAACAGGAGGGCGTAATGCATACAGCAAAAACCGGGGCAAAGGTAGCCATGACAGAGACTGGAGGGAAACTACTCCAGGTTCTGCATAGACCCGCCGGGACCCAGCTCTGGAAAATTTAAAATTTCCAGGAATTAATGCTCATAAGGTTAACCCACTCATGTTCGCACACAGGTGTTAAATAACCCGCCGGGTAACGAGACGTAATACTCAACGACCACAGCTCGCCACGCGGTGGGGTTTCCTAAGTAAAAGATTTCAGAATATCTTAATTTGTCCAAAAGATTTATGAATACCCTCTGACATAATATATAAAGACCATCATGGCGTTTATAAGTGATTAAGTCTTTCCGGTGGTGTTTGTTTCCATATTAAATATTGGAAAAAAAACCCTAAAAAAGACGCCGGCCCCCGAATTATCTCGTAGATAAAAAACTGGGAAGCCTGACAAATATACGAGATCTAACTTCTGCCGAAGTATCTTTTAGATCGCCGTATGTTGAAGGCGGCGATACAAAACGTATCCCTCAAATGTCTGGTTAACTAACTGAATTGTAAATTCGTTATTCTCATCCGTGCAAGAAACACCCGCCGGGTGTGAATAATAGTTTAAAAAACGTTAACCCCAAATGTGCCCTAAAGCGCCGTATGTTGAAGGAGGCGATACACAAAGCATCCCTCAATTGACTGGTCAACTAAACTGAATTTTGCAAATTCGGTCATCCCAACCTTCCAGGTTGCACCCACCGGGTGAATTAAAGTTTAAAAGTTAACCCCAATTGTTCCTATCCCCACTTCTTTGAAACAGATCGCCGGGGAGGAAATACAACTACAGCATAGTTTTATATTGGCTTTGCAAAACCGAAAAAACTACAAACAACACGTGTCCGTATGAACACTGTTAGATGGGTACAGCCAACCCGCCGGGATGAAACAGGCACCCCAGAGACGCAGACCTGGGGAGCCACAGACACCCACTCGCCGGGGAAACAAGCCTGTTTAAAACCACGCGTGGCCAAAACTAGGCAACCAGCCGGGGTTATCAAGGTGAAACCGAGAAAAACCCGCCGGAAAAAAACCCACCCCGTCCAGATACCATCTGAACGCAACACCGGACCGAGGCGTAGCTAAAACACAACTAACGCCGGGCCCAACATAGTCCGTGGAATTAGCCAAAACACAACTAACCCAGGACACATAAAAAGTCCGTGGAATTAGCCAATACACAACTAAACCAGGATACACATGACACAGTAGTACATATTTAGAAAATAAATCAATAACACTTGTATATGTGATAAAGCTACGAGAGGCTGGCTAGGCCTAGGCAGACGGATAACAGTAACATGTCGGAATATAAACAAAAAGCACTGAAATATATCACAACAGGAACCACCGCCAACACACCACTGTAGCAAACACTTCCGGCAAAGGGAAGAACTGACTCGGGACCCAGAAAAAACTTCACTAAGTGAAGAAAAATACGCTGGGAACGACAGCAAAAATACGCTACCTCATCAGAAAGATAAAAGGAAGCAATAACGCGTAATGAAAGCCGCCTGCATCACAAAGCTAGCTTAACTGTGAAAAAATTCACCTGTCCACAACAGGACCACGAGGGTACATCCGAAATAGATGCCCCAAACATACGACCCAAAATACACTGCACTGCGGGCAACCAGCCCAGGACACTCCTGCTACGCATATCCTAACCTTACTCGATACATCCCGGAGTAAACCAATGAGAAAAAACTCACTAGGGACGCAACAAATGCGGAACCCGCGGAGCGTGGGGAGACAGGTCCGGGCAGGCTGAGCGCAGAGCAGAGAAGGAGGAATGACGCCTGAATCAGCGTCTGGTCAGAAATCCACACAAGTACATCCACGATATGATGGAAAGCTTATTGGATAGTTATTCTTATTTTCTTTTTGTTTTTATTTTTTACGAAGTTTTTTCATAGTGAGAACCCAATTCATAATGACTGAAGCCATGAGTGAGGTCGCGTGCGCTCATGATGAAGGCTCCTCAGTTTTTAAATGCTCTGCGCGGTAGATTCAAACTACGGCGGATTAGTGTTTGAAGAGGATGCCTTATGTAATAGGCATGTTCGTCAATGATGGAGGGGCCACTAATAAATATGGGTGTTTGCGAGGTCACCACGAGCAGGTGGGGTACGACTTGATTACCTTCCTAAGAAGGTAACCCAACCGAGGTGTCGCAAGTACTAGGCAAAGATGAAATTGAAAACTTTAACCGTGTTTTGGGCCTTCAGCAGTAGCAGATACGTCACTCGGAAAACTAAACCTCATTGGTTACGATACCGCCACTGCGCAAAGCAGTGGGAGGTTTCTGAATGGGACCAAAGCCCTTGACCCTGATGCCCGAGGTTTGACTGAAAGCCCCAACCTATCGTCCCTGACGCATCCGTGTCCACCCATACCGTCGGCGGAGGAGAGGTCCATGACATGACTGGGTGCAACACTTCCCTCTTTGCCCAGACCGCTAGTAAGCTGTGTATTAATGTTGGGATAGGCCATAATGTTCCCGCCGGTAATAGTGGGAAATATTTGTTGCCCTCCAAGATTAAACGTTTGACTTTCAACTGGCCCAACTTCACAGTTAGTTGAACCCAGTTGAGAGAACCGACTAGAGATTCCCAGAGTCTCGTGTCGTAGTCAGACTGTGGAGAAACATAAACATTTTTTTGCGAAATCTGTTTCGATTGTTCATACTCTGACTCAGAGTGAGAGACGCTGTGTCCCAGACCAGCCCTATCCACTGAATTACTCGTGAGGGAACAAGGTTTGACTTTACCAAGTTGACCTTGAATCCTAGAGATTTGACATGGTTTAACGTAATGTTGACATGAGTGTTGCATAACTTTTCTGTCTCTGCCACCACCAGCCAGTCGTCCAGATACCACAAGATCCTGATCCCCTGTTCTAAAATGGGCATCAGGGCTTGCCGGACTAATTTTGAGAATATGCGTGGCGCTAGGTTCAATCCAAACGGCATCCTTTGAAAGACATAAGTCTGATGCATTATTCTTAAAGCCAGAAATTTTTGAAATCTCTTGTTTACCGGGACGTGCCAATACGCGTCTGTCAGGTCTAATGAACACATCCACCCTCCCGGCGGAAGCGTTAGCCTGATTTGATTCACGGTCAGCATCCTGAAGGACACGTTGTGAATGTGGAGATTCAAATAAGACAGGTCCACGACCGGTCTCATCTGAATACTGTCCCTTTTTGGTACTAGAAATAGTTTGGATGTAAACACCGGGTAAGTCGGGGGGACTGGGATAATGACACTCTTGGTAATCATCTCCTGAACTAGTGACTCCACCTCTTAAGAAACATGATTGGCCTTTGTCGGCTGACGTAAGCGAGGTCGCCGGAGCCACTGCCAAGTGATGCCTTTGCGTACCACAGTCCTCGCCCATGTCCTTAATGGCCATGCCTGATGACACGCCCGGAATGACCCAGTTAGCAGACTGGGGTTCGCCGGCTGGACTACTCTCTGATCCAACACGCCTTTGACTGGCCCCGGGAGTGAGAGAGACCTTAGTTTTTTGCTGGTGGTGGTGTACTCTTGGACGACTGGCTGGGTTTGGCTGGAGGTGGGCCCTGACCTGGTCGTTGGTGAAACCTGTGGCCTTTACCTGAGAATTTACCCTGTTTATACCTGACTTGAGCCTGACCGTGGGTGGAAGGGGACTTAGGCTGATGAAAAGGCTTAGACCCACTAGCTTGAGCTTTCGAAACTGGTTTGGGTTTAGGGAAAGTGAAGGTAGGCTTCTTAGGTTGAGAGGGACTTTGTTTGAATGCTTGTGCCATATTGAAAACAGTCTTCCAAACTCCTGGAGACATCAAAGAAGGAGTTAGAACTGGAGGCAGAGCTACTTGGCTTCCAATACGGTCAGGAAGTTTCTTTACTAAGAACATCCTTAGATCCTGCCTTGCTCGAACTGCCTCTAATAAGGCCGTCCGAATATCGCCTGAAGACTGAATGGAAGTTTGGAGAAGCAAGCGCCGGGAAAGTTCAATGGCCTTCCTGACTTCCGCAGCTTCGATCGCCTGAGAAGAGCGTAACATAGACTTTGTTACTTGCTGGGTAACAACATATTGTGAAAACAGTCTAAACGCTTTTCCTCTTAACCTAAACTCGCGGTCTAGGTGAGCTGGGGAAGGCGTGCTAAAAGGATCTTTTAATTCGCACAAGTTGATTTTAAGGGCAGCCAAGAAATCAACAAAGCAGAGGGAACTCCTCCGGCACTAAAAACCGGAAGAGAGAACCAAGTATGGTGGTCTTGAGGGATTTGGTGAGAAGATTTTGAAGTGAAAGTAGTGGCAAAATTTTGAGCCTCTGTTTCCCATTCCACCCAAGGTCCCGTACCCAACTGCCCCACCTGCAAGACTGGATTAGAGGCTGAGTCTGTGATTGGAAACATATCCAACTCCGGCGTCAAAGCCGTAAGTGCCTTGATGTCATTAAAGCCATCATTCTTAGTCCAGTCAGAAAATAGCTTTGAAGCTGAGGCAGGGGGTAGGGCTGGTGTTGATGCATACACAAAAAAGTCATGGTTATAATAACTTGGAATGGCCTTAATATGAACATCTAAAATATTTCCTTGACTATCCAATGCTCTGAGTTTTCTAGACTTATTGCCTTGGATTACCCACTCATGTGGTACAGGGAGCTCCCCCGAAATAGTAGCTTGTGCTGCCTCTGGCTTAGTTGGTAACATTGCTACCCATGACTCATGAGGCCCGTATAAAAGAGGCATAGCTCCTTTTTTTACTGGGGCCTTGTCTAAAGGGGGGGGGGGGGGAGTTATGTCTGATATGACTCACACATTGGAAGTAGTGAGAGCTGCTGTGCCTGGCACAATTGAAATTGGATCTGACACAAGAGGAGGGTTAGGTATTTTAGCTAAAGCAATGGATGTAGCCAGAGGTCGCACATTCGTCGACGTTGCGGAAGCTCCCGTACCAACTGTAGGAGTTTCCGGCGTAGGCCAAAGAACTTATTATGTGCATTCAATAGTAATCCATCAATTTCTTCTGCAGTTACATACCTAGTGTGACGTTAACCACTCCGTTAGAACCGCATGGCTTGTCCTACAGTGACTCGCTAGGATCGCCAGGGCAGTGGAGGTGGCTACAGTTGATGTATTGTTGTGTGCTTTTTTTCATATGAAAGCTCGTGTCATGGGCAGTCCAGAAAGGCTCTTTGTTTTAACCCATGTCAAGGCTTTATATATTTAATTGCAAGGTATATGTTTTATCATTAAGTAGTAATGATAGGATTTGAGAGAGAGAGAGAGAGAGAGAGAGAGTAGAACAGAGTGTGGGGAGGCGCGCAGTGTTTTTTGCTATACTCGATGACGTCATAGCTGGCTGGTCTCGGGGATTGGTTGGAGGAGTTTTTTACCATGCTTGGTGACGTCATGTTTGGCT